>LR990052.1:12132199-12587580 GCA_905147135.1 Blastobasis lacticolella | reverse complement strand
CGAGTCGATCGGAGAGACCAAGCTTGTATAGCTTGTAAACAAGGCCTTCGTGCCAGACTTTGTCGAAGGCCTTGGCGACGTCGTAGAAGACTGCGACCGTCTTTTCTCTCTTTGGGTAGAATCCATTGAGGATGTATTCTACTATACGATGGACTTGTCTGGGGCAATTGTGTTTGGGACGAAAGCCGTATTGATGGGGAATAAGAACATCGTCTTTGAAGAGATGTTCTTTCATTCGAGAGAGCACTACTCTCTCGAATAACTTCCCTAGTGCCTTGAGGAGGCTTATCGGGCGGTGGGATGACGCTACATTTAACGGCTTTCCCGGTTTGGGAATGCCTATGACTATGGCTTCTTTCCACGCGGTCGGAAAGTGGCAATGGTCAAAGCAAGCATTAAAAATGATCGCTAACAAAGTAAGCACCTGCTCGGGGAGGTACTTAAGCGCTTGGTTGGAAATTCCATCCGCGCCCGGCGCTTTGTTAGATTTGAGACCCTTGATGAAGGAGTGGATCTCGTCGGGGGACACAGTGACAGGGTCCGTGGTGGGAGGGAGCGAGGTCTTTTGACGGACTTCGTCTTCCACCGCACGCACGTGACCGGGGTCGCACTCCATGGTGCTAGGGGAGCATTGTGAAGCAATGCTATCTGCAAAGCATTCGGCTTTCTCGGTGTCCGCAAACGCAATTGTGCCGTCTGGGCGAACAAGAGGAGGGATGGAGACTCTGGCGTCTGTACGAAGGGCTTTCGCCACTTTGTAGTACGCTTGATGGGACGGGGAAATCGTCTGCATGAGGTCCCCCCATTGGGAGTTCCTCATTTCGTCGAGACGTGCTCTCACTGCCCGCTGAAGTCGGTTCGCAGTGCGTCTGTACTCTGGGGTCGGATAGAGTGCGGCCCTCCGGAGGGCTGCGTTTTTGGCTTTGATCAGGTTTCGAACTTCGAGTGGGAGTCCCTGCCGATTAACGACAGGGGCCACCACTTCGTTGTCCTTCAACGCTGACCGAATGTGGGACGTTAACGAGGTTACCGCAGCGTCGATTTTATCCGGACTATCGAAGTAGTCGGATGAAAAAGCGAGCGGCGAGTCGGGCGCGTCCATGACGGCCGCCATGGACTCTTTGAATCCTTCCCACTTCGTGAAAGTTCGCGGCAGTGGGGGAGAGATAGGGGTGGGGGAGCCTAGTACTAGGGAGACTGGACGGTGGTCGGAGCCTAAGTCGTCGAGGGTGTCGATCGACCGGAGGGTGAGCGACACGCCCTTCACTAGCGCAAAGTCCAGTACATCGGGACGGTGATCCACTCTGTCTGGGTAGTGGGTAGGGGAGAGGGGGCAATACACGTCTAGGTCGAGAGACCGAACGATGTCCATTAAGTGGACACCGCTCGTGTTGGTGGAGGAACACGTCCAGTCGGTATGTTTGGAGTTGAAATCTCCGAACATAATAACAGAGTCGCCTAGAGAGAGGAGCGCTTCGAAGTCGCTTTTGTGTGGCAGGGAGCCGGCGGTGATGTAGACAGAGGCTATGATCAGGGACGGATGTCCTGTCATGCCTAGCTGCACTACGGAGGCCTCCATACTCGAGAGAGTTGGAGTTGGAAGAGGGGAGCAATGAAGCGATCTCTTGTAGTAAATGGCAGTTCCTCCACCACGCGATGACGCGGTGGGGGACCTGTCATCCCTGACAAGGGAGAAGCCGGGGATCGAAATACCCTTCTGGATCGAAGGCTTGAGCCAAGTCTCCTGAAGGAGAAGTAGGTCGAGCTCCCTGCTCCTAACGAACGTCCTAAGTTCGGAGATGTTTGTGCGTAGACTGCGCACATTAAAAGAAACAAGCGAAACCCCACCCGGCCTCATGCGACCGGTGCCGACACTGGCGGGAGTGGGGGGTGTGGCGTGAAGCGCCTGGGGCATTACTTTAGGGCCTGGACGAGGGAGTAATGCTCGACAAGTGCGTCTAAACGCTCGAGCTGGGTGGAGGCGTTACGCAGTTTGCGTGCCAGGACGGGGATCTCGTCAATGTTGACGGACGCAAGAATGGAGGATATGTAATGCATATCCTCCGCCAAAAAAGAGGGCGGGGGCTGGTGGCTGATGGCCTTGGGGGGGGAGGTGGTGGGGGGGGGGGGGGGGGGGGGAGCCTTCGGCCCCGGGGCCTTGGGCGGGCCCCAAGCTGCGGCTGGAGCCGCGCTCGGGGGGGGCCCTTTGGCCTTGAGGGGGGGATAGTGGGCCACTGTCGCTGAAGGCGGCGGCGGCCTTGCACCTTTGCCCTTAGCGGGCTTCGGCGCAGAAGGATTTGCACCTTTGCCCTTAGTGGGCTTTGGTGCGGAAGTGCGGGGACGAGGGGCGCGCGGGCAACCCCTGTAGTTTGCAGTGTGGCCAGATTGGCCACAATTGCAACAGAAAGGAGGGGTGGTGGAGTCGCGCGTACGCGCGCACTCCTTGGCAGTGTGGCCTTCGCCGCACTTGACACAGCGCGGCGGGGCCGAGCAGTTGGCCGACGCGTGGCCATAAAATTGGCAGCGATGGCACTGCCCTGGGGAACCGCGTTTATGCGGGGCCTCGACTTTGATTCCGGAGAGCCCACAGACCGTGAAGCCTCCCCGGAATATAGTCCTGGCACCGGTGGTGTTGGAAAGCACCACCAGCGCCATGGGAAATTGTTTGCCGGACCGGCTGTACATCTTGTGTACAGCCTCGGCGGGGAAATCTTTGGACTTGAGGTCCATGAGGATGGCCTCGTTGGAAAGCTCGTGCGGCACTCCACGGAGTACCGCACGCACCTTACGCTCCTCAGGGAGGGCGTAGGTGTGGTAACCTATTTTATTGTGGGCTAGGAGCCTAGTAAGGCTCCTGAAGTCGTCGATCGACTCGACGTCAATCTTAACGGCTATACCCGTGTTTGAGGCACGGGTATAGCGGACGCGCTGTTCCGCGCAGAGACGGGAGACTAACTCCCACTTTGACTTTTCCCTAAGGAAAACAGGGGGCGGGGGCTTGGCTTTAGACGGGGCAGGGGGGGCAAAACGCGCTACTGGCTTAGGGCCAGACGGCGCGGTCTCGCGAGCGGCAGCAGTCACGCTCGAGTCGGGGGACGCGGGGCTAGAGAGAACCGCGACCGCGACCGGGGCGGGCGCGGCGGCCTCGGACGAGGCCTCGGACACTGAGCGGGCGGCCCGCTTTCGGTGCCGCTTAGATTTAGCGACGAGCTCGAATCCGTCGAGCTCGGCCGCAGAGGGTGGGACGGGGGTGACGGAAAGAGTTCCCGTCACGGTGTTCGAGGACGAAGAGTCGTCCCCGGACAGAGAAGCCGCCCTCTTGCGGGAGGGCGGCGCTGAGACCTGGGACACGGAGTCCTCAAACTCCATGTCCTCAGAGGGCTCGCGGGGGGCCTGAGGGGCACTCCCCACTGACGCCAGGTAACTACGTACGACGTAGTTGTCCTGGCCTAGATTTGCTCGGAGGAGCAATTTCACCGCCTGAGCGGCGAAATCCTCCACCGAGACCGTCGCCATTGGGAGGCGAGAAGAGGGACTAGAGATAGAGATGTCGACGAGGGACTGAGAGACGCGGGGCGTCCTCCCTGCGCGAGGCAGGGGGGAGAGGGGAGAGGGGGTCGGTGGAGCGGCTATCCCTAATGGATATGCCGCTATCCGTCACCCTTGGGCAGGCCCAAGTGCAATGGGATCGGGACGTCCGGTTTCGCTAAGACCTGAGGGGCCTTAACAGCGCACCGGGGCAACGCTAGTTGGCTTAGTTGTCACCGTTAAGTATCCACCAACTCAACGCGGCAGAAACGCAGCTTTGTGTTACCAACGAATCGGTAACAAGAAACTACGTCTCTGAATGAACGTAACTATAATTCGTTACGCTCAGCGGGACGCGGGCTCGCAACGCGAAGTGAACGCGCGCGAAAACTTGCGAAATACGTAAGCAAAACGGAAGCGAGCTGGCAACGAGCGACGCGGGGGTGCGCTACGAAGCCAAAACGGATACTGCGTCCGCCGCTCTGCGCCTCTTATTTATAGCGGCACCACACCGGCGCGCGGCGTGGTGGGGGAAGCTATCTCGCGGCGGGCTTTCCCATTGGTCAATGCAAATAGCTTTTTACTAGATCTGTCACACAAGTTTAGGTAGTACGTATTTGTAAATATAGTTAGGCACATTTTCTGTAAATACATCCATTCCACACTTGTCTACGGAGTTTAACTAATCCTAGTATACAAGACCTCCAAAGTACTATACATATAAACCTTCTGGAAGAAATTTCATAACTGTTGGTGTAAACCGCATCAAAATCCGTTGCGTGCTTAGGAGGACTTAGCGAGAAAAATGTAACAGACGCGGAAAGTGACTATTTTCAACTACCTATGTCATAATGTCAGGAAGGATTATGTATAGGATGGATTAATGTAATTGAGGTACTTAGGTAGATACTAGTTTCACGGAAAAGCAGTAGTAACGGTAATGAAGTAGACCAAAAAATGTGTAGCATCGCATCATTTTCTGGAGCCTACTCATGAAATGAAATGATTTCGTTTTATCTACACTCATAGCGTCATGTTTCTATTACATATTCGAAAACAAACTTTTATCTACACTCATAGCGTAATGTTCCAATTACATATTCGAAAACAGTCGTTTAAGGGTACACTTTTTAACGCCAGACTATAAAATTTAAAAAAATTACTTTTCGATACAGTATTTCCCATACTATTTTCATTACAGCTGTATCGTAAAATAACTTTTTAATCATTATGCAACACTTTTATTTTTTTATTTTTTGTCGGGCGCCGGGACACGGCGTAATGTAGGCTGAATACTTAGATGTCTTTAACAAATTCAAATTCAACATTTAAATTTTCCTGTTTATATTCTGTGTAGGTAATTATTTTCCCGCTAACCAAAATATTTTTTGTAATTGTTGTAATTTGTGTTTGTGAATGTTTTTTCTTATTTTAAGCAAATAAATAGATAAATGTAAAAGTAGTAAAGTGAATTTCCCGCCGCTTGATATCCTCGACGCGTAGATACAATAGAACTGACTCGCAGCTTACTTCCAGCTAAGTTGAGAAAATTATAGGTACGATATTTTAACATAAAAATATGAGTGTAGATAAAGTAGTGTATGCAACTGCATATCATTAGGTATTAAAACACTCGTGTCAAATGATTATTATACTCGGCTACGCCTCGTATGATAAACAGACGTATGGAATTTGATACACATTACAACCATAAAGTACGGCTACAATTTAAGTAGGTATTCGATTTGGTTGCACAACGTATTAAATTACAATAAATAATGAGGTTTCTCCTATTGTGAATTTTCCACATAAGTAGATACCTAATTATCGTCAGCGTACCTACCCATCTAAAGATTAAGAAAAAGTAAAATCTGTAGTCTTGAAGAAGGCTTAGATAATTAATTAATCACTTACACGACTTAGATAATTAATCACTTAAATTAATATCATCATCATATCAGCCAGAAGACGCCCACTGCTGGGCATAGGCCTCCCCCAGAGATCTCCACAAAGTCCGGTCCTGTGCTTTCCGCATTCAGCTGGTACCTGCGACCTTTACCAGGTCGTCGGTCTACCTTGTAGGAGGCCTACCCACGCTGCGTCTTCCGGTACGTGGTCGCCACTCGAGAACTTTACTTTCTTCTTTGAGCTACGTGCCCTGCCCACTGCCACTTCAGTCTGGCAATCCTTAGAGCTATGTCGGTGACCTTTACGTTCAAATCGTTTTTAATTGAGGAGGCTTACGCTACCTCCATCACCAAATATCTAAAATGTTTAATGAAAATGACTATTATGGAATTTCTTAAAGATAATTTTCATTTTTGAAATAATATAATTACGTACTGGGCGTCGGTAATAACACCTGTACATTCAGGCGACTGAATGTGTAGTAACCATGATCCAATCTGGTCAGGTTCCCCTGTTAACGAAGTTAGGAGGAGGAGGTTGTTAGGAGGTTAGATGGTTTGGCAGCTCATTGGCTGTCGTTGCACTGTAATAAGCTGATTTGCCTAATGCTGGATTATGGTCAAAGCGGACTCCGGGTCCTCTTGTTCGAAGCACTATCGGGACATTAACATCAAGATGATTTTTTTTACTGGGCGTCAAGGATGAGTTCTTGATATGGGGTCTAGGGCACAGTTCCTTTCTTTCAACCAATTCGATTTCGCTATCGATGGACCAAATACCCTGTCCCTACAATATACGTTTCTGTAAATAATGCAAGACGCGGCGTGGGTAGGCCTCCTACAAAGTGGACCGACGACCTGGTGAAGATCACAGGCACCACCTCGATGCGGAAAGCACAGGTCTGACCTTTGTGCAGATTTCTTGGGAGGCCTATTCCCAGCAGTGGGCGTCTTTCGGCAGATATGATGATGATGACGTTTCTGTAGCTGCCAAGGAAATGTTCATCATCGCTTTCTATCAGGAGAGTTGAGCACAAATGCAAGCGCATTTATAATAATAATAATAAAATAATTCTTGCAATGGTAAATGCACGCTCTTGAATTACACCTTCTTATAATTTTATCTTTTTAAACCATCAACAAACGGAACGCAAATATAATTTTTTTCTGTCAACGCAGCGGCGAGTCCCTGTGCCGCTCAGTAAATAACTTTTCTTAGTGAATTACCGGAGGCGGTTGGCGCGGTTTCCCCTACAAGAACGTCCCTCCCGCCGGTCTCCCTCCGCGGTGGAGTGGGCCATTCAGAGACGGTTCGCGAAGCTCTTACGGTGCTTACTGCTTCAGTTTGGCGGGCAAAGCGTCACTCCACAGTCGCGCAGTGCTACCATACGAGCCATTTGGCGGGAAAACGCACCGCTAGCGCGGGAATACGAGAATTAAAAAGAAAAAGAAAATTTGTTAGAGGGATTAATGTGTACCGTGAAAATGTCGACAAAAGTCGGCTCCTTGATGCTCTTGACGTGCTTCGCCCTAATCAATATTGATATGGTAAGCTACTTTGATTTGTTTGTTTGTGTTTGTGTGCGATAAAATTGAATAACTTTTACCTTCAATATTAGGCTAAACTACCTTTTGTAAGGAGGTAACTTATTATCTTCAAAATTAGGCTAAACTAGGTATCTATTTTTCTGTTAAGCTGTCTTCCTACGGGAACATTAAAGTGCGGGATATCCTCTATTTTAGCTTGGGATATAAAGTACAACACAGCTAAATTTAATCGAAATCCATTGGGTACCTTATATTAATAAATAGTAACATTCCTTACAAACTTTCCCATTTATATAACTACTTACAAAGAGTATTAACTTAATCTTATGATATAAAAACAGACTAATGACATTTTAATTTAACACTTAAAATGTCAAAAATATATTTAAATAAGTATGAATACTTACGATATTAAAAAATAGGCAATCTAGTTTACATACTTTACAAATTAGGTTAGCTACTACTTACGTCTTGCATCAATGTATTCTTATTCTTTACAATACAGTACAATATCTCATCTAGGAACACTTGTACAAATAAGTAGTTTCGAGATACAGTTTCATAATTAAGATGGTCGACATAAAAATTAACATCACACAAGTATTGTGACTGCTATTTAAACAACTTTAATACATTTATTAAAATAAAATAAAACATTTTGTTAAAAATTTAACGCGAACTAGAGTATCTATGTACAACATAAATTGAAATCCTAATTATTTGAAACATAACGTGCCTTTATTTTAGCTCACTGTGAGACATAAGGAAGTAAATACCTACTTAATATTTTAGCGGAAAATATTAATATGCATAACTGTTCTATGTAGGTAATTGAGTATATAAAATATGTTATTTTTTTAGTTGCTCTCCCTCCTCTGTTCGTATTCCTTGGATCTGAGGGTCGTGACCTCTCTCCCCCATAATCCTGTCATGGACAAATGCACGCCATCTTCCCCTGGCCTCAGCACAGTGCACAACCTCGTGGAACGTAGTATATAATGTGGTGTGGATCTGATCGAATCAACGCATTGGGCTACGACCTCTAGGTCTTTTGCAATCTATCTTTCCAGTGAGCATCAGTCTTTTAGGTTCCTCCGTTTTTTTTAGTTATACTAATAATAATAATTACAAATTGCTTTTATAATCAAGTTTTTCCGAAAGCATTTCGAGGATCATCTGAAGATAACCAATAAAATTTTGTTATTTGTAGGTACCATAAATAATCAATCTACTTCACTTGTCTTATAAAAATCAGATAGCCAAACAACAAAACGGCTCCATTTACTGTTTACATCATCTCATCAGCCGCCACCAACACAGTGCAGCGTTTACATCCATTAACACAAGATAAGTATCGCGCATGCTAACTGTAACCGTTGCAACACAAGCGTATGGGATACCGATACCGAATACCGATTGCCGAATCGATCTCCGCCCAGAAGCGGAGCGGTCGATAATAATAATATAAGAATAAGTACAGTCTGCTCCCTGACTTGTGTCACCAGGCGTATTCGTGGTTTTGCAAATCATAGACTGCACCAAATAGCTACATTCAGATGGCAATCATCGTTTTGACAGAAAATTTTTACTTTGGCGCAATCAACTTTGGCATTATTTATTATTACTAGCGGGTATTACTTGATAATTACTTTAGTTTAAAAAAAATGGTTTAAAAAGCATTCTTAATGCTTATATTTACACTATTGGTACCCATAATTATATATTTTTTACGTCGGTTTATGTATATTAAACATGCCAATTTTACAAGATTATTGCATATCAATAGCTTTCCGATTCAAATATTAATTTAAACGTATTATTTGAACTGAGCACTCCGTAATGTGCATTCAAAACCACCAATATGCCTGGCACCAAACTTAGCAAACAGACTGTACCTAAGTAAATTCTATTGCCGCGACGACGGGCCCTTGGATCGAATCGAACCAAATGCCATACCGAACCCACCGTAGGGCGTAACCAGATGCATACGCCGATTGAGAACCGCTAGCCCGCCGTATCAATTACTAGCGGCGCTCGGGTGCACCCAATTACTGGCCCTGGTTCACATGGTGCCTATTCAAACCCCGGCTCAAGTCTCTCGAGATTGCTACCTGATTAAAAACCGATTTTGCACGTAAAGTAGAATTTCGCTCAGAGTAATTGGGATAAGATCCGCCTTGTTATCGTAAAGGCGATGGAGCGCCGGAATGATAGACCAGCGCAGTCCCAGCGCAGTACGGAATTATTCCCCCAGTTATTACTGGACCAGCTCCTTTGTGGTATTTGGTGGTTTCTCAGATTAGGTTTAGAAATTAAGCCATTGGACAATGCTTTTGCAAATTAAGAAGTTTCACTGTCTCTAGGAGAGCCATTAGCGCTAAAATGTTGTACGTGATGCTTGTTTTAATAAGTCTATGATAGAGCTCTATATCTATTTACTCAACTTTCCTGTGATGTTACAATTTTAGATAAAATTTAAGTACCTACCTAACAGCGTCAGGTAGTTTATAGAAAGAGCGATGATTTCCCGTATAAGACATATTTTACAATTGTAAATAGATAGCAAGAAATTACCGTACCATACCCGAAGAAATTACCGTACCACACCCGAAGAACATAAAAAGGGTCGTTGCCTGCCCGCGATTTCAATTAAATGCATCATAAGTACCAGTAATCATTAGTCAACATAACATAAGTAACGATTACGAAGCGAGTTTTCTATGCTGCTGGGCGTCTCGCCCTCCTGTAGTCATTCATGGAATTTTGATTAAAGTTGCATAACGCCGGCTCTATATCTGACATCGCATTTAGACCAAACGATTGTAGTGCTAGAATATAGAGCAAGAGAATTCGCTCGTCTTCTTTTGGGTAAACCATAAGAGTGTTTCTAGAAATGTAAGATGATGCTCAATATGACATCAGTTCAGGAGAGCGAGTATTATTGGGTTTACCAGGTTTTCCTAACAGTTTTGCCACATTTACTGCCTTAACTGGTGGATAATCTGCCGTGTGAGTGATGCTGATGTTTGACTATCTTTTTTTTAATAGTTTTAGCAACACTTGCACTAAATTCTTAAACAGGATTAACAATGACGTTTAACGTTTTTTTTGTATGAAGTTTTCTGTTCAAGTATCAGCTTAAATGCGTTTTTAAAGCCGGCCCTTAGTGTTTAGAAATTAGAAATTGTTTACATTTGTCAATTCTATCATGCAATCATAAGTTATGAGTGATGGAATTAAATAACGCCTACATGACCGTATAAGATACGGCTTAAATAGAGTGACAAAGACCGCCCTCCTCTGTTTACTTCACACTAAGACTAAGCGATGATAGAATGAGAATTCACTCCTCTTGCTTAAATGCACTGTGACTTTTGAAGTATCGCCGTGGGAATGGTCTCTAGAACAGCAATTAGGGAAGAGCGACTGGAAGGTCAATTACACACCGAGAGTGTGCCTGGAGTTGTTTTGTATCAACTTCCGACGATTAAGACTACTTCTGTGATTAAACAAGTTGCAAGGACGAGACTTGCCGATACTATCGGCTGTTAGTGTTAAGCATGTTGATGTCTATTACCATATTTGGGACATAATTATATTAATATACGCAAATATATGCAAGAATGTGAGTTTCTGGTGAGACAAATAGGCTCTTCTATCTCTCGACACATCCAAAAGACACCCAAAACGGTACTAATTGACCAGCAGTTTAACAGGATTTCGGTTATCTTGATGGATCTCATAATAAAAACAGGTGTTTGCGGAAATGTCTGACGAGTTACGAAAAAACTCGGTCAAAACTATCTTTCCGTGGACAATTTCGAACATTGGCACGTGTGACTGAATGAACATTTAAATTACAATTAAATTAAATAAAATAAAAATTTTAGGCATATAACCCATATAGATCATACATTACAAGATCAATACAATAATTAATGTTGAACAATCTATTTTTAAGAAAATTAGTTGTCGAAATTCGTATGTCACGTACCGAACTATTAAACGAACAATTTTATAGTAAATTATATTTAAATAATTCTAGTACTTGAATGTAGAAATTTCATCGTTTACCTTTCTTACTGTATTTCTTATTCAATAACCTTGCATTATAATTCAAGCGTAACAAAACACAAATACCTACATTATAAACAAGCGATTCATATCAAATCGTGCGCATAATCGACCCAACATAACACACTAAGTGTGAAAGTGTTTTGCAAAAAGCGCGAAAACCATGTCATGTGTGTATATTGCTGTACTGAGAGTCAACGACCCAATCCAATTACAGTTGCATAATAGGAGACTTTTTTCCACAATCGAATTGGCTTTTTTACAAACGTTATCCAATTTACACGATACAACTGATAATATCAGAGGCGTGGCTCTCGTTACAGTGATGTGATGTCGGTGGCCCATGGTTACGGTTTCGAATGTTTCCTCGTCTTGTCGAAAGTGTTGTTCCTACCTTATGTAGAAATGATAAAATACTAAATTGTAATTTTCCAATATAAATACATATCTGTGACATATCCCATCATAAATTTGTTGATGTAAAAATCGCCAAGTCTCGTGACTCTCCGATGATATCTAAATAATGATCTAAGGTAAAGCCAAGTCTGACAGTACATTATTAAATAAATAATCTGCAAACTGCTTTTAAAAATTCTGTGTAAATAATAATACTTAAACTTATGATCAATGTATTTTATGCATCTTTCTTGTTTAATACTTTTTTATAAATATATTGTTATGACTTGGCAATCGCGAAATGTAAGGAGATATTATTCAATTATCTTGGTTACTAATATGATAATTAAATATGTCTTTGTTAGAAATTTTCCTTTTATTCTTTGGCGGTCCTGTTCCTTGTACGATGGCTATTGGTTGAACGTGGTAAACTCCACTCCCGCCCTGTATTAGTTTTTCTACGAGATTTCGTTTTATCCAATTTAGACAAGTCTGGACGTTAAATACTTATAAACGATCATCTTTAAGTTTTTATTTTATAATACACATAAAATATTTACAGTTACAATCCAAATATATCTATATACATATACCTACCACTACATATACCTATTAGACGATTGTATTCTACTATTGCCGATTCCTGATGCTTTCGAAGTCTATCATATTAGATGCAAACCGTCCAGGCGTGTCACTCTTAATATTGCCACAGTGGCTTAACCGCACGAGAATACTGCAGAAATTCATATCTCTTAACATAAAATAACAGACTTCCATACAAACTGTCAAACCCCATGAGTGTGTAAGTGTGCGACGAAATATTGAAACTTCGATGAACGATATTTTAAAAACGGTACGGTTTATGGTCTAGCTTGTCTGCTCGTCTTGGTCGGGGGCATTGCCGTACCCATTGACTCTCGTTCATATAGGAAGCGAAAAAACAATGTTCTTTATCAATAACAATTTACGAATTATTATAACAAATTATCAAAAATAAAATATTATCTTAACTTATCAAAGATATATTTATAGGGAGAGGAGAGAGGATAGATAGATATATAAATAGAAATAGATGAACAGAGATTTACCATACAAAAGGGGACATAATGACGCTCTTCGAAACGGTCAGATTCCGAAATCCACACAAAGTGAGAATAAACTTGTGTTAAGTTACCTCCAAGTTTCGTAGGCTCCAGCGGTGCATTCACTGTCGGCGTATGAAAAAGCTACTCAAAATTGTAGTTGATCTCACGCATGCCTGGCTGCAAGTAATGTACTTAGTCAGTTCTACGTAGCGCACCGGCTGGTGCAAACATTTGTGCAGCGGTTATATCGCATTTCTCCGGAGATATACATATATAGTTATACTACAAACCACAGTGGTCAGTCCTCGTAACAAACAAGTGCAAGTTTGAAAGACATTTGTTTTGTACCGTTTGACTATCAAATTTATTTATTACCAACAATATGTAAATTACAACTGCGTAATTTATGGTTTCATGTGAGCTTTGCCGACTTACTAGAGCTTGAGGCGATCCGTGTGGCTGTGGGAATGGGAAGCCGATAAACCTAGTTTAGAGACCGCTGTGGAGCCCCCATGTCGTTATTGTTGACCCCTATGAAAGATTGGATGGGAAAACTCTAGGTTTTGCAGCTAAGAATTTACCTCACCTGTTTTCTCTTAATGACATAGGTATCAAAAGCGACCTATTCAAATAACTGCACGGTAAATGTTTGAATAGTTCTACTAACACAGTCTGAAAAACACCTAATTGTAATCTTAAATACAGATCTAATCTAGTTTAGTTTGCCTACGAGATTGTAATGAAGTTCTTTACAATTCGGTAGGCGAGAAAAAACATTTCGCACACATAAAGTCGATACACAATCGGTATTGTCGGCCCACTTGCTAAAAGTTCAAATTGAGTGAACTGTTATCTTGGCTAATTTATCTATGGAATGAAATTGACTCTTAGATTCAAATTGGGTTAGATCCGTCTGCAGATACTTTCAGAAGCTGGCTCTTGTCATGAGCTGTAGTAGAAGCCACCTTTAACGAGAGAAAATTGTATCTACCTGCCATAACATTAACAAATCGAACGACTGTTTGCGGTCAAATTCGATTTTTGACGTGTATCATTCACCTACTTAGCTCTAATGTATTTCGGGCGTAGGTAGTCATGGTTTATGGTCAATCGGTTCGGAATACCGTTGGCACGTGCGGCTTTCGGGGAATTGGGATGTTGTAGGCAGCAATTATGGTTATGCCTCGACAACGACATCGCTGTTGCAGAGAACTAATTGTAAGTGTTCAAACTAGCGAAGACTTTATTCTTGGCAGCCGGGTTGAAGAATCGCATTTTGTAAAATTCAGCAGAATTCTGTTAAACCTCGATGTGGAACAGCTAGAACATTATGACGTGGATTTCCAGCTATCCCCACGAGCCGCTTTGGTTCAACCTTTATAATGCGTACGAGGAATGGAATACGTTGCCCGCGAGTGTGTTCCCTGATCATTATAATCTGGACGCCTTTAAAGCTGGAGTGAATAGGCTTTTAGACATCAGACATGCTTCAGCTTCGCCGCATCGTCGCCTAGCACCAGGTGAGATAGCGGTCATATGCCTGGCTAGTCTCACTAAAAAAATATATGGTACTTGGAGTAGTTCAATACCATATTCTGATAAGAGACCGTGCGGGACTTGGACAAGTTGACATTTGATTTTCTGGTTCAGCTACTCTTTAACACCAAAAGCTGCGCAGCAGCAGATAGAAAGACAACTCTTTTTTATAGGTACCTATTCCTCTTTCTAAGTAGCGGCGGTATCACTGTCAAAGACATTATTGATCGTTTCTGCAAACATAATCTCTTGTGGCAGTGATAAAATTAATGAGTGGCAATAACGATCCCTGTGCACATTGCATAAAATCGCACGAGCAGTTAGCCGTAGTGAATGGTCAGGATAGTACCGTTGCGTGCCGTCAATGGTTAGGTCGCTGTGCCTACGACCTGTATGCACTATCGATCCATATAGGTAAGCAAAATGCAGTACGCAGCCGTCTTAGAGCTTACTAGGGAAATCCCAGTTGGTACTTCAGTTATGCCACATTTTTACTGGCTATTCAATACCATTACCATATTAGATTTGAAAACCAAATGTTCATAGTTCATATGGTAGTAGCTAACTGTATGTACAGTAAATAACAGGGAGTTATTGTTATGTTTCCTTACCAGGGACTCGAGTTCTTGTTTCATCAAGAAGGTCAGGAAAAAAATGGTACTTGCGGAATCAATGACAGGAGTATATGTTAAGATAATACGTTGTTTGAAACGTCCATAGGTTTAGGAACCTCATGACGTGTGGCGTAGAAGATAAATTATATCTTGAAGGCAGACCAGCTAGTATTAAAGCTAGCTTTTTAACTACTTCTAAAACTAGTAGTTAAAAAGCTACCAAGATGTGTCGTGCCACGTGCAGTGTAGGGTTCCGTAGTGGCCTATCTTAACATGCGTGCAAAAAAGGGCTTTCTGATGCAAAGTACAAATGTACCTAGTTCAATTTTTTTTCATACAATTTGTATGAAATGTTTGCTAATCCAACTACATTTCATATGTTGGTCGACTGTTACACGGTAACTTGAAGAGTGCACTAGGCTGTAAATCTAAAAACGTTCTTCAGTTACTTTAAATTTAGATTAAGTTTCAAAAGACCTATCCAACGACGACGCGAAAAAAAAATGTCATCTCCCGCTTTACTGGTAACAAGAGTACTTTTAAAGGTTTTTATCATCATGACGTGAATATCCCCATCCCCGGTTGTGTCTGCCTTGACCATCATCCAGGATTGGCAGTTGCCTGAATGTACAGATTACCTCACAACACAATGTTTGCCCTCAGTATGCGAGCATTGGATATGTAGTGTTCGAAATTAGTAAAAAATAGGGTCATCAGGCCGCCCGTAAGCTGGTTTGCCACATTAGTGCTTAAAAAAAAAGATACCTACTGCAAAACACAAGCCAATCAAGCAAAAATACTGCCTTTAAAAAGAGGCAAAAACAACCGCTGATGAAGCAATGATGTCTTGATCACCGTCTCGCGATAGTCTCGAGCTTAATCGTTTAATTCAATTAGGTGAGTATTATCGCGTCGACACCCGTCGCGGCAAAAAGTGGCCGGTTGCCTTCCAACGGGCCATATCCGCCGATCTCGGCAGGACTAGCACACGACCCACTTACCCCAACTAATTACACTAATCAGGACACCGTAGCTGTAATCAATTAACACACATCCGACACAAAGGCTTCAGACGGACATGTATAAGCAAAAGTAATAACAACCGGTTACAGTTACTCAGGATTTCTATTTGCACCGTTATTAATGCGTGGATAACATAAATGTTTGCTCGTGTAAGTTTTGATGTGAAATGCAGACAGAATGACATGCATGCGAATTTGAGTCAAAATTAACTTGTCTTATCGTGTGATCTGTAACGAGTTGAGGTTGGAGCTTTTAGCTACGTTTCTCATGCTGCTGTCATTAAGAGCGACTTGAATGGTCATTCTCGGTTAAAAATGCCACCTGCTTTATTAATAATAAAAAAAGAGATTGCCATTTTATTACGTTCAACTCGTACCGTATTTTGGTAAGCCTCTTATGGTATCAAGTTTTTGTTTTGCGGTTTCCCCGCGTACTGTCATTTCGGTCAAAAGTTGGTCCGCGTTACCAGAAATCAATGTTGTTTGTGATACGCGGTGGGCAGCGGCGAGGGGACCGAGAGGGTGGGTGCCACCCCCGCTCTATAAATCACTGTCCGAATTACATCGTTTCTATAATATTTGTAATCCGACGGTCGGACACGCGTACAACTTGCGACACAATCACCCCAACTAGCGAGGAAATTAATTCAACAGAATTTGTCATCGGTGAATTCGTTATTAATTCCTCGGCGTTTAGCTGCTTGGATCTTGATAATATGTGATCGAGAAGAGAATAAAACAAATATTTTATATTGCTATTATTTTTGGAATATGAACTAAATACCGTTATACTATAAAGCACTTGATAGTGACTTTCGTTTTCTAAAAAGAATATCCCTATCCCCATATCGACTTTTCGGCAAAGGAATTTTCACTAATGCATTTACTTGCGGTATTCAGAAAAATCTCTGTACAACATTAATGTTACAAGGTCCAGCATTCAAAGCCTTAATCAGTCATACATATAGTTAGTAATAATATTCTACTAACGATACTAAAGATACGTGCACAGAAAAATGTTTTACATAGAAATACAGAACATCGGTAGAGCCAACTGTGCAAAAACGCCGACATTTCCGAACGAACTATAAGGCCTTCGTCCAAAATTATTTATAGGGCAGTCGTAAAGCGCAGAAGGTCTGTAATAGAGTGGCATTAGCGTTAATACCCAATTATAGACTCTGCATCAGATCGGACCGCGTACGGGGAACGAAGATTACGCTTTACACAGGGCAGGGGTGCCTACCGCCTATACAAAGCTACGTGGTATGTGTACTCGACGGAAAATACTCTCTGGATAGCGACACCCTTATAATCCTCCTATGCCAATTTTCAATTTTTCCACCTTGCTTCTCAAGCGGTGCTCCGAATGGACAATGCGAGTTTGTTTATTTTTAGCCAAGATTTCGTGTAGACCCATAACGTTATAGACAATGTCATTGTTCGCTTAATTTCACGTGTGATGTTTTATGAGCGTAACATTGTCACATTCAAGATATATAAACGTGACATCATATATAATACGAAACGTTTATGTTCCCCCCTACTAAATATCCTTGGGTACTTATTAGAAAACAAGGGAATATTCTTCAATGGAATGCTAAAGTCGTCCTTCCGAAGTAGCGGCTTGTGAATAGATTCTATTTGTGGATGTTTACAATAAGTTGATCCGCCGCAGTCTAGACGGGGTTGAGGGTGCGTGCCCCCGGGAGATAGCAATATTGCAACCAATAAAATCATGTTTCAATATGAGGTAATTCGGATACGTAATAACATCGTGCAAACGGTGGGCGAAATATTTTCTCAGTGGTTGCATTTCGAGCGGTGGTATTGCTTGCTAAAATATAAGTACCTATGCAATTCTTGTGAACTTTTATTATGTTTTCGTATTTAATTATTCAAGTACTTTAGTAGATACCTAATAAGTATAATTTACTTACTTTTTTTAACTAAATTAGTATTTCTATATTTCCGACGAAGATGAAACCGAGAGAGGTTTATCAGGCAGAACCGTAGCAAGTAGAACAACGTGAAGAGCGTGACATAAGTAATTAAATTATTTGTCCTACTCATTTAAGAAACCCTACTGAAGGCTCCTGACCAGATGCATACAATCGTAGAAAGGTAGCCAACGGACAATTAGAACCTGTCTAGATTACCTACATTCTAATAAAAAACTTATAATCATCTTGGCGTTAATGTCCCGGTATGCTCTCGCGCACGAGGGTCCGGGGTCCGCCTTGACCATGGTCCAGGATTTTGCAGATCAGGTAATTACAGTGGAGCAAGTGCTATCTGACCTCCGTGATCCTGCTACCAGGGAAACCTCACCAGATTGGATCATGGTTACACATTCAGTCGCCTGAATGTGCAGGTTTAATCACGATGTTTTTCCTCACCGTAAGAGCATCGGTTAGTATTCAACTAAAGTACATAACTCAGAAAAGAGTCGCATGGCCGCAGAGAGATTCGAACCCGGTACCTCAGGCTTAGGAATCGGATACCGTAAACACTCGGCCACGACCGACATTCCAATAAGATATATTTTTTCTCAATGTATACTTCGAGGCTCATGACTCTTGAATCTTGCATGACCACAGTTGACTGTACATAAATCGTCCCATACATCGAATTTGTCACCACGGCTTCAATCACGGAAGTCTTAAAACCAACAATTGACAGTTTATAAAAAGTATCATAACGTTAGATTTCAGCAGTGAATCGAACGACGAACAACTGAGATCAAAGTACACAAATCGCGTTTCACACCGGTTTTAACAATACTATAATAGTAACTGCCAATCCTAAATGAAGTAGGTTATAATAAATTGACACATAATACATAACAATTGTATTAAGTATACTTTGACCGACACTGGAGCACACCCCGGACAAGGACGGCACGTGATATTCCCCAAATTGCGGCGGCGACCTGCGATAACCTCGAAAAATTTAATTACATATGATATTAAATAAAAATCTAACTAATTTGCGAGATAATATTCGAATTATAGGTCGGTGTCTAAACTGTTTACGTGACACGGTGTGTATCTTATAAAAGTTTATAAAAGGTAAACTTAGATATCTAGGTATCATCTACGCATCGGTACTTAATTCGTAATTAATAGTAGGATCTACCTAGATTTTAACACACCATCACTACTTATTGGTTTTTGTAGGTAATAATATAAAAGCTTGTCCTCTTTAGAAAATAAATAAAATATTATTGACATAGTACGTACATTCCTTAAATTAACTAGCAAGCGTTTCATACAATATTTAATAATACGTTAAAGATATAAAACTCTGAAAAGCGAACATAAACGTTTAACTCAACATAAAATAATTTAAAATTCTATTAAAACCAACAGTTAGCAGACCTTCTTAGAGTAAAGTAAAATATCGATTAAAGTGGAAGCCGAAGTATTTGGGTCGTGTTCGTGACAGAAAATTATTAAAAATTGACGCATTAAGCTGGCATCGGACGGCTCGAATTTATTTGGCATCCATTGCACTTGCTTTCAATCCAGGATTAATGAATTAAGTCGTCATGAATTGAGTGGCACCGCCTCGCGGCTGTGATGCGAAGCCTTTCATTCGTCTCTTTTCGTCCAATTTCGCCCCGTGCTCGAAGAAAGGCGAGTTAATAAAATTTATTTCTCGTCACAACTTCCATTGTTGCGTTTGGCGAAATCGTGAATCTGTCTATCTCCACGCTAACTGCACCACTTAACGGTTCAACTTTGACACACAAAACAGAGTTCACACCAAATCGCGCAGCCGTAAGAAAGTGGGAGCCGGAATAGGGCTGTGGGAATCGGCCGGTGGTTTCTTTTGAGTATTCAATATTAGTTAATGAAAGGAATGCGTCACGATTAGTAAAATTGTTTAAATTAATGATATCAAATACCTACACGTACCGTTATGTTATCTATGGCGTCAAAAACTGATGTAGGCCTAATATCTTCATCAGTTAAGTTCAATCCTTGATTGGTCGACTAAATATGTAATGTGACTTAGATAACATAAATTATATTTGGATAAATAAAATAATTTCTGGCGTGGATGGATATGATAATGAACTCATTCCAACTCTTTTAAGTCACACTCAATATACCGGTTTTTATCAGTTTCGAGTAACGACGCCGATGACGAGCAAAGTGATGGTACAGAAACCACATAGCCAATGACTGCCAATGATAACGTTTCCAACCAAATGATAACGCGATAAGTTGCTGATCATGCGCCAAAAATTGCACAATATTATAAAATTCATCACTGATCTGACTATTGAGCTGTGTACTTTTGAATAAGAGATCACGATAGATCACGATAAGGATAAGTATTGTCCACAGAAATCTAAAGAAGTTGACTTGTTTATATAATTAGAGATAATTCTTTACATTTCTGTGGATAATACTTACCATTGACGTGCCTTACTATACTTTTTTGCTGACCTTGACCTATGCATCATAGCATTCACTATACAAATATGCGAACGCCGACCCGATCCCATTGGGTGCGATCTGAATTGCTAGATGCGTGGATGTCGCACGGGCTCAATGACGGCGGCGAGGGCGCGTGCGCGGTCATCGACTCGTCACACAAGTTCAAACGCGCGCGGGAAACAGCCGCCGAGATGCGCGCGCGCAGCGCCTCAGACAACACTCGCAAAGAAAATTAAAGGGCAAAAGGAAAATATTTGACGGAACTATTTCTGTCTAACGGACTTAGAGACACCGGCTAACGGACTACGACCAATTCGTATAAAAATCAACTTTTAGATAGAGAATATTTTTATACTGTTACAATTCAAGGCAAAAGACGTCATCAACATCGAACCAATTAATCGCTAGAGATATCTTGATAAACTCGTATCAGAGTTGTTTGAGAGATTTTATAATAAAACATCGGTGGAAGGACGTTGGCCTCCGCCGATTTGTATTTATCTATTAAATTCATCACATCAACAACCTCACAAGACGTTATGCTAATCTCATTCACTCTAGCTCATCATAAAGTTCTCGCTTCAAGGAATATCGGCCTCGCATTATCCATTGTGATGCTAAGGTGAAGCACTAGGAATCAGTCACAGTCTGTTGCCTTAATTATGTAAAGCGTCTTAACAAATCAGGGACTTACCTGTGCAATATCTTACCTATGACAATTCGTACCCATCTGCACATTTACTGAAAACAATTTTATGAGCATAGTGAGAGAGTGGCGTGTTTTAATGTACTTAGCAATTAATTACCAATAAAATGAAATTACCAGTGAACGTAGCACGCTATAAAGTGTAGGTGACGAACATGGTCCCTTCGTACGTAGGTCCCTAGTCCCTACAGCTTATTACTAAGCTGCACGTTGCTACTTATTCATAAGAAGTTTAGCTTCCGGAATTGGCTCAACTATGTTTATACAAATTATGGTTATGCAGTAGGCATAAGGTTGAAAATGGCAGGCGCCGCGCGGATGCCTGCGCGTACGGCCCGGCGCGGCGTCGGCGATCTTAATTGGCAAACAATGCACTCTTTACGATGCGCCGACGCAACTTGTCTCTTGCATTTTTCATCGCGTCGAGTACCATGCCAATAATTTCCGTGTGAGCCAATGGTATTGAGATAGCGATCGTAGCCTTTGTGAAGCTACATGTGTTTGTGCATGGAGTTTATGAGAGTTAGAGAATACTAACTACAGGCGAAGATTTTATTATAGGTATTGCAGGTAAGTTTTTGAGAGAAGCAAAAATTTAGCTTTTCGAAAAAAAAAGTATTACAGATACATATAGGTAAATGCTTATTTCTTGTAGATACCTATTGGTTTGTTTGCTATTTTAGGGCATCTTTTAGATCAGAGTAGATAGATAGATATGTAGTACGTTGCTGTAGATACCTACATTGGCGGCGTCTCCGACCTACGGAACACTTCATTCTGAATACGAAATACAGAACCTCCTAAAACAATTAGTTAATTATCCTGCCACGCGATAGCTTAAACTTAGCGGACCATAGCCCGATTGCACTAAACTTAGGCGACTCCTAAGTCGGCGATTTAAGATATTCCTAAGCATTTAGGAATCACAATATCAACTTAATTTAAGCGTCGCCTAACGTATAGCGCCATCGGGCATATACCTTTGGAAATTTCACATAGAACTCTGTTAACTAATAATAATTAACTAATAGTAATGCGACCTCAGAGATGCAGTGCGTCAACCATTCTTCTGTTTTCTATGGCGTAAACTATGAACGCTCGAGCAGTGGCGCGGAGAGTGCGCGAACGAAGTCGTCCATCGGAACGGGTCAAACTAAGCAAAACTACTAAGGATTCTAATTAATAAAATTTAAAATGTGGCTTCCGCTAAACTACTTAAAGCTATTTTAACCGGTATTCGCTTGTTTGCCACATTAAGTACCTACTATATAAAAAAGATATAAAACAAAATGCTGGTTTGAGTACGCAAAGTTGAGGGAAGATATTTTTTAAATAATTAATCTCGCTTTATGACGAACAACAATAAACAATATAGATATCTCTCTCCTAACGATTTTTAAATCAGAGTGACAAAAATAGCCAATTGGAATTTTATTAACCGGTCCAGATGAAATGAGTTGATAATACCACATTCTGGTGTAAACTAATTTGTATGGAGCAAAAAATGCCAACGATCCGTAAACTTAATTACGTAGTCAATAAAATACTCAATAGGGTGCCGTAAACGTTATAAAATATTTATTTGGATTAAAAGAAGTTTTTCTTTCCCGCCGTTTTTTCCACGCAATGCTTACTTTTTTACGGTATTGACATAGTTAAACCCGGCAATGAAAAAATAAATTGTGACACAACATTAAAATGAAAGAGTTCACAGTAAAACAGGCCTTCACTTTGAGATAATATGTAAAAATATTCTTTATATTTTTCAGGTTTAGTAAAATGTTGAATAATTTCCTATTAGCATATTTTTATAATCTGTGCTATTAGTGAAATATTTTCGAAATCGTTCTGTAGTTTTAGAGATTAGTCCTTACGAAAGATACTTGTAATAAACCTAAACAAGCAAACAAGTGTCTAGTGCTCTGTGCAAGCTATGTGTTCATTGACCAAGAATTCGTAGCTGTAAAATGAAATTTAAAACAAAAAACCGCACAGCTTTCTGCAAAGGACGTAAGAATGCATGTGCGTTCTTTGCTCGTCGCAACAATATGCAGTTTAGCATTTATGCGGTTGCCGCGCATTATTGTTTCGAGAGGAATTCGCATAAAATAGTAGTTTGCATATCTACATTATGCATTTTTCCCAAATCTTTATTTATTTAAGTACTTTGATACATTTTATTTTATTTAGTAACGCTTTTTTCCCACAGTAGATCACATTATACCTGCATTTCAGCCTCGTATTGTTGTCGTATAAGACCTGTGTTTATTACCGTTGCGTTCCGCAGTTTTGTTGCTTGCAACTTGCAGGTGGTGATATTGTGGTGGTATTTTGCGATCTTGCATCATCAGGGGCACCTGCAGAGCCAACTTCACGGTGTAGTCTTAAAGCCAGCTCTGAAAATTAACAATCCATCAGTTTATCTGCTACAGGTGCTATTTTGCAGATAAGTGTGAAAAGTGGTTACAGATGGTATTGACAGAGAGATCAAAGTTTGCCACTGATTACAAAATGAGTAATCATTCATATAATAGTTAAAAGAGTACCCAAATTATTATTAGGTATTTCAGGTTAAATAAAAAGTATAAGTAAGTATACAAATTCTTTCACGAGCAAAGAATGTGGAACGTCTTTGATTCCAGATTGTATGAAATGCAGTAGTCATATAATTGAAAGTGTTGATGATAGAAAACCACCGGACATTTGAAGAAACCACAACGACGTCCGACATGCGGCCGCTTGCGCGCTGTACCTTTAAAGCGATGCGGTCGCCACGTTCTTCATATGGCGAAGGTTAAAATATGTAATATAAAATACATCAAGTTCCAGAAGATATTAAATTGTTCATTAAAATGGCTGCAAAACACGTCTAGTACATTTTAGAGTAAAATAATTAACATTGGAAAATAATAACTATTAAGGTTTCCAGTGATATTTTTATTGGCTCGCAATACCCTCGCACCATGCCTGAGCGTTTCGTCCGTAGTGTTATTTTATTTCTCATAATAACACGGGAACATGCCAGAGATGTACCTCCGTAGCAATAAAAGCTTGAACTCATCAATGGAGAGTTCCATTAACTTGGCGGGTTTTTGTTGCGTTATTATTGCGCGAAAACTAGTACCTTCGAGGATTATATGGCTATGAGCCTTCTCCTCATCACGTTTCTTTTGCGAAACTAATACTATTAAAGAGTCCCTATGTTATATGGTGGCAATAAAAGCCAATGGCGTAAGTTAAACGACAATGCGCTACATAAAAGGTACCCACGTACCATGGTGCACGTAAGCAGTGACGTTAATATTGATTGAATAAGTTTAATCAGTGTCTTGATTGGATAGTCTTTCGGAGTTATAATGAGACATTACCATTACGGTGGTTTATGGTTTTAGGGTTCGGTATGCAGACTGTCAGCGGTTTACGGGACTATTACTAAGCCTAGCGCTGTCGTCGTGCGACCATGATCGTACGACGGACGTCGCCGGATCAATTGGAGACCTTAAAACCGCCCGTCGCACGACCATGCTCGTATTACTATTGCCAATTAGGACAGCGCCTTATCCCTCTGACAAATGAGAGATCTTTTAAACAGAAATTACCTAGTTTTCATAGGATATTACCATTGCCCCATCGCCAGATGATTTCAATGATAATTTGGACTCTAAAATCCAGAGACTGCCTCGTATAAAAATTTAAAAAAGTTCACCCCTTTTATGATAGGTCCTAGCTTGTGATCTGTGGTCCTAGCTGTCCGCCGCTGTTGTCATCCGCGCGCAGTTGGGATATCTGTAAATATCTCGCGGGATCATATTACTTATTTTCACAGATCAAAACCATAATGTCGTCCTACTCGGTTCATTTTCGTAATCGATTACTCCATACAAACTTAAAACATACATACTTTTCCTGTTTATAATATTCGTATAGATATTATGCTAATACGTATTATAAAATTATTATCTTGGAGGCAAAATGTGCAGCAGTACTTTACTCTGTAGGTATATTTTCAATACAACACCACATGCCACTCCAACAAAGCGTAAAGATTACGGACCTGGAACCCTGTTTTTTTTTAATTACTCGCCTCGATCGAACGGGTTTCGACATTAAAAATTCAACATTTTATTTTACATCGGCAACATCGAATGCGAACGTTGCTAAAATCGGCGACATAGTATCAAAATGTCGAATGTTTAAAAAATTAAAATTTAATTCCGTTCGATTCGAGGCGAGCGATTCAAAAATAGGGCCCCTGTAGAAGACTCAAATGCAGTAGGAAATTGAAACTATGTCAGGAATACCTAGTGAAGAAAAATCGCTATTAGGGAATCCCTAGGAAAAGAGTCACAAATGAATATCGTACTATTCAATACGTTTTGGACAAAAAGCTCGATGTTACATTAAGTACAAGTGAAGCGTCGTATAATACGGTAACTAAATCCACAGGCGCCGATGCTACCTGCATAACAAATTTATGTGGCTGTACACCTTATTTATTACTTCTTTGGAGCATTCCCCTCATGTGTGTATGTGAACGGCGCCTATCAAAGACTACATACAACTTTCCCATGTATGCACGAATACAGTTAACTTTTTGTCGAGTTCACTGTTGCCGTCAATGTTATGTCGTAGGTGTCTAGCCACAGGAGTTTGCATTCATTTTGAATTGTACTCTTGCAATAAGCTTGAATTTTGAAATTGATCTTCGCATATTATCTTTTGTTTCCACGTTCAGAAAAATTACACTCTTTTTGCGTCGGACGTTAAAATTAAACTTCTATAAGTAGGTACAGTACAGGAGCATAAGTAAGTGCATTATAAATTCAAGCAAATTTTCCTTGGCATCGACAACAACATATAAGGTCTTTGGTGTACTTTAGGTCAAAATGAGTTTACTAAAAGAACTCGTCTTTGACCCCCATGGTATTTTTTTATTATATATAAAAATTTAATTCATGAATGCTTTAAAATCCTCTCAACAACTACATAGGGATATGATTATTAAGGTAGTCATGCACTTATACTCTTGTATTGTACTTGAAATGAATTCATAGTGATTACACTAAGACATATATGTCTCTATGAATACATTTCGCCGCATCCACGATTACAAAGGCACAACAACAACAAGCCGAGCCGCCTCGTTGTCTATGATACGCTCTCGTAACTGCAGTAATGGTAAAAGTCACATTTCATTTGCGCGTATGAGATATCATCTGATACGTAATTACAACGTAATGCAAATTGTCCGTTGTGTCATCCATCACGGAATGCATAATTACAGCCTGCTGATGGAAAATTGGCTAAGAGAACGCGTGAGATAGCATCTGCGCGTGCGCACACGCATGCTTCTCAACTTTGAGGAAATACCGACGTAAAATATTCCCGTTTGTTTTGAACTGGCTTAGTCTTTTTGGAAATTAAGTTATATTTGGAGAGGTATGGTATGGTAGCCGCCGTGTGGTGACCGGCAGAGTAGAATAAAGATCCATTTTATCCAGATAGGTGTCGTAAACGATAACCATTTAGCATAGACTTTATAATATTTTATAATATAATTAATAGTGGGTAATTCATATATAAATCTTCCAGAAGAAATTGTCTTACTAATTGTGAAACCCGCATCAAAATCCGTTGCGTGGTTTAGCAGGAGTTGATATAGGGACATACAGACGCGAAAAGCGATTTAATGTTATTCTACGTAAAGAATGACTCAAGGCAGATGATCTACCGTACCTATACTACCTATACACAGAAATCTAAATTACATAACTATCTTATTATTATTTCTGGACCCTATACCAGCAAAAAAATGGGCAGCAGTGTATTCCCTCGAGTATTTCCATCTCCAACCCGCCTGTCAAGCGTGGAGATTATGGTGCCCTCCACGAATGCGATGGAGGCTGAAGACCAGCAGTGGACTGTTAAGGGCAGTTCTCGTATAAATCATGATTTTAGGCTGAATGTTTGTTTGTGCCTTCTGCGCTCTTGTCGAGAGCCCGCCAGTATAAACTAAAGAAGTTAAAAATAAAATCAACTAGTCTTAATTTGTAGGTACATCGAATAGTGGAGTTCAATACAACAGACTGTGCCTATTGCATCTAAGCCAGACGGGTCCTCTACAAATATACGAGTACCAGACGAAGCTCACCACGAAACGTGTAACAGTTTCTCATAGCTCACAGCTCGTTGATGATCGTAACAATAACATTTCCAACCTCCGCCCGGGGCTAAAGGATTCCGAAATTGCACGATAACAACTTGCACGAACTCCCCCAGATATCATAGTGCAAGGCAGAGTACATGCTGATTTACCAGGAAATTGATGAGAACAGTTCGTGCTGGGGTGATTTGAGCGAACTACTTCTAGGCCTACCCACAGGCTCACGGGTGGGATAATTGGTTACATTACATACAATCAGACCGACACCCATGCCACAGAACATACGTAATGAAGTAACGGACTCTTTTTTGCCGCCTGTCCAAATTAACAAGATAATGGTTTAATAAAGTTTGCGCACGCACAGTGGTTGTAAATCGGGTCACTGTGTCTTTGGAATCGAAACAAAAAAGCTAAGTGTATTTGCGAATAATAATTTACTTATCACATGTCTTAATTATAAACGTGTAAAGTCCGTGTAATCATAACCCTGTGTAAAGCTACAGTCCATGTGTATTTATGGTTGGGTGAAGGAATAATTGTACCTAGAACAGACATTTGCGTCCTAACTTTCAATTTAGGAACTTCTTATTACTGTAAACAAGCATAAATTTATATCACATTCCTGCCTGTCAATTATAATAATTAACAAATAAAAACCTGGTGAAATAGTGAATACACTTTATGATTTTCAGAAATCAGGGAGAGCTATTGAATAATGCATTGACTAAGTACATGTACGACCCTTCTTCCTTGCTGAGCACTAAATAATTTCATATTCCCGGAGGTTGAATAAGTTATAAGTACCTACCTGTGTAAGTACTTGGATATCGATCGAATGAAACCTACTACATACCTACAAACCTACAGACTTAACAATTTGGACCGTACGTAACTATGCTGCAGCATGGATTTCAAAATGTTATTTTTGCTAATTTCTATAAACTTTAAAAATAACTTTCCTTATTTAACACGGGTACGTCACGGGTATTCCCGGAGGTTGAATAAGTTATAAGTACCTACCTGTGTAAGTACTTGGATATCGATCCGTCGATTAAAATTTAAATATCACTTGACAGGGACTTCGTTGCAAGAAAACGAGAACTATATTAATATTTGAAGTATGAATGAAACCTACTACATACCTACAAACCTACAGACTTAACAATTTGGACCGTACGTAACTATGCTGCAGCATGGATTTCAAAATGTTATTTTTGCTAATTTCTATAAACTTTAAAAATAACTTTCCTTATTTAACACGGGTACGTCACGAGGCCAAAGATAAAGCTATAAAAGAAAATAAGTCAGTTAACTGTTTGATTCCGAATATGAATGAATAAATATCGCACGGCCATCGGCTATAGTAACGGCTTACCATCAGGCGGGCTCTACGCTTATTGGTACATTGTATTTATAAACATAGGTTTGTAAACTTATTTTGATGGATCAGTAGGTGTGGAGGATATCCTCATATGAACGAAGACAAAGAGTGTCATAGCAATTTACAAGTATGACATAATACCTCAACACGCAAATTGAGTGGCTTGGTATACCTACTCGAATGCCTATTATACATACCTTACCTACGGATATATTAATTTAGGTGTTCATCATACACACAATATCAACGTGAATAAGTAAGTACTTGTTTTTACACAAAATTACAACAATTATTTATCTTCCATAATTTTAATTTTATTATAACCGTTTTAACAGCTGTTGTTAAATGCATTTTGTAGGTAGGTAAGTATGCTAAAGTAGAGTATCGTTATGAAAAAAGAACCGTCCAAATAAGGAAATGTAAGTAAACATACCTCAATGAAAGTATGAATGTGAATTTTGTACGTGTTACCTGCGTGTACTAGTTTTCACTTTTCTCAAAAGTGTATTAATCGAATGAGCAACGCCACATTTCGGTTAAGATAACGATGATATGTGAGTTTTAGTGACAGCTGGCTCTGGCTGCATCCTGCTTTCGTAAAGCAGATCTCTTGGGCCGCCGCGATTCACTTTAAGCGGCACTTGAGGATTTTTATTTCAATCAAGGATGATTTATAGAGTAGAATACTCACCAAGGCCGCCTTGTGTTACTTCTGCACTTGTCTTGACCAAGACCGTTGCCCTGGTGAAACAAGTAAAAATAACCAGCGTGAAATTTAAAAATAGCACTATACCTAAATACTCGCACCGTGCTCGGGTAAGCTTATCCTTACTTATCCGTGGTATCTCGCTCGTGATTAATGTTGCATCATTATGAGCTATTTGCTCGCCGAGTGGGGTATCTAGTGTTCTCTTTGTATGCAAAATTGGCATCATTATTTAATTGTTATATCGTACCTATAACTACCTATCTATGTCATTACAGGGGTCTGTGATATTGTCAGCCTCGTAGTTGTTAGTCTTAATTGTTATCCTAAGCTTCCTAAATACGTGACGGAAAGTTGCCTGCTCAAATAGTAATATAATTATGATCAGTCACCATATCATTATTGGGCGGACCCTGGGCCCGCGCGTGCCGCGTGGGGACGCAACTGAGACATAACGCCAAGAAGATGCCGATGAGTCACCATCATCATCATCATCACTATTTAAGTTACAGTACGTCTACTACTGTACATAGGCCTCCTCGCAAGCCTTCCACACTATCCTTGAAATGAGTATCCAAAAGTAATTCCTTTGTTACAGGGAGTGAATTCTGAGGTGCTGGGGGAACAGTGCCGGGCCAACGCGGATTGCAAGGTCGCCAGCTCGCAATGCGACAAGGGCGTGTGCGCGTGCGCACCCTACTACGCGCGAGTTGATAACTCCACATGTCTGGAATGTAAGTATATTATTTTATTTTTAAGCATACTCTGTGTATTTACTTTGTTGATGTACAAACTTACCTACAGGGGCAATGAAAGCTGAAAGTTCGTTACCCCCATCATGCTTTAGTTTTATAGTCCATTGTCACCGAATAAACTTTCAACTCGTCCACTTGAATGACGCTGTTGTCCAACAAAAAAAAGCACCGGAATGTTCACACGATAGACCTAATCATTACACGGTATGACAATGAGATTAATCATAAAAAGACATCGTAAAACGGTGGAAAGTGACAATTTAATATTATCATTGACAACATGTCTGGGAAATGCAAACAAAAAAGGCACAGAGCTAGCAGGTTACGACCTTAAGCCGCCAACGGACAATGATGAGTCAGTTTAACTCATTATAGTCAATGGGGTCCATCCTCCGACACTTGGGTCGCTGTTTTCACTTTTGTTACCTTTGAAAAGATGTGTTCATTGTAGGTCCGTCTAATGTGTTGAAAAGATATGACTTTCACTTAAATTATCAATATCTGCGCCCATTTTGATCATAAAGCACCTGAAATTAGCTTTTGTGTTGTCGAATCAAATTTCGCTTTCCAATATACACGTAATTGGTACACGTCTTCAATGGTAAACATTAATCAAAACGTGTTCAGGAACAATAGCTAGGCAGTCATCAGTGTTTAATTTCTTTTATGCCAATTTTTTGTGTATTGAATTGACTATGACATTTAATGTAGGTATTGTGATCTTCTTTTACCGCCAATTTCCTTTCACTATTCTGTACATATATTCTGAGAGTAAATTTGCTTCGAATCTGCAAATAAAAGAGCGGTTTGCAAACTTAACCCAATAAATTGAGTTCAAAGTTTCATATCGCCCGTCAAGCGTCCGACGTCTAGACTTTATCAAATCGAAGTCATCCGAATGGATGCCAAATGTCGTATTCGATTGATTCGGCCACGATACGATATCGCAGTTCGAAAATCGCCAGAACTGTTGTTTTCGCCGTCCCATAGTCCCACGCTTATCTTATTCGTGTCTTTCGCTTTCTTGGTCATGTTTGCAACAAAACAGCTCAACTGAGCCCACCAAATTTAGAGAAACGATCTTGGGAAGCTTACAACGGTTCTTTCCGCCAAGTTCGCGTCGCCAAAGTCGTTTCAAAGGACCAATATCGTGTTATGATAATAGCAGTAGCGTAATTTTTTTTCCTGTTATTTTTATATAATGAACTTGTTTAAGTAACGCTTACGGGTATATAGCTTTTAACGAGAACGAAATTAAGGTGCCAATTAGAATTTGAACCACTTGAAAGAAACGCCGACACCGCGTTAACAAATGAATAAAGTGGTAATAAATACAATTCTAAGTAACGGTTAGAGACAGCTTAATTTCGTATGATGCAATGCGTAAATAATTTAAAAATGGACTATGCATGCCTCGATAAAAACAGGCAGATAATAAATTGCTTAATTCATAAGCCAGCGAGGCTACGATAGACGGCTTCCCATCGCTAGCAAGCAAGAAGCCAGGAACTAGCGGACAGATAACACAGTTCGCGCAAACCCGCGTGTCCAGTTCGGTTGCATACCAGGAGCGGAGATCCGCTAACTAACAGGCCAATAGCGAACCGTCTCTTTACTCATAACACTTACGTACCACATTTGCCGTAAAAGGCATGGAATACGATTTTTATTACATACGAGTGCTAGATTGTACATTTGAGCAGGTCGGTTACCTAATTGTAGATAATTTAAGGACCAAATAAATGTAATAAATAATCTTAAAACAATCTCGCTTTTTAATGTTATGGAAATAAATAGCAAAAGACAGAAGAAATAATCTGCATAAACAGAGCAATTATCTTAGTACGATGAGGCGGATAAAGCAATGCCTATTAAAGCCTCCGCTTTTGGCGCGTCCTAAACTGACTCGCTGAAAAGCGGCTATGTCAATCAGTCTAGCCTAGCCGGCTGCTGTCAAGCTGTCAGCTCTTGGCTCTTCCCTGGTCTCCGTAGCCGGGTCAGTGTGCCGTGAGCCATCGGTAAATCGCACGGAACACCCGGTCAATCGGTACCGTTTACGCAGAAATAATTATGGCCTTGTAGTAACTGTAAGTGATCATGCAAATAAAATTATCTGCTAACCCGTGGAGTGGGACACGCAAGAGCCAAGAGAGTAAATCCTCATTGCGCCCCGAGGTTGTGTGCCATGCAGAACTTGGTCAATTTAGGTTTATTGAAGTTACTGACACTTTACTTGTCACTTTAATACCAGAAAATAGTAGGGACGGCACCTACGTACTATACGTAGTGACAAGTCGTAGTTTTAAATTCCACTAGATTGCACACAAAAATAGCATGTCTGTTACATTTTCCTTTTTAACCAAGAAACAGGTTCAATTAGGAACGTTGCAATGTAGCGGTGCAGTTAAAGTCGTACATTGCAAACGGCTGGGACATATCAGAATCGTTTATTTGTGGAACCAATTTAAATAAACACACGGATGATTATGAGACGCCGCCGCCCGCTCCGACCGTGTCAGTTGGCTTCGCACACAAACCGATGCCATTACGAACACGTACATTAACTTAATGCCGATATTCACTTCAACTTACATATATAAGTGAGTAAGTACCACTGACGCAATATAATTATTTCGCACATTAGGTACGGGTTGAGTTAAATTTACCAATTTATTAACAAGATCAAAGTTCGCCTACTTAAAACAGTGTCGGTTTTGTGATTACGTAAATTATATATTGTTGTTTCCAGAATCATGCAAATAGGTTGTTAACCCACTTGAAGCTAGCGTCCTTTCAAAAGGACGTAACATACAAATAAATCTAGAGAATGCCATGATTGTCTCATATTATAAGTAGTAAATTATTTTTCTGTAATTGGATTACTTATGTTTATTGTAAAAATCCTGGTACATTGAATTTATCATTATGTAGGTACTCTGTATCATTGTAAGTTATTTAAGGTAAGAATAAATAAATGTAGGTACAATAACCATAATATTCGAGAAGAGCTTCGGTGGCCATTGATAAACTTATCCGACTCGCAAGCGAGAGGTACCGGGTTCGAATCCCACTGCCGTTATGTACCAATGCTATTTTCTGAGTTATGTAAATTAGTTGAATATTAACCGATGCTCTTACTGTGAGGGAAAACCTCGTGTTGAAACCTGCACATTCAGGCGACTGAAAGTATAACCATGATTCAATCTGGTCAGTTTCCCCTGGTAGCAGGGTCACGGAGGTCAGATTGCAGTCGCTCTACTGTAATTATCTCATCTGGCAAATCCTGGGTCATGGTCAAGGCGGACAATGGGCCCTCGTGCGCGAGAGCACAACCGGGACATTAACGCCAAGATGATTATGACCTATTATAGAAGTTTAAGTTTAACGTCCGACTTAAAAGGTGTGGTATTTTTCTGAGCGAGTAGATACAACAAAGATAAAGCGCGAAGATATATAATGAAAAAATTCAAGGATATTGCAAGAGTACAATTCAAATTATTGCAAACTAGACACCTACGAAATTACGTTGACGCCTACATTGAATTCGACAAAAACCGTAGTTGCTTCACTGTAATTATCTGATATGCCAAATCCTGGATCTTGGTCAGCGCGGACCCCGGGCGTTCAAATGTGTAACTTTGCGCCGGGAACAATCAGGGGCGGGTTATTTGATTTTTTGTAATTATTTATTTTTATTCTTAGGTTTATCTTTCTTTACTTTTTGTATCACATCACTATATAAATTAGAATTAGTAGCTGTCATGTAAATATTATTTCCTAATAAATTCATTTTATAAATGAATGAGACTGTTCACAATATTTATATACAGTGATAGTGATAGTGAAGACACACCTTATTTAGAATTACAAGTATAATTTTTAAATAAAAATACTGTGTGGCCTTTATACCGACCAATAGGTGTTGTATACGCAAATAAATAACTTAATTGAGCAATGCAAAGTAGTGTATTAAGCTTGCGTCACTCCAACAGTCAAATATATTTTTATTATTTTACCTAGTATGAGGAAATATCAAATAACACCATATAATATAAAAATCTACGCAAATAAAATTTTCAGGCTCAAGCTGATGATACTCGGTAAACTTATCTAAATTAAATTACTCTTGCCATATATTCCTACGACATAGCGTTCGTGCATTTAAATATCATCTGTCATATAAGCGAGAGTTTCTGGCAGACGATATTCTGATATTCCTAATATTAAACATAAACGTTTGCTGCTTCCAACATCATTTCATAAGCAGGTGGAGCGTTAAATCATGAAAATTACTTGGTAACTAAGCTTGTTAGCATAGCGGCGCGAAGTTGTCACGTGTAGTAATTTCGTATGGTAATTTCGGGCGACACCCAATTAATATCTGAAGAGCGGCTCGTTGTTTCGAGGGGTTGCTGTCCTGTGACACGCTTTTCTGTAACTCATGTTGGTTTGGAAAAAACTACGTCTAACTGATCGAGATTCCATACAAGGTTATCCCTTTTACCTCCTAAAATTTTAACATTATTTCTACAACCCCTTATAAGTTCAATCCACCAAAATTTAAATTGGAAAATATTTTCTTACCCTTAAATTATCCTATTCTCCTTTCAGCTTTCTAGACTCAGTAGTTTTGACTGTGCATTGGTCAGGACAAACGAGTTTATAAGAAGTAAAGTTTGTATGTTTGTAAGTAAATATATCAAAACGCCTATTTGGAAGTTTGGAAGTTTTGATATTGCTGATAATCTCCGAAACAGAACGGATTTCAAAAAATCTTTCATTAATAGGAAGAAAGATGTAAACCGCGGGGGTATGTATAGATTAGAACTAAACCAGGCGCTGTAACCGAGTATGACAATGATGTTCTCCAGTAGCACAATGCCAGCAAGCACCCATTAACCCAGAAAGGCGCAAGTGGCCAGGTTGCGACGAGCAGTGGATCACAAGAATTCGATTCACATGCCTCGGAAATTCATGCACGCTGAACACTAATGACATACTACCGTTTTGCATTCACGAAAATGTCGAGAATATTTAGAATTCGAACTAAGTAGACTTCACCAATGTGTAGCTAAGACGGACAGTCTTTGTTTTGTTCTGCCTTTGATTTTTGTTGCATACTTTTAGGAATATTTTATTTGTTAAATAAATCTCTAATATCTTATCGCTCGCCTACATTTGTATTACATTCTCAGAATTTATGAATTCCTTCTCTTATATGGTGTGGTCTATGATCTCCTGTTGGGGATACGTATGGACGCAGCACCGTTAGAGACATACGAGGTTAAAAGTCTACTAAATGGAATGCTATATCCCTGGGAGCGATTGCACCGTTGGGCGAAAGAATAATATGACATGATTTAGTTTAGTTTGAAATCTCGGCCGAGTATGCTGGAGCGAATCGACCTTGACTCTCAGCTCTGGATTGTGATCTTGGATTAGAAATCGAAAAGTCACGCATATCGTTCCGTTGCACGGATGCCCGTGGCGTGCCGAATTCAATAAACGCAAGTGTTCCACTCACTATTGTAGATCTCGTTTTTGAGATTAATATGTCAGTCGGGGTCCCCAACTTTGGATGTGGAGCCGAACACCGCGTTGCAGGGTGCGATCACGATCTCATGCCATGAGGTCAAGACACGAGCGAGAGCAGATGCTTGCTACTAATGCATCTAACGGCCGTTAACTTAAGAGAGTAGTAGCCAATTCGAAAGAATTCGATAAATCAAACGATTATTTAATTCAAAACTATAACTGCTAAATAATTCATACGTAACCGATAATTTCCGTTCGTAAATTGAATGCAATTAATAACACACTCAAAGAGATTCGGGTGAAATTAAAAACGTTGTTGATAGTTTCTAAACAAGAATTCGAGTCATTTCACTTTGTCGATGTTTAATTTCCCGCCATAACTCATAGTTGTGCCGATCGCAGTAAGTGTTAATCATTAATTAAATAGTAACGCGGAACTCCCGGCCACTGGACTCTTTTAAATCGTTCCTGTTTATTCGACTGTGTAAAACGCATACATATTTATCACTTGTCGGCTACCGAGTGATTTCCTTAAAAACGATAGTTTGAATACGCACCAATTAAACACGAGTCGGTAGCTGCATTACGAGTAGACAGTTTGAAAGTTGTTGTGAGCTGCTGTTTGTTCGCAGCAAATAGTTTCGGGATTATATACAGTGACGCCGTTCGTCATACACAATTACCTTTTTAGGATTAGTGGTTTATGAGACTAGGCGTCTATTGGTAAAGGGAACACGTCCATTGGATGCAAATATAGTTGCCAGCCCACACCCACATAACGGTCAACTGGGCCCAAATGGGTCTCGTCTAGGGTCATGAACTTGTCATTCTACGAGTATTCCGATCGGAAGGCTTTGTTGTCGTGAAATAAAATGTATTGTAAACTGCATGAAACAATGTTTATTGAGTTGACTATGCCTAGTTAATCAGCGACCGATAACTGAAATAGCGTGTAATTTTGTTCTAGCCACTCTATTGGGATCGGAATGCGTGGTGTCGGAGCAGTGCACCCTCAAAGTGGCCTACAGCGCCTGTCTGGAAGGCGTCTGCCGGTGCACCGACGGCCATCTACAGTTCCGGAAGCATACCTGCCTTTCTCGTAAGTTTCTACAATACAAATGTCACAATTACTTTCGATTTTACGAGAGAAATTGTAGGTACTATTGGAATTTATTGAGCGAATTCGAAAGGAGCAAGTATTATGCTTATTATAATACTATCGTGATCGCTCAATCCAGTGTTTGAAAGAACCGATTTGTTATTTTCGGTTCGTATCTTCAAAACATCTACATAGGAATAGTCTATATTGTAGCAATTTGTTTTGTTGCAACCTATAAATAGTAGATTGTTAGTCGTTCCTAAGTTCGTCTGATAAGACCGGGAGAATATTGTCGTCATTTGCACCCATTAGTATCTAGATGTGTAAATAGAATTCGCTTCTAACTTTGTGCGCTAATTATTAGCTTACGTACGTATTTGTTTAATTTTGGAACTGAAAGTTTATAACCATGCTATAATAATAATATTTATAGTCCTATCACGACCATAAGAGAGGTAGGGCATAGCGGGGTATCCCGTTCGAATTGGAGCCGCCCGACTAAGGAAGTATCCACCTTACAGAATACCGCAGCTAAACAATACTCTTTTAAATAGTTGTTGTGTTTCTGCCGGTGAGTAAGGTTTCCAGTGCTCCATGGGGTGAGGATTTGGGGAACAGTGGCTTTGGCAGTGGAGGGGCATTTGTCTTTTTGCTGCCAGAGCAACGTGTTATAGAGGTGGGCAACGCATTGGCGATACTCTTGGTGTTGCAAATGTCTATAGGCAGTGGTGACCACTTTCCAGCAGGTGGTCCGCTTGCCTGTTTGCCTACTGTATGATATAAAAAGAAAGCAATAATACCATGTATTAAGTTCTTGCTTAGGTACTTAGTTATTACATCTTCAGCTCGGGGGCTCTATTTTTGAATCGCTTGCTTCGATTCGATAGGTTTTCAATTTTGATTTTCGGCATGAAAAATTCATTTTTTAATCACATTGGCAATACCGAGTGAGTACGATTAAAAAATAGGGGAAATCAGCATCATGCATCAAGATATCGCCCTTTTCATACCGGAAATCAAAATTGAAAACTGTTGGAATCATAAATAGGACCCAGATCATTGAGTCGTCAACAGTGATACCTGTGGTAGCAGCATTTTCTATTGACTATTACAGCAACGCAATCTCCTCCAACCCGCCTGTACAACGTCGATATTATGGCAATGCTCTCTACCAATGCTCTCGACTGTTATTAGCTGAAGATGTGATACAATAAAAAATATACCTATGTAAGCCATGACTTAATGTATGGTATAGGGTTTATTGTACAGCCCGTACACTCGCAGCCATTAGACATAGACATAGACATTATTTATTTTGACATCACAATACTCATAATACAAAACTCATGGAGCAAGTTACATTTGTATATCTAAATTTAACATTAGTATATATATTTAAAACCTATTCAATAAAAGCGATTCGAATATGGAGTAATACGATGTCAAAAAGGGCCCGGACTCAGCATTAGCTACAGCAGAATGATGCATTACATATAACTTTGTAAATGACAAACGGAAGTATCCACATTGTGCACAGGAGTTTGCCGCTAAGGTATGCTGTGCAAGGAATCTTTGTGCGCATCAGCGCCGATTCGATTAAGAGTCGAAAAGGTCGCCAGGACCGAAATCGATCAGAAGAATTTTAAGAGAGGGTTTATTTTGATCGAGATAGAGAACTTTCAGTTCTAAAACTAAACAATTATGGTAAAAACTAGCGTACAAAATTAGAAGCAACCACCGTCCACATCACACATCTCCTAATAGGTGCGAATGACGCCACTATTCCCGCCCTTATCACACGAACGGCGGTAATATTTTACCGCACCGTAGCAAATAGCCGAGTGATAAAGCATCATACTTTCGTTTTCGTCCCCTCGCGGGTCAGTCGCCGACTCATGCCTAATCGACGCAGTCACGGCCCGATGCCAAACTATATCGAACGAGATAAATCGCCGAGTAATTCTATGTAGCGAGCTGAAGATGAAAGTACAGATTGCATCCAGACAGACTAAGTGGGCATCTTCGCTGAGGATGTTTACGATATATCGCTGCTTTTTAAATGGTTAGGGTTTCTTGGTTGTGTTCTGTATTTTAATTTATCTCGGTGATAATGTTCTTGAGGTTATATTTTGTTAAATGAAACTTAAGCATGGAAAGTAGATGTTATGGACAACACTTACCGCTTCCCATCAGGTGATCTCTTTGCTATAATAGTCTGTTACTGAGTTGGAGTACTGTCACTACAATTTGTTAAGGTTACCTATGTGAATGCCGGGCAGGTCGCTAGTAAAAACAGAATCGATTGCAATACGATATATTTTATGTCTAACGACAAATATCAGAAAAAGAGAGAATCCAGGAAAATATGTCAGTGTGTCGATTCCGGCCGATGACACTCACCGTTTAATCTCCCCAATAGATAACTTAGACTAAACGCTTAATAAACGTAATTTTCAAGATATATCTCTCTGAGAAAAAACGAGGCGATTGTTCCGTCAAAGACAGCGGTTGGGCGCGTGTGAACTTCTTTATTACTACGCATAATGCGCCCATTACCAGCTCGATGTGAGAACCTTACTCCCGGCAATGACATTCTTGTGCTCTGTTTGTATAGTTTGAGTGCTGAGATGGTAACTTTATTTGGTCCGTAAACAAGATGCAATTATAAAGTTGTTTGTTGAACATTACCTACACGCAGTTGCCGCTCTATCTGTAAGTTCTTTTTAATGAACAACGAAACGAAATATGTGAACAAAGCTATTAAAAATTCACGCATAACTAGTGACTTAATGTGTGTGTAACTAGATACCTACAAGTTGAAATAACTAGTTGTAAACAGATAACCAGCTTTCTTACGTTCCGATGAGATTATCAGTATGTATACACATTCAACAAAAACTAAAGTAAACATTGTTGGTATTCATTTATGTATACGTCATGCAATATTACAATCTGTCGTAGTAGGTTCTCGTAATAGCGAAATTATGCAGTTTGGTTGAACGTAATAATTAGGGTCGGTGCGTGCATACGCCTACTTTGCGTGCTTCACTGTTCTTAATTAACATATAATAGCTAATCGGGTACTATTCGTGAATTCTCACCCGACACTTAATCAAATTGTCATCATTATCTCACCACGGAAAATGTGTAAAAAAACCTATTAAATGGACACAACGCGCTTCGAACCGAGAACTATTTTAATGCTGTACAATGTAGCTACACGACATTTAGAAACAGCAAGACACAACTGTACATTGACAATTAGAGCATGCAAAAGCATACGGCGAACTGTATGGTCATCAGTCAGCACAGGGAAATTAAAATATGACTGCCGCTTCACGTTCGAAATCACGGCAACCACAAAATCATGATTTTTAATCAACCTATACTTTTTACACTTTCAGCTGCGCCACCTGGCCACGTCTGCTATAGCAACGAGCACTGCCGTTTATGGGATAAGGAAAGTCATTGCGAATTTGTTATACCTAAACTGTTTGGGAGATGTTCATGCAACAATTTCTTCCGGCAAAGCGGGGATAGGTGCATAGCCCAGAAACAGCCAATTTACGCCACAGAACCAGTTGTCGCCGAACAAGATTCAGTTGTAGTCGAATCGGCGAACGGGTCAATGATTGGACAGGAAGTTCCCCATAAAATCTATAGACCAATAAATCTAAACCCGGGCTCAGAAGATCCATTCGGCCCACCAAATACACTAGTTGACACAGACGATGCTCGACCAAGCAGACTACCCATGTTCACAAGTAAAAATGATGTACTCAACACACATGACGATAGCCCACTGATGCAGGCTGTGATGAAAGTGCCAACCGCCGAACCCACTAAACGGCTTCCTGCCACAAATAGGAAAGAGAGTGAAACCATCAGGGTAGACGAGATGACAGCGAGTTTACACGCAAACGACCAGCCTATCTATCGAGTTGTGACACAACCGACGATAGAGATGAAAGCCAACAAAAAAGCGGGCGTATCAAAGGATCAGTCAAGTGGGAGTAAGCCGTACAAAACTGGCCATCAGAAGAAATCGTCGCTAAAAGGTAAAGGACGCATACAATGTAAAAAATTAAAAACCTACGCTAACTTTCCTAGCAACTATCTAAATTGTCTAGTCATGTTTCAGATAAGCATCGTACTCGCACGGAGGCAGTACTAGATCTCGGGCCAGCGTCTCTTGGGATGCCCTGTCTCACGGACCCGCAGTGTCAGCAAGTCGACCAGTACGCGAGATGTGTGAATAAGCGCTGTGACTGCGCTTACCGAACCAATTCTACCTCTGCTTGCTCTGTACGCAATAGAGGGTGTCTGCCAGGAACATTCCAGGTAAAACACATCTTCCTTATTGTCGCATGGTCACATTGGTCACGGAGGTTGTGACACATCTTTTGCTCTGTTCTTGAATGTAACCTTTTGACTTATGTTGTTACAGTGCCGCTCCACAGGCACATGCATCAGCTGGTACTTCGTTTGCGACGGCCGCAAAGACTGCCCCGACGGCTCTGATGAAAAATGTCAAGGTACTGGTAAAGGTAACTATCTATGCACTGATTCGTTTCGCTGCACGACTGTCTTTCTCCTTGCTTTCATTTGAATTCATCTGTGACTCGGCAATTTGTAATTTCCGTCATTAACTTTCTATTTGTCTGTTTCATTTCAATCAGCTATGATAAATTGATGGGAATTGTTTTATTTTTAGAGTTGAGTGAACACTGAGATTGGGGTTATTTTTAGAATATAGGTCTCAAACAAGCGAAGCAATAAGACGACCTTGACTCCGTATTATTTTATACGCACCACCAGCGATTTATGAGTAATTTATCAGTTTACCTCGATACGTCTTGTTGCCTATATATATTATTAATACGATTTCTGGCCGGACAAAAATTTAAATTACTACTTTTTTGGGGTTGGGCGATTATGTGGTTGTTTCTCCTATTGATTGGTTTATGACATTCCGGGACTAGTATAGGTAGTTATTTCGTAACGGTAAAATGGTATCCAGTATCGATTAAGACAATTTTAGAAACATCGTAACGACTGTCTGTAAATAGATTGAAACTCGTACCGCAATTTAACTTCCTGACAACCTATCCACTTTGCACCGATGCCATTGCCTTATTTGGCCACGGCAACTTTCCATATTAGTACAGACGTATGCACAACAAGTTACCTATAAGCAGTTCGATTATAACTCTTACAGCGATAGCCATAATGTCCTAACAGGGTAACTTTGATGTACTGCCTTGTTACCATCAAATAAGTCGAACATAAATATTTCAGTACCTTGTCGCAGTAATTAAGTCTATAGGTACTGTGTGACAAACGTCAAATAAAGTTTTTGTGATATGGTTCCAAATTGAACAGCAACATAATATTGTGAGGCCGACTTTACATTGTCGTGGGGATTTGGGAGTGAAGACTCCACTCCACCGACACCATCACCATCACGTTTAGTATGGTCCAAAGCCCTGGTCAAAATAAACGCTTGGTTGATATGTACGCTCTTTACGTATGATTCGATCTTACTTGGATTGTCTAGAGGAGTTAATTGTTAACGTGACGACCTTATAAGCAGAGCAAAGTTATCACAATACCGATCTGTCATGCAGAGGATCCGATTCTCGGCAAGACTGAAAATGAATTTAAGTGTAGGCTCATTTTACCAGGTAAAATATACACTTTCTCAAAGGTCAGCAACGCATTCGCGACCGTTGAGTTGTTGTGGGCGGCGGTGTGGTTACTTGACAAACAATAACAATCTCTATAACCACGGGACATTTTTGCTACTCTGGCAGCTCCACTGCCAAAGAGAGCAATTGAGACCTTACTACTGGCAGGAACACATTACAACTTATAATATTATTGTTTTGTTGCGTTAATCTATACTTCTATAAGGTGAAGTTAATTTCCAAGTCGCGCGGTTTCAATTCTATTGGGATATCCGCTATGTTCTACCTCTCCCTCTTTTATGTTGAATCCCTCCTTTTTAGAAGTCGGCAAAAAGTAAAATTATTTTCTAATGTGTCATTTGTATTTCTGTCATACTTTTGTTTCTTCTGCTTATGTTTCTCTTTGGGCCATAGCCTCTTTCAATGCTTTGACCACATCTCGCTGTGTGGCAGTCTGTCTTACGCTTTCAAGATTTGAGTTCTAGATCTTTCATAGATAGGTATCGAAGGTTTCATTGGAATCAGAATCTTGTAACACACTTCGCGCAGGATTAAATTTGAATAATTTTCCAAATAAAAGCCTGGTGATTTGGTGGTAATTAACAAAGGTTGTTGCTTTGATACTACCAAAAGGGGTGTCGGGATCTTCTTCCCTGCTTTCCAGCGACATACTAATTTCTAATTGGTCGCTGCCCTGCCTCCCCCAGACGGGTCCGGCGAGCGCTGCCCGATGCACGCGTTCCGGTGCGGCGGCGTGGGTTCGCCGTGCGTGTCGCGCGCCGCGCGCTGCGACGGCTCCGCGCAGTGCCCGGGCGGCGAGGACGAGCGGAACTGCCGCGCGACAAGGCGCAAGGGGTGAGCCCATACAGACTTCTATCATATCACCGCTTGCCACCGACAGGGAGGAGGAGGATGAACCTCACACCTTGGAGCCAAATTGTTCGCGAACTGTGCGGTTCCAAAGCAACTTTCCCCCACGCACACTAAGTTGTGGAATGAACTACCTGGAGAAGTTATCCCTGGAGAGAATAACATGGAGTTCTTCAAGAAAGGGGTGATATGGTATTTACGGGGTCGGCAATGCTTTGGTGATGCCCCTGGTATTGCAAACGTTCATAGGCAGCGGTGACCGCTTTCCATCAGGCAGGCCGTAAACTTGTTTGTTTAAAAAAAAGACTTTGTCCCAAGTGTCTATGCAATTTTGATTTAAAAACCTGTCAAACCAACGCGTTAAGCTTGCGGCCGCTGGCGATCAGTTGTACTCGCTTGCAATGTGGTAGGCTTCTAAACGCGCGTTGGCGGTCAGTAATATTCGCCCAAGGTAGCCATCACCGAATATTACTGATTTAATTTTTTTAGTTCATTGCAATGGAACTTTGTTAGCATCTGAACCCATGAAATCAATGATACGTAATCGCAATATAACAATTTCAATAATTGAAATCAGATACTGTAGCCACAGAGTTACGTAATTAGCGTACTGAACGCGTTTGATCAGACCTATATCTCACCATTTGCACCGTTATTTCCAGCTGTCCCCGACACACGTTCCGCTGCGGCTCCGGCGAATGCCTTCCAGAATACGAGTTCTGCAACGCCATCGTCTCCTGCAAGGACGCCTCCGACGAGCCACCGCATCTATGCAACGAGCAGTCCAGGTGCGTTGTCTTCCTAAAATTTTCCTGATAATTGAAAAGATAGAAACGTAGACATTTCTAATTGTACGGCTAAGGAATGGTTTGATGTTATAAGGAATGCCAATGTATTCTTCGAACTCTGAACTCCTCCAGAGTAATAGCAGTATCTGCTCGTGTACCTGATGATGATGATATTGCGTTAACAGACAGTCATTGACAAAGGGCGACTAATAAATAAATGCCTTTGACTTTGACTTTTGACTTTAATTAGTACAACGTGTAAGGTGGAAGAAGTCAGAGAACGGCGACCTGAAACTGAAGGCGAAGACAGTTAATTTTTGTGTCAGCATCAGGGGTTCTATTTTTGAACCGCTCGCCTCGAGTCGATCGGTTTTCAATTTTGATTTCTGGCATGAAAAAATTCCATATTTTGATGCATTATGCTGATTTTTCCTATTTTTAAAGTAGTCTATGACAGAGTTGAAAATGTAATTTAGCAAACATTGAATTATTCATAACGAAAATAAAAACTGAAAACTTCCACTCGAGGCGAGCGGTCCAAAAAAAGGACCCCTGAACGTGCAATTCTAGCATATTTAAACAAAAACACCATCTCGAATGCAAGCCCTCGCATACATAGGTACACGAAATGCTCGTTAAATAGTAAATCATACCCAAACAGCATTCCGTAGAGCATTTAATTTTCACCGCTTGCTAATGTTGCGGGTCTCTGGGGCGATGCTGGGCGCTTCCGGCGGGCGGCCGCGGTGCACAGGAAAGGGCCCGCGTTTGGCCAAACGTCCGGTTTTGAATCGCTAATGGGTACCCGGCTCGGAACGAAATGTAGGCAGGTAGGTGTAGGTATCTGTATACTTTCCAGTTACGGGTAATAAAGAATTGGGGCTTTCGATCATGGTGTGATAGATGGTATCACAAATGTGTTCTGTGTACTTCTGTAGGTATGATTGTTTGCCAACTTGGTGGTATAAAAATTTAAAAAAATTAAGATTATAATGAGTAGGCAGTATGAAATTGCGTACACATAATAAGTAGGTACTATTCATCATCGACGACATTGGCGACAGAGTCTTAATGGGGTTTCGAAATGGTCCATTTATTCTAGAATCGCCGGTTAAAAATTGCAAGATAACGTTTTTAAGTTTTTTGTTTTTCAAAATAATATTTTGTCCAGACTTAGTAACACGCATTTGTACGAATCAAAATTTTAATTTTAAGGACCCCAAATGGGACTTAAAATCTCAATCTGACAAACGTAAAAAAGTCTTATCAAAAAAGTTTATTCAAGACATGAACAAAGCGTGGCCCGGAAGAGGACAGACAATACCTAGATAGTAAGGTATTTTTGTCATTGTTTTAGGAAAACGGTTACGATACTCTAGTCCTTCCTTCACATCCAAATCACGTATGACCTGTAACGGGGTATGAAACATTTGAATGGAATTATTTGATTTGAGACAGGTGTGGTCCGGAGCGTGACATAGCCGCGCAAACAACTAAAAGGTGCCGCCTAGAATTTGAGTTCACTTTTCTTTGTTGGCGGTCTGTTTATTGTCCTATTAGAATAGTTGTAAAGATGATGGAGGATCCATGTTAATACACGAAATAACAGTATTTGTCGGTATATTTACGATGTTTTTAGGAATTTATCTGTAGATTTTTTCGAATTCTTTTGTGTGGAATTTTTTCCTTGGCTTAAGTGTTTTTCCTTTTTGATAATTTTTGAAGTATACTTTTATGCTTTTAAGGTGATTTGTTTACCACCTCAGTGGTAGGTAGGCTAGCTATATGCTTAGCTGTTTGTAGTTCCGTTACTTATGGCAGGATTTGTGAAACGACCTCTATAATCTACTCCGCCGGAAGCCACACAGCCACAATACAATTGTATCTCCCGTGTAGGTAATATGCTTCATAGATGGTGCGACAATTGGCTGATCAGGTGTACTGTATTTTACAGTTGTATTGTACATATCGTTTTTCAGTTATCATTTTGGCCATGTCTCGTATTTAAGAAAAAAAAAGCAAGACCAAGTAGTTCCGTACAATTGAATTCGTAGGCTGCCCACACAAAAAAATAACAGCAATTCCTATCGTTGACATTTTTTTATTTAAAAAAATTATCATTGACATGACACGTTGTTCCTTATTTCCCTAAATCCTGTAAATTTAGATTACAATATCTATACATAGTATAATATTATATAGTTGCTTCGCTCAGTCTGTCCCTATGTATCTATGTATGCTTAGATCTTTTAAACTAGGAAACAGATTTACATGCAGTATTCAACAATACATAGAGTGATTCAAGAGGAAGGTTTATAATCAATAAAAAGGGGTAAGAGTAAAGTAGGTGTACGCGAACGAAGTCACACCGGGTGCACTAGTACGTCATCATCTATAAGTGATACAAACTTATTACCATGGGCGTAGCTACCGCCGTATCAGCCGTATCAATGATACGGGGCCCCCGGGTCAATGGGGTCCCCAAAAGTGTGTAAGCAAAAAAATTATACATACGCAGAAACCAGAATTTTAGTTACTCATTACCACCCCGTGTAGTTAGGGGTATAAACTAGGGAGCCCTAAACAACTGTTGATACGGGGCCCCTGGAGGGCAAGCTACGCCACTGCTTATTACATATTACATCTGACTAAATTCAACGACAACGTCTACGCGCACAAAGTCGCGCCGTGTCCACCAGTGTACAGGTCAGCACAAAAGTTTGGTCACGTCACGACGAGACGCGGCAACAATAACTGTATTTCCCGCGTCCGACAGATGGCGCGCGGCGGACTTCTGCCCGCTGCGCTGCGGGAACGGGCGCTGCCGCAGCACCGCCGTGGCGTGCTCCGGCCGCGACGGCTGCGGCGACAACAGCGACGAGATCGCTTGCAGCGTCTGCAGTGAGTGTTTTTTTACTCGTATATTTAATGCGCTTATTGCAGGCTAAATTCCATCGTCTAAATGCAGAAGCAAAACCGTGAGAGCAAAGCAAAGCGGAATGTATTGCTTATAGAATAAGGTATTTTTTTGTATTATTTATACTTATTATGCTACGCGTTGCTCCGTTTTTCAAAAGGCGTGACACTAACGCCTGCAACCCGATAGACTTTACGTCTCTTGCATCCATATGCTTAAGACAATCCCCTCTGGTTTTAGGACCATCTGTCCTTCTCTGTATCCATCCTACACCCTATTGGGGCAATAAGGTACAGGAAGCTGCAATATAGCCCCTCCCCATTATCCCCACAATATTAATGAAGGGAATTACAGCGCTTATCTCATTTTGGCCACCAGGATTTGAGAACATAAAATACAAGAAAAACAAAAAAAATACAAACAAATTAAAAATAAAGCAAAAAAATCCACTTTTTAAGCCTTTGTTATTATGTTTCAGAATGCCCAGCCCCACCACGAACACCGTGAAATGAAGAATAAAGTAGAAATTAAATGTAAAACGTTGCTCTATTTCGGTAATAGTACCCCAAGCCACCGCAAATCAAGTAGGTATCCTGTTTCTTTAGTTTAGACCGTTCTTATTTTGATCTTGATAAGAGTCAAAATTCAACTGATTATGGGTAGCTTAATGTGCATATTATGCACCGATTAATTAAAGGAATACCTATTCTTAGGACAAATTTTAATTTTTAAGGAAGAAACTGTGTAACTGTGTAACAAGCGCTCATTTTAATATATTACAATAATCTAAATCAATTGTATTGTATAAATAATATAAATATTCTATCTATGCATTTATTTTTGTATCTTAGATTGGCTTATCTAGATCTAGAGTAATCTAGACTATTTAGTTGAATTAACGTTTCTGTTGGCTTTAAGATACTTCAGTTGCGTTGCGTTGAAAGCAGTATGCTTAGAGCAAATGAAACAGAGTATATTTGCGATTTTCATTGCAACAAAATCTCCCTGAATGTATTAAAAAAAACTACAAAAACTTATGTAGTACCTACCCCCAGAGGCTCCATTTTTGAATCGCTTGCCTCGTATCGAACGGTGAATTTTATTTTCCGGCATGATAAATTCAATGTTTTTCTAATGAGCCGTTTTCAAGGCTCGCTTCCCTCAAGTAAGCCTAACGACTAACGACATTATCATAATCTATTGCCTGTATGGTATTGATATTTATCTATATTTCGATGCAATTCATTTTAAATCTATTAATTTAATGGTTTTTGAATGTCAGTGCTCTTTGGGATTCAATTTTATGAATTTTATTAATAAATTTCTGGTTGAACGGAAAATAAAGCTTTGTAACTTTATGCCCGCCTTTTTACCTCATGATCCATGAAGTTGAAGTAAAGTAATAAACTTTAGGTTAGCATGGTAGCACTTTAGCAAATATCACATAATCACTAGTGTTTTAACGCTGTTTAATTTGTTCTGAGGCAATGAATGATGACAGTTACATATATGGTTTGCCATATAACTACAACGTCTACAACAATAGCCCCATATAGTCAAAAGATTATCATAATTTTTGAGTCCTTAGAGCGCGGCATCTATGTGTATTTTTGAGAAGCTGTTCTTGAAAATGGATCATTACATTGGCAACACCGAAAGCAACCGGTTCAAAGATAGGGACAAACAGCGTAATGCATTAAAATATTGAAATATCTATGTCGAAAATTAAAGTTGAAAACCGTTCGACTCGAGGCGAGCAGTACAAAAATTAAGCCCAGGCACATTCACGATCAACAAATGTTGAGCCATTTGCAAAGAAACTTATAATGTTCAATGTATTTTTTCTTCCATTGCACGAATAGTCTAGGTACCCGACTTATCCAACTTGTAAAAAGTCAATCCAATGACGTCATCTATAACGTCGTGGCAAAATGGTAAAACAGTTTTTTATGTTTTTGCCTGACGGAAGATGGCTTAACATTCGTTGCACTCAACTGTACCTGCACATTTTCTTAAACCGTTCATCCAAGACTATGTTTTGTCCATAACATACCAATTTCTAGACGCTTCTAAGCCACACAGCCACAAGACTGAGGAGTGATACTCTGACACTATTTATTTTGGAATTAGACGTAAAGTAAAATATTTATATTACTATGATTAACATTGTAAATATATTACACAGTAATTTGACCTAAGTCACATTCTTGTATATGTAATCGCTGAATTTTAATAACTTTTTAAAACGTTTATATTTCGTTCATTTTAAAATATGACAGTCCAGTCCTCTGCTGGACTTGAGATTTCTCCATTTCGTGAAGGGTTAGGAGTTTCAATTACTATTAGAGTAAAATTTCAATTGTATTGTAATTAATATCACAGAGTAAAAGACATTCAGTAAGATCATCTACATTTTTCGAATATGAAATACTTGGTATTACTATCAATAAGGAAGTTAGTAAGAGCTAGAGCCTATTTATTATTAAATACGAAATTAGATTTAAGTGCGTCAGTTGTGTATCTAATTTAATATTGTGTGATAGAAAAGTGTAACTTATTGTAAAATATTTGTGCGTTCTATGTAATGTGTGAATGTGATAAAGAATTATTAAATTAATTATCGATAAGAAATATGTTTATTATTTCTTGAAATAAAACTTAATATAGAAAAAAGTATATAGATAGCCCACCCTCCCTCCCAAGTCCTTGAGTGGAGATCGCGCATCGACATACCTAAGTAAGCACATGGACATCTACAACCTAAAGGGAGCGGATGCGGTGCCAGCCCCTTAAAGGTACCTGTACATACTTGGTTGGTTGGTATTTGTACTAATTCTATTTAGCTATTAAGAAATTGTTTTCCGAAGAAAATAAAAAAAATATAAAAAAAATCCGTAGTCATCAACGATGAGCCGGAAGACGCCAGAGATCTCCACAAAAACCGGTCTTGTGCCATCCGCATCCATCTGGTAGTTGAGATCTCTACCAGATCGTCGGTCCACCTATTGGGACGCCTACCCACACGCCTTCCGGTACGTGATCGCCACTCGAGAACTGTCCTGCCCCATCGGCCATCTGTTCTGCGAACTATCGGCCCTGCTCACTGCCACTTAAGCTTGGTAATCCTTCAGACTATGACGGTGACCTTAGGTCGCTTGCGGATCTCCTCATTCCTGATTCGATCGCGCAATTAGACTCGTAACATAGCCCTTCCATCTTATAAGGCCAGTGAGCGGCCACGTCTCTATTCCGTAGGTCATCACTGGCAATACACATTGGTCAAAGACCTTCGTCTTGAGACGCTACGGTAATTAGAACTAAAATATATTTCGAGCTTCCTATATATCGTAGCTTCCCTAAACGCTGCCCAACAGAGTTGGATTCGTCGAATGACCTCTTTCTAAAAATTTGACCTACCAAGCTGGACCGTGACATGCGTAGTGTCTTAGGCTAAATATTGTATGCCCACTGGGCATGTGGAGTGACGATTTGTGGCAGGCTGCAGATGGATGCTGGATGCAGCAAACCGAAGAGATGGAGCTTTGGTTATTTCATTAAATATCCCCAGCAGCAATAAACTAATAAACTGGTTAAGCTGATGATGACATAGTATTAAACCTATCCTTCAACAGAATACCAATATATTCTTCCTAATTTATGTAGAGTACCTAGATTCTAAAAGTTATTGTTAGGAACTTAGCTTATAACCAGTAACATGTATATTATGTCAAAATCTTTGAGTGTATGAAACTTACCTCTAACCCGAGGACGATCCTTAGTTCTAGCTTTGGCCACCGGGTCAGATAGGTTTGTAGCACTGTTGTTCGTTTTCTCACTAGGCATAATAATGCCAATGAAATAGCCAATCCATAAACTTTAGGGTATATACGTAAATTAAAAGCCTTCCTTTTTGCTACGCCATTGTGGGGTAAAACTATGTGATGCCCATATTTTAACATCACCAACGCCCTCTGATTCTTTGTGAAGGAAATAATATGGCTCTTAGAACACCGCCGCCACAAAGTACTAAAGGCGTGCCAGCAATCTGCCGAACCTACCTAAGTAGTAACGTTCGTAGTTTCAACATGCGATAGTAGATGGAGCTAGTTAAGTATTTATTTGCAACTTGAATTATTATTTAAACTTTAAAACAGTGGATTAGGTACCTAATTAATTAGGCTTACGTACGTACCAATTACAGTTGATCAATAAGATTGAGGATCATTATAAAACCAAGTTGGTCTTAAAAATGTTGGGTTACCTGGGTAGAGCGCGGCAGTGTTTCAGACCGGCACATCTCCTCCAGCTTTATAAGGTGCGTAAGTCAGGCCGCACATGGAATGCTGTTCCCATCTCTGGGCTAGGGCACCACGATATCAGCTTCTTCCCTTTAACGCGTTCAACGTCGGGCGATCCTAATTGTCGACGCTGAAAGTTCTCATCGGAGAGATGTAGCGTTTCATGCATATTTTACACCTATATCACAGGAAGTGCACTGAGGAGTTATTTGGGTTAGTACCTGCTGCCACCCGCCACAAGTTAAATATCAATCCGTACACAACTATTGTACGCTTTTCAAGAAATTTGCCGTCTACGACATTTTATGGAATGATATTTCCATAGTGAAGTATAAGTTTTCCAGTAAAAAATGATGTTTACTTTAATTGACCATAACTTTTTGCCCACAGCGATTCGAGCATTGTTGCCATATTAAAAGTTGTAGAAAATGTGAAATCCTTTCCAATGAGATATCGCTCAACGTTATTGGTTATATAAGCTGGGTTGCTGGACCTCCTTTATTGAGAACTTTTACACAAAATTGTACACATGCCAACTCCGTAATAAAACAATAACTATAACAAAAGGCTAACTTATAAACTAAACATCTACACAGCCCCTAGTACAGACGAGCGAGTACACATCGCCTGAAAGCAAAAAACTAACAATTTCTCGGCTTGCACAGTACGATATGATTACGCTAACAATAACTGGAAGGCGCCCACATCGTACGGATTTAATTTAAGCTCCCGTCTCAACTTATTCTTAGCACCCTCGTGTTGAACACACTCCGCCAATAAATGCTGCACATCCTCTATCACCCCACAAGAAGCGCAATTCGGGGAAGAAACTTTACGCTCTAATTTGATCTATACATCACTATTACTTAGTGTGGTACAAAATTTAATTTAAATGGGGGTATCATTACGCCTAGTACGTAAAGTAAAAAGCACGCGTATGTAATATCTTGGATTATGTGCTTAAAAGTGAAACAATAACATAAAAGTAACAAGCAAGTATGATGTAAAAAGAATTACGTAACTGTCAATCGCGATAGATCGTTTTATGTTTCCATTACAAAAGACATCAACGGGAGCTCCTTTATCTTCCATACAAAAGACATAAACGTGAGCTCGAATTACTAAAAAGGTTACCGTTTGGCATTGCGATATTGTTAAAGTTCTCCCTATTTTAGATACTCAAACCGGAGCGTTAAAGACCGTATAAGTACCTACTTATCTTACTATAAACAGAAAAATATGTCAGCCTGATAATTGGTTAAGCTTTCACGATGAAATTGTAGACCTTACTGAGAACTTTACTGCCCCATTGGTCATCTGTTCTTCGAGCTATATGCCCTGCCTACTGCCACTTCAGTCTGGCAATCCTTTGAAGGTCACCGCTTCAAAACACATATGTAAATAGGGCCCCATGAACAAACCATATTTCAAGACCGTTCCTGTTGCCGGTTTGGATTTAAGATACTTAACATCTTTAGCAACATCACGCGTCTTTAAATCTAAACCTTGAATGAAGTCCTTTATTTGTCATATAAATTACCGATTATTACAGAAGTATAATAGCTTTTGCTAGATCTACAATTTCATCGTGAAAGCTTAATCAACTTGATAGTTGCAGTTCCAAGTTGTAAGCAGCCTGATGGCTGAAACATTTTCCTGTTTATAGTAGTAAGATAAATATATCAAAAACCCCAACGAGAGCTTCTTTTCCCTACTTATAAAAAGCAAAACATTCACAAGACACATTAACTTACTGGGCATTCTGAACAACAGGTACGTTGAGTGTGCGCATTATGCGCATGTGCGTTGCGGCCACACCTTCAGTGCATAAAACAACACTCCTCCCTGTCAGTCTCTGTGGAGTAGACCTGCCCTGCTTCAGTGTGCACTGTCCAGGCTAACCAAACGGGCGCCCCTTAGGGCGACGGTCGCGTAAGACTATATCTACGCTTAATTAGACTGTGAGTAAATTTAACTCATAACCATCAAGGGCCATAACCAGCAGTTAAGCATTTATAGACACAGGCAATATACGTACCTGACTGAATTAGAGCCTTTCTATAGAAATAGTCAATAATGTACACTTACGTCTACGGATTAAGTAATTGAAATTGGCATTTCAATAATGACGGCAATGATTGCCCTGAAAACACAAGTCACGTGGTACTCGTTTGAGGATAAAAATATTAGTAAACTTTATATTGGAGAGTAAAATACATCTGCGATAAAACGTCATTTGTATTTTTAAGATAAAGTAAAAACTATACAGTTTGCATTGTCTGAAATATTAAATTGGGCTAAATTACCTAAACGTCCGCCAAGTGAATGAGAGACGTTTGAGAATATCGATACGAAGGCGCGCATGCGTGTAAATGATCTGTCACAGCCTCTCCGTATCTCAACACTTGGAATAAGAACTTCTCAACAGGCCCAACAGGCTCATACACCGAATACCTTATCGGCGTGATATTACATACTGTTTTCATCAAATAAGTATATGAAGCTAAGAAAATTAGAAACTGTTGTTAAACGTACTGCAATGGATGCCATAATATAAGAGAGGGCAGTCAACTGGTAAGTACTTAATTTCTCAAAATGTAGTTTAATTCGATCTAGATTTTACCAAGATTTTTGATAGATATATTGCTATCGTTTGGATGCTACCCAGTTAGATTATTAGGAGACACTCGGAATCGTCGACAATACTTGTACTTGATCAGTGTCACGACACACACCTGTGACACTTTGTTGCCAAAAAACTATCGATAATCACTAGTGAACACTAGGGTTTTACAGAGATATACGCTTTTGGTTATATGACATACCCAATCAGCTTTTGTACTTATGAGTATTGTTCACAATTTGTATAGGGATTCTTTCTTACAGCTAGAGCCTACAGATTCGCTATCTGTTGTTGTCATCGTCATCACCAGCCTATACAAGTCCTCTGCCTTAAGCCCCCTCAGTGTGTCTGTTTTTGTGTACCAACATACTTTTTTATATATAATCTAACCTTTAATAACAAATTTATAACCTTACATAGAGTTTACGAGTAAATCTTGCTTCATTCAAAGTAACCGATGTTAGAGAGTGATAGTAAGTTTGAATTGCGCGTTCGAATCGACTACGAGACTCACGAGACGTATCAACAACTTCCGTTCCATTGTTGTTTATAACAAGTCACGAAATAATAAAACGGATAAACGTAAGACAAGAACTTATATTGGGGAAAAAACAATACCTTAGTCATGCGTGCAGGATGAGTGCCGAGGTCTGACTAATAAATAACCATAAATATGACTTGCGTATAATTATAAATTACACGTTAAGTGAATATAAGACCTTCAAGGTGAAATCGTGATGAAGTTGAACGTGCATTTACAAATCATCGGTCATATTCGGTATTTTATTGCTATTACAGTGGCATCATAGCCAAGTACCTAATGATGTTTATTTATTTAAAACTTTATTGTACAAATTACAGCCCTTGGCGCACTTAAAGCCATTGTTCGCTTACTTTTTTAGGTGCCAATATTCTACTCCAAGCAGGTGTTTTCGATATTTCAAACGAATTATTGCATTGCATAATTAACGGAATTACAAATTTTCTTTCAAATTTTTTTTTTTTTAATACTGCTAAGAACCGGTTGGTCTGAAAGGTCCAAATAATCCCAAAACAAGAATAAATAGACAACTATGCAATAGACTTGCAGAAGAATATAGATGTCTCGATATCACATCGATATTTTTTAATCTCAAACACATCCCATCCTACAAGAATGGTCGTAAAAAGTCTCGGCAACAGTTCACCAAAACTTTAGGCTAATATGAGAAGCATCCTTAAGTTCATGCTGAGTCGGTTGTTGCAGAATTAATCGGTGTGAAACGCTTGGGAGAAGGCCTATGTCCAGCAGTAGATATCGTGGATTAAATTGATGATGATGATAACAAACTATAACTCAAACATATTTATTCAATAAGGTTCAATGTAAGGTTTACTAGAAACCCTTATGAATGTCAACAATAAATCATAACAAACGAACAGTACAGCTTAGGCAGTAGTTTAGGCAACAAGTGGTCAAGACAATATTTCCATGTATGAATTCATAATAATAATTATTACATTAACTTCTCAGTTAATAGAATAAGTAATTAATTAAATAATTGCAATTTAAAAAAAGACTGTATTGTAATCTAAATCTTATGTCAAAATCGTCGATGATGTAGGAATACCGTAATTTTAACAGCTTACACCGTACCTGCCGTACACACATGACGTACTGTAACTGCTCAAGTATTTTGGGAGCAGTTATTTATTGTTTACAAAATAGGTGTCGTCACACCCGCCCCGTATCGACCGCTAGGTGTGGGCATCGCTGAATTGTCAGGCAAGTGATAGGTATGTACAATTTTTATGGAAGAATTTCAAAGTATCTTGTGTTAATATGTCTGCGTTTTCCCGTGTCAAGGTCAGTCAAATCTCTGTAAAAAAAATAAGTCGGTAAAAATAATGTACGGTCGCGCTCATAAGTGCATCACCACCTTAAAATTCATATTCCTAAGCAGCATAAAATAGTTTTACAGAAATCAAGTTAAATACATATTTAAATAACAAAAATAATATAAAAATCCCTTGTAGGTAATCCAGGTAATCCCTTGTAGATAATCAAACCACAAAAAAGCTACAGGAAAACAATATTAAAAATACAGAGTTAGGAATAACTCTAGAGGGGTTCTTTCTTTAAATACGCGCTCGCCTCGAGTCGAATGAATTATTCACACCGAAGACCAAAGCTGACTGAAAACCGTTCCCCTCGATGTAAGCGGTTCTAAAATAGGGTCCCATATAAAATTTATGGTGTTATGCTTGAGATGGCCAAAGCAAAACGAGCTCATGCACTTGCGACCATGTGTTGTGTGTCGGCAAAATATTTTATGACAATAATATTTGTACCACGCTCGTCCCCCACTCCCCGGTGATAATGGAAACGACGGACAGCTCGATGCTGCGATAAACACACATTGTTAGACGGACAGTTAGTTTAATAAATACAATTTTTATTTTAAGTTTGGCAGGAGGTGTTGAGAATAATATTCATTTCTTTTCGTTTCTAGATGGTTTTTCAATCGTTGTTTGGGTAAGTTGGAATATTTTTTTACTCAAAACGGTTTCGTTCAAGTTTTTTCGTATTATTCGTTTCGGTATTTTTTTATATTGGTATTCGTATTGAGGGTGTTGTGGTGAACTTTTGGTTTTTTCAATTGGAAAGGATATTTATTATAATTTTTACGACGATGCTCAAATTTACTAAGCCTTCCTCTGTTAACACTACAAAAACATCCATTGCATATCACAAACTAAACCAATACTAACACAAAACAAAGTGTTTAATTACAAGACTCTGCTAAAAATTTTACCAACATTGATTAGGTACACACATAACACCTTTAATGTCACTTTACAATGACAAAGGAGGATAATAACCTAACTAATAAAAAATAAAAAATAATTAAATGAAAGTCGTTCACACTACAGCACTCCAGCGCAGCTTGCAGTGAACGCCACATGCGAAGGCGCCAGTGTATCCAAGTCATGAGTTCAATGTTTTTAATAAAAACAAAAATATGAATATTCGTATTCAGCTCACTTCCTATGCTATTTTATACTATTCCTATTCTATTATTATCACAGTATGTAGGTAATGTCATTCGGCTTCAATGTACCTACATAGATAAAATTACCACTCAAGGTCATACTCACGAACGCTTTTGACCTTATTAAATTCATTTGTAGCTGCAGGATGTCCACAACTAATATAGGCCACCTTCCAAGCTTATGATTCTCGCATTCAATGGGCTCTTTACGACCTTGACAATGCCTTTGATCTTTCTGAGTTTGTAAACCAAAGTAGGTAGTGTAACTTGGTCAAGTAGCTATTTTTGTCCTTAATTCTTTACTTGTCCGTAGTGCATTCCATTCCAGCGCAACCAGTATTGAATAGACTTATTAGGCTTCCCTCGGTCCAGTCGTACCTACGGTCGGTAGTGTGATGGAATTATAAACTGTATGAACTAAGATATTGTTCCTCTTGTATTATGTGGCTCAAGGCCCAAGATTCTAGTGCACGTAGAATAGATGTTGGCTATTTTACGTAAGTATACCTATTTTGCCCTGCCTTTATTAACACCACTAAAAGAGAAGTGTTTTATGTGTATCTGTGTCTGATGTAGCTCCTGAACAGTTTTTTTTTTATTTTGTGATCTACATACGATACGAATTTCGATGAAAAACTGCAAATCAATTTACAAACTATTGGCACACGTGTACTAGATGCCCAAACAATTATTTTGACGCACAGTTATAACAATATTTCCCTTACGTGAGGAGTGGCGACGTCATCATTTTTTGTATAGAAAAAAAATTGTTTTTCTCTGCAACCTATTGTGTGGGGTAAAGAACATTCAGTGTTGACATTTAAGCCATTTGTTTTAAATTAAAACCAAAATAATTTTCAAAACATACAAAGTTTGGACTCTCTTATAGATAGGATAGGTAAAGCTAAAAAATTGATTTGGGTATTTGTATCTGGGCAAATGCCGGTACTGGGCATCGAACTCGGTACCTCTTACTTACGAGGTAAACCCGTTAGCTATTAGGCTACAGACGCTCCGCAAATGGGGACTTCACATAATGTCAGGAACGGGTAGAACCTTGATAGGTACCTAATATATGTTACCTATTGAGAAATAATATCTCAATATGTCAAATAAGAATAACATCAACCCCTGATAGCGATAGCATTGATAGCGAAGTGATAGCATTATTGATGAGTTGAACGAGGACGTTGTTAATATTAACTTTACTTGTTTCCAGATTAACAAAGTTATTAAGAAAAAGCAAAATGAAACAGTTTCGAGTTGCTATAGGCGCTGCTGGGGCCAGTTCCTGCTTCCTGACCTTCCTACTATACTACTGGCATCGCAACTCGATTACTGGCATTCACACACTAGCCTCTCTAAAAAAGGGAACTGCAACTAGAACAATCGTCTCTGGAGACACCGTGATAGCCGCGTCAATGCGACACACCGCCCTCAACGAACTGTATGAGGACAACTTCAATGACACCACCACTTATGACATATTTGCTATGGAACGACGAAGAGGTAAATTAAATTCTACATATTATATTCTTTTATTTCTTGTCCTTACTACATAATTAATTCCTTATTCACAGTTCGGATGATTGAAACTCCCGGTTGTGAAATACCGTTGCAAATGATCGACTATAACAAATACATGAAAAAATTAAAAAACCCCCCTACATGCGGCAAACGCGTTGTATTCCTGAAGAAAGTTGAGAGCAACGAAGCGCGCGTAACAATAAAAGCAAACATTATGAAGAAGTATTTAAGAAAAAGTGCACATTTTGACTGCTGCTACAGGTTTATACACAGATCTGCGCAACCTGGACAGGGAAATAAGAAAACACAGTAAGGATAACAAAGCAAACTAACATTTTGATAAAAAAATACTTAATTCATTTACTTTCATTTAATCAATGTCACTTTTCTTCGCAGATTTACAAGTTGCAAAAAAATCAAAGATGGTGAAACAATCAAACTTGAAAATGACTTCGTTAACGTTAAATGCTCAGAATACGATAAGCGCAACGTATCTCGCGTCGTATACGACGACGTCTATGCTTTAATTAAAAAAATTAACGTTTCCATAACAAATCGAGCGGCATGCGACAGAGACACATACAACGTATTAATGATTGGAATGGATTCGATGTCTTTGCCTCGTTTTGTAAAGACTATGAAACGCAGCGTTATGTTTTTAAAAGATAATTTCTGGTTGGGATTTCGAGGATATCACAAGGTAAGCAAGTTTGTCGAAGTATTTGAATAAAGATTGTCTTTTATCTATCTTGCATTTATTGGATTTGTATTCTTTTAGATTGGAGACAATACCCTGCCTAATTTAATGGCAGCATTCATGGGGCATAACATGTCAAAAGTAACGGAAAAATGTTCCGGGAAAATGGATGAATGCAACGATGATCTGATCTGGAGTAAGTTCAAGAAAAAAGGTTACGCTACGGCTTACGGAGAAGACTACCTGCGGTTACCGGATACATTCTACGGAGATTTTGATTTCAAGGAGCCACCCACGGACCACTATCTCCGGCCATTATTTATAAACCGAGAAACAGAATCACATAATAAGGCATTAGTATGCGCCGGAAAGATGCCTTCCGCGCAACACATATTAGACTATGCTCTAGACTTCTCGCACACTTACAGAAATGATTCCTTTTTCGGCGTATTTTGGATGAACAGTTACAGTCACAACGAAAATAGCCGACCCCAAGACGCCGACAACATGCTGGAGAGTTTCCTCAATAGATTGACTTACATTAACGTCCTGGATAACACATTCGTTATCTTGTTTAGCGATCATGGCATCAGGTTTGGTGAACATCGACAAACATTCGAATCATACTACGATGAAAGGATGCCTTATTTGTTTATGTATGTGCCTAAAAGGTTTAAGGCTAGGCATCCACACAAATACAAAAATTTAACTATTAATCAATTTAGGTTAGCGACGCCTTATGATTTGTATAACACTCTTGTGAATATAAACGGGATGCCGACTTGCGAGGAGCTAAATAGCGGAGTGGCAGCCGCTTGTGCCGAATGCCATAGCTTGTTTAAAGCTATTAGCAAAAACCGTTCTTGTGAGGATGTCGACATTAGCGAAAAGTGGTGTAGTTGTCACAATTTGTATCCGCTCGACACCGAGGACATGGATGGTGTGCACAGCGTGGGCGCAGTTGTTTCATACATCACATCCAGAACGAATACAATAAAAACAAAGCAGTGTTGGAAGTGCAAAAGCTTATCACTCAAAAAAATAATCAGAATCCACTACTATTACGACAAAACGAGAACTCACTTATACCACGTTGTAGCATTTATAATGAAACCAGGAAACGTAGCATACGAAGCTACCGTTTCGAGAAAAGGAAGTGAAGCCAAAATTGTTGGTTCGGTAAGTGTGATATCGCCCTACAAGGGATTTGTGGGGTGCACTGTAACACGAAAGGATCGCGTATTTTGTGTGTGCGATAAACCAGCCAACTGTCACAAAAATTAATGTGATTACAAAATTTAACATAAAAAATCTAATTTTTCTATATTTTTTCTATAAACGCTTTTGCGTAGATCTGTGATAGCTTACTCGATATAAAACTCTGTATTTAGTTACTTTAGTGCAGGGGTGCACAGACTCATTGGGACCACGGGCCACTCGGAAAGATTACAGAATTTTGTAAGTTGTAATGTCAATACATGACATTGTATTGTGCTCATTTTTTAAATGTTTGATTTGAATGGATCACACAAAATTCCTTCCAAATTGTTTTCGATTTTTCGTTCGGATCGTTCACAATCGAAATAGTTTGTTCAGAAATGTTAAGTAATTCAGGATAAAACAGTATATATCCATACATACTTGCTTTCTGTCTTCGAAATATTTTGACATTTCGGATCTTAAAAGCTTGGCCAATCGTAATAAAAGTAACATAAATGAATAATTGAGCGAGTGAAGGATAATTTGCCAATTTCTGTCACTCGCTGGCGGGCCGCACGCACATCTACAGCGGGCCGCGGTCTGTGCATCTATGCTTTAGTTATAAATGTAGGTATTATGTAAGGATATAAATAGGCTGCGGTCATAGATACCGTGTTATTTGGATTGGCCGAAAATAAATATTGTAAATTAACTCAAAAACTTTGTAAAAATCCATTTTATAAAGGTAAACAATTTACTGCCAAATTACGTTATCTTTCTATTGATATAATGTAGGTAATATAATACCTGAATATTTTCAGGTATAAATTTATTAATGTTTTGTAAAATCACAGTTGGGACATCTATAATTTTTAATAAATTGATATTGAACACTGCACTAAAACCATATAGGTATCTAATAGTAAACACCATAGTAAGTGACAAAAAGACCATTATTGAAATCTACTTATTTACATTATTAAATATCTACTTAATTACATATATAGAAATCACTTGAACAATTGTGAATAGAAAACTTGTAGCCACATATTTTGTAAATATTGTAAAGAAGAGAATCTGTTATTTATAAAATCGTCTTTTTATGACATTATATACTTGTTCTATTTTTTACTTCAATCAAGATAGTAAACTGACTATGTGTCGATAAAATATTAGTTTGTTTTCTTTTGAACACGCTATTATTAGGTGCACAGGTAAGTATTTAACAAATCTGGGAACGATTTTAACAGAACGGAACGGATGTTCTAATTAACCTACCGATTTGGAACTTTGCATGGGTGTAATTTGAATGACAATGCAATAATTTGGTGTCAATTAACTGACCTGCTGATGGAGCTCTAAGGAAATCACATGAGATCCATAACGGTACAACGTGTCCGAATCGAGTTATTACTTTTTTTATTAATATTGTCATATAGTGCCTTTTAACCACGAATAATCCGGAGGCACTTCCGTACCTACCTTTTCTGGAAGCGTTTTGTCGTTTTTTTCAGACCTCCTAACTTTCATCTGATGAGCGCTATAAAGCTTAAATTTTGAGCAGGTCCGATTAAGTGTCAGACTTATAAACACCAAAGTTTAGTAGCATCTAAAACACGTCGTCTTCGACACTGTCTAACTGGCTCATCAATACCTCTAAAGCATTTCTTCTAGGAAGCTGAAATGTTGTATGCAGGGTAGAATTTAGAATTTTGTAATAAAGGTGCATGTGCGTAACATTGAACCTATTAGGCAGTCATGAAGTCCTATAAAGCTGAAGGGCTAGAATTTGAAAACAAATAACAAAAAATATATATGTAGTAAATTAGGGCAAACTCTAGCAGGAGAAAGATCCATCAGAAGGTATTAATAAGATTTAGCAGAACAGTTTAAAGGAGGGTGCAAGTCTGAATATGAAAGGAGGGTGCAGTGTGTTAGGATTTGCACACAAATAAGAAGAAAATTAAGATTCTGCTATGTTTACCGTCCAACCCTAATAACAAGAGTGCTGGTCTGCGTATAAAACTAAACGTATAGGGTACTTCGCAAAGTGCTAGATGACGGAAATTTAGTGTGCAGGCTACAAAAAAATTGAAAGCATTCATACTACTATATGGGAAATCTCAATAGCCCGCCTCTGACAGTATCTGGGGCAAAGGTGCCCATCACGCTCGCGACATTGCTACGTTGAATGACTATGGCTAACCTTTGCTCCAGGTACGAGCCAGAGCGGAAATCACCCGATTTGTCCCTCAATCTTCGCCCTAACTCGCCCACCATCGCCTTTGCCTCAGAGCCCCAACTGCCCATGGTCTCCACAGCACATGGGCACAAAATAATATTGTGCTTCCAACGCCGCATATTTTTGGTGCTTTTTATGCGCAGCGTCCTCCGCAGCAGCCGCTGGAGAGAGGACGGTATGACTCAGGTGACTCGGGGCAACAGTGCTGACGCAAGTAGCGTCCCATACGAGGCACGTTTTTTCTACGGCACCAAAGTCATACCGTCCGGTCTTCTGACATCGGATCTATTAAGGCCCGGCGGCTCAAGTAGGCAAGAAACATCAGCTGACACAAGGGCTCTCCGGACTATATAATTCAGAGCATAAGTTATACGTTTCCTGTAGGAAACGATTTCCAGCAATGGGCAACACTTTTGTTTGCTTTCGCTGGGGAATATTTTTATGTTAATTGAGAGAGATCCAATGACCGCATTCCTCGAATTTTGTTTTGCTCTATTCAGAGTCTTGATCGTAGACTAGTTACACTATGTCTCCTTAATCTGGTGTTTTGCATATTGCCACTGCTTACCAAAGCTGAAGCCATTATGTTGGAGTCCGTTGAAAGTCCTTCCAGATACCCATGTTTTTTAATTTTTCCTCATTTCTTCCCTTACTGTGGGAATGGCCAGATCTAGATACATATACAATATCTATTGCTAATGTACCAAGGGATTTTAAAATCATTCTAATAATTTTTGTCTGGAATCGCTCAATGACGTCCAAGTTTGTTTCAGCTGCAGTGCCCTAGAGTGGAATTCCGTAGGTCCAAACAGGTTTGAGAATACTTTTGTATACAGTAAGTTTACTCTCCACTGATAATTTTTATTTTCTACCCAAGAGCCAGTACATATTCCTTATATTGGTGTCAAGCTGTTTTCTTTTTGTACAAGTTAATCTTCTGTCTATTTGCAGACCCAAATACTTGGCATCTTCAGACTAGGGGATGATTTGTCCGTTAAGAGTCACTGGCGGGCAGTTTGGTCGTCTTAATGTAAATGTGACTATGTTTTTATTCACCACTTTGATACCAGGAGGTCATGAGGTCGAGAATTTCTTGTAAGTAGCGGCTGGCTACATTTTCATCGTTGTGTTGCGCTAAGATAACAATGTCGTCAGAAAAAGTTCCTGTCACCGTTTTCCTAGTTGTTGGTAAGTCTGCTGTATATATAAGATAAAGGAGAGGTCCAAGAACTGATACCTGGGGAATTCTCTAAGCATCTGTCTACTAGGTATGTCTTCTGCAGAGCATACACATTATGAGGAAGGTTTGTTTTTAGTTTAAACAGCAATCCATCGTGCCATACATATCCTATCAAAGGCCTGACTGATATCGAGGAAAGCCGCCGTGCAGTAAAATTTATTATCCAGCGCTTGGGAAATGGTGTTAACTGTTCTGTGAACCTGTTCCAAGGTTTAATGGCCTTCGCGAAATCCAAATTGATGGTCTGGGATTATTGCAGAGAGGTAGGGTTTTAATCTCGCAAGAAGCACTTTCTCAAATACCTTCGACAAGACAGGCAAGAGGCTTATAGGTCTGTATGACGATGGTTGATTTAGGGGTTTTCCTGGTTTTGGAATCGTTTTTAGAATTCGATCAATTTTTCATTGGCCTGGGTAGTTTCCTGTTCTAAGTATTTCATTATATAAGGCTGTGATCAACATAATGGTCTTATGTGGCAATTCTTTTAATATTCGCCCGGTAATTAGGTCATATCCAGGAGATTTATTATGTTTTAGACCCTTTATTATGTACCTTATTTCCCGTGGAGAGACACATTTGATTGGAGGAGATAATTGGTAACAAGCCTCCAGAAATATACGTATCTCTTCTGCCGACATTGAATGGTCTGCGCTAGGACTTGGCTGAAATGATTTGGCAAGATGTTCGGCAAATAGGTCAGCCTTCTCCTGATCACTTCTGGCCCATTTATCGGTGCTCCTTAAAGAAGAGATTTGCTGCGGTGGTCTTTTGAATTGCCATGTCGCTTTCCAGAGAGAATATTCTGTTGTTGTTGGACAACTGTCTTGAGCAACGATTAAAGTTTTGTTTGTCCATCGGGTCACGTATATTCTACTTAAGTTCCTTCTCATTTTAAAACAAACAAAATTTAAAAAGATTAGATTGTTCATACGAAAAAAAATATCGTGCACATTGTGTGACATATCAAATAAAAGGGCTTAATAATAAATAGAATCTCAATTATTATATACTCTTTATATTTTTTAAATAATAGTTTCGGGGAAGGGAGCTAGTAGAAAATAGAGATGCCTAATATTGAGACTGTTTGTAGATCACTAAAGAAACAAGTTTTGACAAACTTGTTAATAAGTACTTCCTGCCATACTGACTGAAATAACCACCATACATGTGCTCTCCGAACTCTTATACAATCCGCCAACTCGAAATGACACTTTACCGTCGCAATTAGCTCATTATTTTTGCTTAAACGTAATTGAATGAATATAATATGTTCATTACGTATGTCTTAGTGCAACTGCTTGAGAATTTTGGGTGCAGTTATTTATTGTTTACAAAATAAGTGTTGTCACACCCGCCCCGCATCGATCGCTAGATCCACACAAATGTCCCACGCATTATTGACTTGTTAGGCAAGTCGTATGTGGTTTATGGAAATATTAAGAAAATCAAAGTATCTCGTGTTAACATGTCTGCGTATTCCTACGTCAAGGTTAGTGATGGTTGTTAAACTGAGTGTGACCTTCGAATTTATGCTTGATTGGAGGTACGCTAGTGTATAGAAATCTTTGGAGGTCAGTAAAAAATAATGAATTATGTGTAAATATTTTGTAAGTAGAATCATTCAAAACATTAATTGACCACCTGACTACATGATAGGTTATCCATATGGCAATATGGACTTAAGTAGGTGGTCAGCTAATTCGTTGTTCTTTTTTCATTAATAAAATAATTTTATAAAAAGAAACACACTATATTATAGTGTGTGTTTCTTACAATAAACAAAATAAAAGTGAAAACTTAATTCGGCGTAGTATTTCAAAATTTGGTGTAACACATGTCCTTACCATGTTTTGTTGACATAGCCCCTTGGTTAAGTTGATGATTATAAAGGTGTACTACCACATGCCTATGCATGGTATTACTGCAGATATATTATTTAGATATTTAAATAAATTTATTATTTAGATATTTATTAAATTAAATAAGTAAGAGTGAACGTCCGACTTATTTGACAGCTCTCAAACTAACATTGCTATGCGGATGACAGTACTGGAGACGCCTTTTATACGGGTCGTGCCAATATCCCTCGTGCCATAGTGGAGGAAAGTCGCGAAGTACTTGTGTCTAAAATCGAGAGTACTTTATGTAGAATCTCCGAATGGGGACGACTAAATTTAGTCCAATTCAACCCCACTAAGACACAAGTATGCGCGTTCACCGCCAAGAAAACTCTATTCGTTATACCTCCTCAGTTCTAGGACGCACCGCTTGCCATCTCTAAGAGCATACATATCCTAGCTGTCGACATCTACAGTGACGTCCAGTTTCGCAGTCAACTGGAAAGAAAGGTGAATCACCTGGAGAGGTTTTCCCTGGCGAGTAGGTACAACATGGAGTTCTTCAAGAAAGGGGTTAGGTGATGCCCCTGGTATTGCAAACGTCCATAGGCTGCGGTGACTGCTTACCATCAGAGAGGCCGTAAGCTTGTTTGCCACCTTAGTGGTATAAAAAAATTTAACATTTATAATTATTTTATTATTTAAAGACATTATGAATTTATGTTTATTGACACTAACGAATGAATTTAATTATAACATTTATATTGTTATAAATCTTATTATTATTAACTTTTAGTAATTTTTATTTATAATTTCAATAAATTATGATGATGACGATGTATGTACATTACTATAATAAATTAATATGAATATGAATATCGACATGTATCGCTCCAATAGAGAAACTCAAGAAAACTCACATTACGAGTACACGAACATAAGGTTGGCAAGCATAGATGGTGCTGACTGTCCTACATCGCGCTAGAGAAGTGTGTCAACTTATACGGCATATATACTACTTCCGACGATCAGCTGTCGGACCCTTGGTCCCCTGGTCACAACACCCGTCCAAGTGGGTAATTGCCCTTTTCCACCTTCTCGATCTTCGCTTGCCAACAGTGCTGACTACCTTATCCGTTCACTGCTAAACCTAAATGAATCAGAGAAGAATAGACACACGTTTGCTGACACGTGCATAGGCAAGAAATTTAAATGATACGTTATAAGTTGTGACAGTACATCGAAGGGCGTGGTACCTTTACTTACAAGTTTGTACACTACGTCCAACGACAATAATTTTGTTTATAAGTATTAGAAAGAGCAGTATCCACTGTCGTCTTGTCATCATCACACACACAAACGCAAATTGCACTGCCGCAATATGGTGTCAGAGTAAGTGCTTAATCGCGGCGAACGTGATGACACCAACCAATCAAAGGCGATGAAATAGGTGATCAGTCGATCGAGGACGTCATTCATATTTTACTTTTCTTCTTTTATAGACTAATAATTTTTTAAAGAAAAGCATTATAAAGCGGTTTCGAGTAGCTATAGGCGCTGCTGGAGCCATTTCCTGCTTTCTCACCTTTCTACTGTACTACTGGCATCACAATTTGATTACTGGCATTTATACACTGGATCCTTTAAAATCTGCGACGAGAACAATCGTGTCTGGAGACACTGTAATAGCCGCGTCTATGCGACACACCCCTCTCAACGAACTTTATGACGACAAATTTAATGACAACACCACTTATGACATATTTGCTACGGAACAACGAAGAGGTAAACTACATTCTATACACTAGGCAGATACTACTACTACAGATAATACTAGAACTACATTTGCCGGAAATCTTCCTGACAATTTGTGATTACAGCGGATTACGTCCCCAATACATTGTTTGTAAACTCAGTCACGTGCCTTGGAAGATTGTCGTTACATACATCTACAATATTTAGTTTGTAATTAAAATAAATACTTTTATTTCCTCACATATATTATCCTTGCTACATAATCAATTCCTTATTCACAGTTCGGATGATTGAAACTCCCGGTTGTGAAATACCGTTGCAAATGATCGACTATAACAAATACATGAAAAAATTAAAAAACCCTCCTACATGCGGCAAGCGCGTTGTATTCCTGAAGAAAGTTGAGAGCAACGAAGCCCGCGTAACAATAAACGCAAACAATATGAAGAAGTATTTAAGACAAAGTGCACAATTTGACTGCTGCTACAGGTTTATACACAGATCTGCGCAATCTGGGCATGGAAACAAAACGACACAGTAAGGATAACAAAGCAAAACTAACGTTTTTACTAACGAATTTCTTCATTCGTTTGCACTATAAATGTCATTTTTCTTCGCAGATTTATGAGTTGCAAAAAAATAAAAGATGGTGAAACAATCAAACTTGAGAATGACTTCGTTAATGTTAAATGCTCAGAATACGATAAGCGCAACGTATCTCGCGTCGTATACGACGACGTCTATGCTTTAATTAAAAGAATAAACGTTGCTATAACAAATCGAGCACCATGCGACAGAGACACATACAACGTATTAATGATTGGAATGGATTCGATGTCTTTACCTCGTTTTGTAAAGACTATGAAACGCAGCGTTATGTTTTTAAAAGATAATTTCTGGTTGGGATATCGAGGTTATCACAAGGTATGCAAGTTTGTTGATATATGAATAAATATTATCTTATTTTATTTTTTATTTGGATGTCTCACAGCGTGCAACAGAGAAAATATACAATAGCATAACATCGAATGGCCAATTAGGAGACACCACAATTAAATAATTATATCTATTAATAAATAAAATCTTTTATCTATAATGCATTTAGTGATTTTGTATTTTTTTAGATTGGAGACAATACCCTGCCTAATTTAATGGCAGCATACATGGGGCATAACATGTCAAAAGTAACGGAAAAATGTTCCGGGAAAATGGATGAATGCAACGATGATCTGATCTGGAGTAAATTCAAGAAACAAGGCTACGCTACTGCTTACGGAGAAGACTATCTGCGAATACCGGATACATTTGACGGAGATTTTGAATTCAATGAGCCACCCACGGACCACTATCTCCGACCATTATTTATAAACCGAGAAACAGAATTACATAATAAGACTTTGGTGTGCGCCGGAAAGATGCCTTCCGCGCAACACATATTAGACTACGCTCTAGATTTCGCGCACACTTACAGAAATGATTCCTTTTTCGGCGTATTTTGGATGAACAGTTACAGTCACAACGATAATAGCCGACCCCAAGACGCCGACAACATGCTGGAGAGTTTCCTCAATAGATTAACTTACATTAACGTCCTGGATAACACATTCGTTGTCTTGTTTAGCGATCATGGCATCAGGTTTGGTGAACATCGACAAACATTCGAATCATACTACGATGAAAGGATGCCTTGTTTGTTTATGTATGTGCCTAAAAGGTTTAAAGCTAGGCATCCACTCAAATACAAAAATTTAACTATTAATCAATTTAGGTTAGCGACGCCTTACGACTTGTATAGCACTCTCGTGGACATAAACAGGATGCCTATTTGTGAGGAGCTGAGCAACGGAGTGGCAGCCGCTTGTCCCGAATGCCACAGTTTATTCAGAGCTATTAACGGCAATCGCTCTTGTGAGGATGTCGACATTAGCGAAAAGTGGTGTAGTTGTCACAATTTGTATCCGCTCGACACCGAGGACATGGATGGTGTGCACAGCGTGGCCACGGTCGTTTTAAACATCACATCCAGAGTGAATACAATAAGAACAAAGCGGTGTTGGAAATGCAACGAGTTATCACTCGAAAAAATAATCAGAATCCATTATTATTATGACAAAACGAGAAGTCACTTATACCATGTTGTAGCGTTTACAATGAAACCAGGAAACATAGCATACGAAGCTACCGTTTCTAGAAATGGGAGTGAAGCCAAAATTGTTGGTTCAGTAAGTGTGATATCGCCCTATAAGGGATTTGTGGGGTGCACTGTAACACAAAAGGATCGCGAATTTTGTGTGTGTGAATCTTTCTGTCCTGCTGTTGATATAACGTAGGTAAATACTTCATTACAGAATATTTGTATATCTTTGTTCATTAGTTCGCGAGAAAATACGTAAGTAATCTTAAATATTCTACGTAGGTATTCGGTTTTTAGTTAAAACGCGTTTTGGCAATTCAAAACTAGTTTTACTCAATATTTTATTGTAACTAGAATTTCATAGCTAAAATTAGAATTTACTGTTATCAATATTTGGCTTTAAGGTTAGCTAGCTAGCTAGCTAGTTCCAATTTTGAACCTTAGTTAAAACTAGTAATTCGGTTCATCACCCATGCTAAATTTCTCTTTCATTTCCTTGTAGTAATTTTATTATGGTTTAAACTCTTAGTAAATGTATCAAATTAAGCGCGTAATGGCTTTCTTTAGCTGAATGACATAAAATAAAGCAGTTAAATCGAAAAAACCAGGAGGAGCGGAGGAGTTTAAAAAAACGTACTCTAGGGAGCCAGTATTACAGCCTCATGCGGATCTGCTTAAAGGGCCGCGAGTAGAGAATAGCCTAAGTGAAATACATTTCACTGTAGCTACGTGGAAAAAGCCATATCCGTAATGAATCCGACAGCAGTCCCTGGGCCGGATTAAATTCCAAGCTGTATTCATAAAAACTGTATTAAGACTCTGTCACCTGTATTGTCAGTGCTGATGAATGAATCGTTTCGCAGTGGCTGTGTACCTTAAGACTAGAAGCACGCTATTGTTACGCCAATTTATAATAAGGAGGACAAAACTCTGCCAGAAAACTTTAGACCAGTCAGCCTTACCAGTAATCTGGTGAAAGTTATGGAGAGAATAATCGGTGAACGGTTGTCATTATATCTCAGTCAGGAGTGCATATTATCCACCAAACAACGTTGGTTATGTTAAGAAAAGGTCAACTGTTACTAATCTGCTGCCCTGTGTACATTGGTGGTCAACAGAAATAGATAATAGGAATCCAGTAGATGTCATATACCTGTACTTCCCGCGCGCCTTCGACAGGGTGCCTCACCAGCGGCTGTTGATGAAACAAGATTACTTCGGAATAATAGGCCCCTTGCTCACTTGGATTAAAAACTTCCTCAAAGATAGAACGTTCTAAGTACGAATTGATAGCTACCTATCCTAGCGAAGGCAGGTATGGAGTGGAGTACCGCAGGGTTCATAACTCTCAACTCATCTATTCGGCATCTATATAACGGATCTGATTGAATACATTGAATCACAATCAGAATACTTTGCCGATGATGGCAAGTTCTTTAGTAACCCACTAGTCAGCTCTGGGCAGCTACAGCATGACCTCGATCGCATTCAACATTGGACAAAGGATAGGTTAATCAGCCTTAATCATTCGAAGTGCAGTGTTCTACACTTGGGTGCAAATAACCCTGGTATGAGGTATTATATAGAGGGGACTACGGTGCAACCAGTTACATCCCAGAAGGACTTGGGTGTCACAGTGACACATAATCTGAAATGGGAGGATCACATATCCAGCATAGTGAAGAGGGCCAACTCATTTGTTTACATGATAAGAAGATCATTCCAAACAATCACAATAGATATGTTCCTCAAAATATACAAGACCTACATAAGACCGCTTCTGGAATATGGATTATTGGTGTGGAGCCCGCACATTCGAAAGGACATCAACCTTCTAGAAAGTGTTCAAAGAAGAGCTACTAAAACGAATGCCCTACGTCACAAATCGTATGAAGAAAGACTTCGCATACTACGCCTCACTTCTCTGGAAGAAATACGGCAGCGTGGTGATCTAAATTGATATCAATTGAACACCAATACAATCTCCCTCACATTCACGAAATGTTTATTACAAAAAGAGAGAGAGAGAGAGATTACAAAAAAGGGCTGCAAGTCGCACAGATGTCACGAAATGCAATTAGAACGCGCACCATCCAACACCAATACTGCACATCACTTCTTCTCTAACAGAGTGGTATCAAACTGGAACAAATTACCACAAAATGTTGTGACAGCCGTGTCAGTGAATTCCTTCATGAACAGATTGGACGTGTGGTTGAAGTCAAACAAACTGTCTCTACTTGATTTAAAATGCCTTTCAACACTGTGTGATATAGACACATCAGCAACAATGATGCTCATCTATAACCTAAATAAATAAATAAATTTGCAGCAGTATTATAATTCAAAACATACTATACACAGTCTAATTGCACAGACATAAATGACTAAACACAAATCAAAAATATTCCCTGTTCGCTCACTCTACAATGATTATGAATCTTGCTATCCCGTTTTTATACCCATAGGAACGAGCCTGTCAGAAAGGGAATGCGCAATGTTTTGAACGTTCATCACGTTGCTCTAGCTAACAACGACCAGACGTTTCTTTTGAAACATCGGTGTAAATTTTATAATTTCCTAATTAAATTTAAGTCAAACCATTTAAAAGACGGTGTAATGTAGTGCACAGTTATGTAAAAGCGCAAAGTATGGAAATACACCTGGATTATCTTTTCACCGGTAAGTAAACAATCGTGGTCGTGACTATCGGAAATTAATTTTTAGAAATTATTATAAAATATGCATAGTAATAGTGTGAAATTGCAATAATTAAAATTTTTATCTTAAAACAACATGCCATTAAAGACAGATTTAAAAGTTAGATTTTGGTGCCTAAACAGATATGGAAATATTTCGATGTAAACAGGGTCGGATTTAGTATTTGTTGTATAGAATTTTAATACTCAAATATTGTCCACAATTGTAATCATAGCGGTCCACAATTTTATATTTCCGTACCAAAAATGTACCTGTATAATATTTTAAATGTTCAGACATATTAATAAAATATTTAACGTAATAGTGATGTCTGGGTTGCAAATTAGAAGTGCTGTGCTGTGTAAACATTTTGAAGAAACTGGTGCCGTACCTACCAGAATATTTTTCAAAAAATAAAGAATATGCTGCCTGTTTGATATATTTATGTACATACCCGTTCATTTTTTTTTTGTTCCTGACGATGTCCTCTAGAGGGCACGGTATTCACGGTATGTAGGATCGAGAGATCGAAAAGACGTTGATAGGTATCAAGGGGTGGGTTTGATCCCCAGACACCTTACCTTTGAAAATGGTTTTAGTATTATATACCACCAAATTCATATATGGATTCAAATAATTTATTTGGCTTTTCAGTGATGTAAAATATCGTGATAAAACTTGCATGTTAGAGATTAATTTGAATTGTGAAGTCTGCCAATCTGCATTGGGCCTATAAGTGGTAAACTATTGCCAATTCTCTCTCAATGAGAGGACAGATCTATTCCCTAGTAGTTTAGTTGTGTATAGGCTGACGACGACGGTGATAACGATTAAGTCGGCACAATATAAATATTTTTCGTATACAATACAATATAGTTCGTTACGGAAAAGAAATTCGTAGTAAAAAAAAACTTATCTGCAGATGGGCTGCCTTGTTTCGTCCCTGCATTTGCCTTAGTGTGTCTGTTATAGAGATGTGTGACATTTTGTCTCGAATTGAAACTCGTTATGTACTCTGCTTCTGTAGATAATTTTTTTTCTCTATATTTGATTGATAAGGCATGTCGTAATTTTGGGTATTGTTTGATCATCAAATGAGACAAGTCAGTCTGGACAGGTCATACTTAATAGATTACATAGAATTTGTATGTAAAACCGCTTAAAGAAGCATGTTTGAACGACTCAATTAAAGGCAATTTTAAATGTTAATTGACTTTTTCTTTAATTTTCGTCAATAAGATTAAAACGAATGTGGGCGTTGCTGGTCAAAATATTTATTAATAGGTAAGTCTTGGTCATGTTTTTATGTCGTAAAAAAATCTTACATAATAGAGTTGAGGAACATTTCAGTGCCATGGCGACGATATTCATTTAAAGTAATTAAAATAGAAGGGACCACAAATGCTTCTTGTGGAGGAAAGTAAGGTTCTTCGAAAAATCTTTGGCCTAGTGCAAGGAGAGGACGGGAGCTGGAGGGTCCGGAAGAACAAGGAGCTGGAGGACCTGCTGGGCGAGCCTAATATCATTGGCGAAGCAAAAGCCCATAGGTTTCGCTGCCTTGGCCACGTAGAGAGGATGTGAAAAGATCGGGCAGTGAAGAAATAATACTTGAGACTGGAGAGGTCGGCGACCGGTCGGACGTCCCACCCAGCAAACATAATAAGAAGTAATGACTAAATTACCTCTTTAAGCAAAATGAACGTCCCATTCACCAAATATTTCGACTATAACTACATGTTTACTATAAAATTAAAATATAGTTACCTATTACGTAATTTTTACTTAAGCGACACGCCACAAAGTTAATTTACTTTATGGTTGAAAAAAGGTCGAAAAATCTGGTAGAATCGACTTAAAATGTAGAACGATAGGTCGCTATGACTTATAGATTAATTTTAGGTAATTATAACGTAAAAGCAAACGACTTCAAAGTTACTTACTTGTAAGTCAATTTTGCTACCAATTCCAACGTTAATATTACCTCTTGCAGATAGGTATCCTAGGTATTAGGTAATAAAACCTGATACTTAGTAAATAATACTTTTAAAACATTTTAGATACCAACAGGTCAGCTAAGGTTAACTTGAAAGTCGGTGTAACTCGGAAATCCGACTAGTAAGTCAGGGTTGACGGTGGCGACCTGGAAGTTAATTTATGTTGGTCATAGTGACCGTTAATTGGTGATCTAGGACGTATTTTAACCGCTGGTCCTTTTGTTTTTAAATAAAGTAATGGCTTGTTAATCAACAATGGCCAAAGATAAAAAACTGTACAGAAACAGTCTAGTACGTATTATAGAAAATGTAAAAGAAAACTTGATGAATCTTGTTTAAGAAATCTTCACAAGTAATCAAACCCGCTCTACATCAGTTTCCTGTCAGTTTTTAATAACCGATTATCATACTTTAGCCTCCGACATGTCAACAAGTGAGGACTGTAAAAATTAATAAATCGAAGAATCTGAAGAAAATGAAGAATTAGATAATGAGGAGTCTAAAACTGAAGGCTTAGATTCAATTAAACTTTTTGAAGGCTGGTGAAAATGAACTGTTAAGCATAAACCGACCTGAACATCCCTAAACGATTTGTTAAATAAATTAAATGAATAGGTACAGTAAGTACACAAGCATAGGTACAGTCCTTTCATAGTTTTTTCCTCTGGTTGTTGATAAAACTTAATGTTTTAAGTAATGTAATGCCTAATTATACTATAATATATACTTAGGTAAGTACCTACTAAGATGTTACTCTATTACTAACATCATAATCTCATTTCAATATTTAGAAGGTTCCTATTTTTGCTGATAAGTCGCTCCAAATCAATTGTAAAGAAGTAGGTACCTATTTAACTAGGTTACGAGCAAACCAAAAATGTCTGAGGTGAAAAACTGTGTACGGAATCGGACTGTAGTAATTTATCATTTAACTTACAAGTTGGTTAAATAACGCTTCTGCATCATTTTTTGGACAATCTCTAACATACTACATACAACATACTGAACGACGCGTTATGATCGCGATGACTTCCCTGCCACTAGATTTGGCGCTGTTAGGTAATTTTTACCTATTAGTCGCGTAAGCGACTTCATATTTTGTGACTTTAAAGTAACAAGGACCTAAATAGGTCACTTAGGCCAAGAAGTCACAAAAATTATGTCAAATGAACCTATAATATTTACCAATCACCTTAAGGTCGATTTGTAGGTAATATCGAACTTTGTAGTCGAGCCGCCATTTTATTTTGTACAATCAATACACGGCTTCCAACAATTTGTAGGAAGCCGTGTATAACTACATATTTGTGTAATGCAATTTATCATGTAATACATTAAAAGTATACCTCTATTTACCAATATTTACATTGAAATATTATTGTTGACATTGAGAAATTAGAAACAATACCGAACTTGAGTCAAAATACTTAAATCGAGTCAAATACAGGCATTTTCAAATTTTTTTATATTAAATTATTTAAGTTATTTGGAAGCCTATCAGCATTTTTGAACGTAAAACCCTTATAATATACGAAACAATTTTCAGCGCACAAGATTTTGACGCATTATATGCGAAATCAAAAGTTTTCCAACTAATAATTTAAATAATGACTTATTCATGGCCGCCATAATTGTTAGAGTTTAAGTTTTTATTAAGTCAGACATTTATCTGTGAGCAAAAAATAAAAATTTATATTTCCTTCACCTCGCTCACAAATGATAGTGATAATATTTTACCTTAATAGGTCAATTGACATCGTAATTACATCGAAAGAATAACCTGAGACCTATTGGTTGTAATTACCAGATTTAAGTCGAAAAATACGTCTCAGGCACGTGCTTTTTTCCCCCATTTTGGTGGATTCGACGTCGATTCGATGTGCCCAATTTAGGTTACCATGAAAATTGCAACCTAAAAAGGGTAATTTTACAATAATTTCAACCAAAAATGTTTGCTGGGCAGGTGTCGCTGGAGTGACGAAATGAAATTGAACTCCGGGCTGACTGTTGGCAGGAGGTAGCACTGGACAGGAACTTCTCTTGGCACTGGAATGGAACATCTCGGTTTCGTGGGAGAAAGTGGTAGATGTACGGTAAGTGGTCAAGTGTGAGTCACTTCTTTATAAATCAGATGTTATTGTTTTACGAGGAATTAGGTGACTTGACACTTATGGTGGCCACTCACCTTAATGCCGCTTTATCTAATGGTTTTATCAAATTAGGATTGATCAAGCCAAACTGACCACGTGTGGGGACTTTTTGCTTTTTTACTAAAATTTCGATTAGTCTAAGTGCACTGTCTAATCTATGAATGAATCCGCGGCCGAAAATCTAGTCCATGAATAAAATGAAGACGTCATTAGACGTCGTAGATTAGTCTTTGTTATGACCATATTGTGACTAACTATACTGTCAATACAAACTGTAAATAAACAATTGTTTATCAAATAAACATCTTGCAATGTGCCATCCAATTATTCACTTCTAGAAAGTTAGTGTACGGATAATGAGTCGGTTAAAGTTCCTTAGTATTTTTATATTGTGTCTGAGTCATGAAACTCATGAAGCAACTGGTAAGTTATTTCTTTCTAGGTACCTACCTACTATTAATTTCACAATATAATTTACAGTTTACCAATTATAATACATTTTACTAAGGAGAATCGATGTATACTCCGGGCCACTCGCGCCCTCCTGTGATCTACGCTGTGAATACTCTCTGTGATAAATTCGTCACCAAGCTCGTTATGTTTTTATAAGGCAGACTAGCCGTATCCCGCGGTCTCCTATTATTTTCCCTGGATCAAATGTGTAGCTTCATGTTACTGCAATTATTTTCGAAATCGGTTTAGTGGTTTCGAAGATTACCTACCTCCAACAAACACTTGTTAAAGGAAATACTTTTCATTGTTGTTCCTAAGAGAGATATATATTAAGAACGCTAAAAACTAGACTAAAACAATATTACTCATATAAAATGGAACGTTCTGAATTTTATACCTAACCAGCGTTCATAAGACACAGACGCTCCTACAGCACGACCAAACCTGACTAGCTGAAGTGCAAACCAGATGAGCGCGTGCACCTTAGCAAGCGGACCCGGAAGCCAATTTTACCTAAACATATCAGAACGCTGGCTCCCTAGCCCAAATAAAGCCTATTTATAACGACCCAACTTACCTATCATGAACCTAATAGAGCCCCAGCCTCGCTGTCGGAACCGGAACTATTCCTAAAGGCCTACTTATTATGCTAAACTGCCATAAACTGCCATGTGTGTTCATCCAGAACACACATGCTATTTTATCAATCAAGATTTTTGTGCACAATTAATGAATATTTGTCACCCTTTTCCACACTTTACACTCGTTGAATATGTCGCCTATTGACTCCGAAACGGCTGAACCGATTTTGATGATAGTTTCAGGCAATCTTCAGATTAGCCCAGAGGGTGATTATCTGAAGTTTATTACCCGCAGAAACCGGACCGGGTCACTAGTTGATTTTATATTTTTTTTCTTCACAGGAAGGAGTAAGTTCCTAATAAGCACAGCTAGATGTAAAATACCAAATATTAATATGACGTTTATGGATGACGACATGAAAGACTTCTATTTCCACAAACGTAGAATATTTATTAACAAAATCGGAGAGAATAAAATACAATTTTTAACACAGAAACGTTACAGGCAATGCTGTTTCAGTTTCATTTACAGATCGAATTACCCTAATTGGGAAGATCGTGAAGTCCAGTAAGTATTGTATACTTGTCTTCCTGACATCCTGACAATGTTCTTGACCTACGCGCCATTTTCGCCGTCGCAGCGTGATAAATAATCATTTATACTTACGAATTACAATCATATTTTTATCATAGATATCTAATAAAAGGAAAACATGTAATTATAAACAAATGAATAATTAAGGTAGAGAGTATATTACTTATCCCACGTAGCGTAGGTACCTTAGGAGTCCTATCCCCAGTGCTGCTTAGTACCAATGACTTTTTCTAAGTTTTGTCCATAAGTTGTACACTCAGGCGATGAAGCTGTGCCGTGAGCCAATCTGACCAGGTTTCCCTGTTAACATGGTCACGAAGGTCGGATGATAATCGCTCTGCTGTAATTACCTGATCTGCCAAAATAGTCAAGGCGAGCGGACCACAGGGCCTCGCGTGTGAGAGCACAGCCGGAAATTTTTTAGTCAAGTTGAATATTATTATTGAATATGTTTATGGCTTTGCTTTCTTGTTGCTAGCTAAGGTTGTTGTGAATAGTAAGAATACAACGTATATGAGCTGTTGCGGCACCACAAAGACATCCAATATATTTACTGATTATTTTCTCAGGTTATCGCCATGTAAGGCTTTTACCAACAATACAGTAGAAACATTGCTGACAGAATTTATCAAAGTAGAGTGCACTCGTCCGCGATATGAGGACTACTATGCCCTAGTGAAGAAAGTGGACGGCATAGCCGATATGGACGGACACTCATGGAATATACTCATGATAGGAATGGATTCTATGTCAAGAGCACATGCCTACCAATCATTGAAACAAACAACAAAGTATTTTAACGATCATGAGTGGCTCGACTTTCGAGGATTCAACAAGGTAGGTGTTTTGCGAATATAATATTCAAATAGGTATTATTTGACATATTACATAGGTATGTCTACGCTCATGGGCGAACAAATACACAAACGACCAACAGAAAAGTACATCCGAACGAATGCAGACAGTCTAAGTTAGCGGTCACCTAACAGTCCCCAAAACTGCCCAAAGACTGCTAGATCTCAAACGTTACAGGCAGTCCATTGCATTATATAGTTTATTACTCAATAACATTTATACTTAATGTTATGTGCCCGATGACTAATTCCCAGAAATCATTAGCTCCAACGTCCGGGAATTTCCGATATTCTGGGGCATCCATGTAGGTACCACAAATTCGGCTAGCCTTTAGTTCGCGTCCGTTTCGCCGAAAAGCCATTGTATCGATAAAGTTTAATCCTTCTAATGTGTATTAGGCTGGAAAGCTTAAGCTGCAGAAACAATAGCCTCAGCCCAAGTAATCTTGAACTGTGAGGGACTTAAAGAGTACAGCGCTCATTAGGAACAAAGTCCCTTCTAGCCTCCGTGAACGTCGAATTGAGCTGGTTGCTTTAGCCTACCTCACCCTCGCATAAGAACTAACTTAAAGTCCAATTGCAGAATATGGTTTACGTATTACATTTTTTTTTATATTGGTACATTAATGAAATAACGCATTCGCGACGTGATGCGAGTGTCCATAAGCAGCGGTGATCACTTACCGTATATACGCAGAAAAATAAAGACCTTTGTTCTTGAGGCCTAAATTCAAAGGGTTCAAAAATAGAGCCCCTCCCTAATCTTCTCAGTTTCTGATTGAGCCACTGTCTGGCCTATTAGTGTCAGCGTATATGACAAATATGTATACCTACATGAAGTATTTATTTTCAGATTGGTTATAATTCAGCACCTAATTTATTAGGTTTGCTTACTGGAACAAAAGGTGAATGGCTAAGGGGAAAAGGATGCCAGGACGTCTCAGCTTGCTTAGATTATCTAATATGGCAAGACTTCAGAAAGTTGGGTTACGTAACTGCTTTTGGAGAAGACACTTATGATCATGCAACCTTCTTGGACTCGTACGGGTTCCGGAGCTCTCCAACACATCATTATATGAAGCCATTATTTATAGCTGGTGAGAAATCAAGAGGAGTTAACCAGGTTAGAGAAACCGGGAGAATGTTGTCGGGGCATCAGATTTTAGACTACATTGTCGATTACACTAATACTTACAAGGATAAAAAATACTTTGGATATTTCTTCATTAGCACAGTCAGTCACGGAGCTATTCAACATCCACAAGTACTCGATGCACCTATCGAGGAAATGTTCACCAAACTACATTTAAATGGCCTAATGAGAAATACATTCGTAATGTTTTTTGCTGATCACGGCATAACTTTCGGTCCTATGCGATCTCCAGCAGATGGGTTTTACGAAGAAAGACTACCTATGTTATTCTTATGGTTACCGCCAGCATTTCGCGAAGAGTATACTCAAGAATTTCGCAATCTACGCCACAACCAACACTGTTTAACATCTGCTTACGATATATATTTAACACTATTGGATATATTAAAAATCAGTACTAACACCAAAAGAGTATTTCCAAGAATTGAACCATGTCCTAACTGTGTTAGTTTATTGAACGAAATACCAGAAAGTCGATCGTGTGAAGATGCCGGTATTCCCGACCATTGGTGCGCGTGTCACGCTATGCACAGGATGTTTCCTTGGGATAATGAAACTACAGCCGTAGTGGGCCGAGTGAGGAGACACTTGAAGAATCTGTCCAAGAGTTTACCCATGAGACGTTGCACACGGTGTGTCGATATTCAGCCCGAGACTCTTATAAGAATTAATTCGTTCTTACTGAACGGCTACAAGAACTTTGTTACAGTAGTGATGACTAATCCCAGTAACGCGGTGTACGAAGTTGCAGTAAGAAGAAAACTTTATGCTACAAGTAATTTTACATATGAAGTTGTAGCAACAACTTGTCTAACAACACAACATTGGGGTCAATTTTGCCACAAAGAGGCCGTAAACCGTGGTATATGCAAATGTGTCGTAGACTTGCAATGCATAGACAGGATCAGAAATGCATCCCGATCACATAATTACCATAGTGACAATTTGATTATTAATGCGTCGTAGACTTGAAATGTATTTATATTGTAAACAATCTAAAGTATAATTGCATAATGAGTATAATAATAACACTTATTTTCTCCATAAAAACAAATAGACAAGCACGCACATGTCGAACGTATATCGAGATATCGCTGTTAGGTAAGGTCAGGTGGGGTAAGTGTAACAAAGGGGGAAGTGGAACACCCAACCATAACCAATAAACTATGAAGTTTATCGATATGGTGCTCTGTTGATAAAACAGACATGACGAAATAGTTTCAATATCGTAACATAGATATCACTATGATAATGAGCAGTTTTCCAATAGGTATCTAAAGCATTCCTAGCCACTCACTAGATGGCGCCCCGACAATTTTGGTAATTGATAATCGCTTGAAATAGGTTCTTAGCAAACAGGATATAAACACTGGGTACGTTGTATTGGATAATATTGTATTTGTCAATAGTTTTCAACCATTTTAGAGGTTGTAATAATAATGGAACAAATATTTCTTTTTACACTTCGTTTAACCTTTAACAGTTATGGTTATATTAATAAACATTTTATTTTTAAGTTAAGTATTAGTTGGCTGCATGAAATTACTGCAACCATCATACAGATTAAAAAAGGATTACCAAAATTGTAGGAGCGCCATCTATTTATGCTTTTTGAAACCAACTATCAATACCTACTGGAAAACTCCTCATTCTAAAAGATAATAATATTAAAAAAAGAAATTTGACAGTTGTCAAACCACATAACACGAGTTTGACGTTTATTTCTTTTTTTCACGAAAGTCAAGTAATTTTATAGTGTTTATGAAAGTTTGTCACAGTAAGTACAAAAAGTAAAGATCGATTTAATGTTTCAATTGTCATTTCTGTCTAAAATCTACAGGCAATTGATTTACGACGCGGAAGAAATGCTAAACTCAAAAAATACTGACCGGGGAAAGTGAAACAGTGATGGCCGGGGTAAGAGAAACATATAGCTCACTTCCCCCGAGACAGAGTTCATCAACATTTCCGAGAAATAACCTTATTAAAAAAAACATTATTGATTACCTACCTACTTGGAAATAAGTTATGTGGTTATTATTCGGTTAAAGTCTATTGTAAGCTGATTATTATTTAAGAAGACTGCTTTTCTACTTACTATTATAAAACTGGCCTCTATTTGTTTATTCAAGCATCACGCAAAAACGATTAAACCGATTTTGATGAAACTTAGGCATACGTATAGTACATATTACGGATAAAGACAGTAAGAATACTTTTTATCATCATTGGCATTAATGTCCTGATTATGCTCTCGCGCACGAGGGCTCAGGGTCCGCTATGTACATGATCCAGAATTTGGCCGATCAGGTAACAATGGAGCGTCTGCCATCTGACCTCCGTGATCCTAACAGGGGAACCTGACCAGATTGGATCATAGTTACACATTTAGTCCCATGAATGTGCAGGTTTCATTACAATGTTTACTACCCCTGATTCCCATGACTATGTTTCACTTACCCCAAGTTCAGTTTTTTCAATGTATTTTAATAATTGAACCTTATTTCGATAGACTGAACTCTTATTAGAGCGAAACAATTTGAGATGTCATTACAATAGTTCCACAGACCTAATATTTATAGATATTCTGTTGATAGTTTCACTTACCCTATATTTCGGGGTAAGTGAAACAAAACCATAGACTGCTTGTATTTGATATTTTTATCGTTAATTGCACGACTAGAGGGCTTGAACTCGTATCATAGAAAGCTGATGATAGGGAGTATATTTTGCACATTTATCGCTATTCGAAATGAGTCTTTTTACTGAGCTAGAGCTAAAAGTAAAAGTAAAGTATGTTTCACTTACCCTACCTGACCTTACCTATAATTTGGCATGTTTGTCTAATCATATTGTACATTTGTTTTACATTGAGGTGACATCGAGAGAGCGATCGAAACCGTGACTGCGTGGTATCGCAAATAGTGTCATTATCCTAAAGCTTATTGTCGAATAGAGTCTAAGTAATAATATTACATTTCAATGGGAAATTAAGCAAAAAAAGGAATTTGTAACATTTTGTAGGCATACACACAAATCGTTAATAATCGCCATTTTACCTATATACAGCGGACGAAATATGTTCGTTTGAATCGTCATCATCATCATCTTGTCGTGGAGCAATTGCCACTCTTCTCTCCTGTCTGCCATTCTCTTTATGTCTTTATAATCCCCGGCGCTCATTTTTTCCTTCACGTCCTTCCAATATTCAAATCTTGGCCTTCGTTTGAATCGAACCACCATAAATAAAAAGTATTACTATTTTCATCATATTATTATTCACTGTTGCTTGTCGTGTAGTATCGGACATACTGTGCGAAACTTGCTTGTCTGATACTAACGACTCAATTAACATTATAAAAAAAAATTAAAATACAACGCAACGCATTGGTAACAGGGGAGTTGGCTAATGTCTGTAAGCGGCGGTGATCACTTTCCATCAGGTGGCCCGCTTGCCTGTTTGTCTGTCATATAACATAAAAAATGATAAATTGTGTTTTTTAATTTTTATTTATAATGTTAATCGAGGTCTACGTAGTAGGGATGAGTACCCAGCCCACCGCGGGTGGTGCGATGGCGGAATTATACTGTAGGCACCAGAACGAAAAGTTCTTTAGAACACTCCCCATTGTACAGCCGATAGAACACACACATGGAGCCAAAGTTCCTTCGGTTTGCCAGTGTTTCTAACTTGCTTGTGTAAACAGAAGGGAGAATTAACACAACGTGACTTAGAAAATCGATTTATTATTGTATCAAGACTTCATCAGCATGAGAATATAGATCGATCTCTCTATGCTCGAAACCCAATCAAGCTCCCCCGCATCACCACAGCATGATACCCGCTATTTTAACGAAATATAATCAAACATTCACACATAGGCGTAGCGAGGGGGGGGTGTCAAGGGGTTCAAACTCTCTCATTTATTAAATATTCGAACCAATCGCGCCGCGTACTTCATTCGGATTTAAAGAGACAATATGTAGGTTTACCAAAAAGTCTGAGCCGAGATCGCTGCGCACACTAAGTCATCGGTTTTTGTTATATTTAGGTATCATATTTACCCCGAGTCAATTGAGCCAAAATTGGAATAATTTCGAGCTTGCTACGCTCGCTTATTTTTCATTTTTAGTTACTTTTATTACAATCACCCCATATTTAAGGACAGGGGAGGAGCACAGATCGATTTGTATATGTTTTGATCTTGAACCCCTCCCAAAATCAAAACTTGGCTAAGCCCGTGCACTCACATAAAAATCCCTTCAATCCCAACATATAGGACCCCTCAAATAAATCAACACAATACTTTTTTATCTAACATTCCAATTAAACTAATCATTCGCGAGTGATTTCCATGTAACAAATTAATGATCGATTTTATGGAACTGCTCAGCTCAGCAATGAATTAATTCAGCACAGCATGTAAACAGTATAGCTCAGCATTTCTATCAGCTGAGCTCGGATCAGCTTGGCTCAGCTCGGCTTCGTTGTCCCCAACGCAGCTCAAGGCAGCTCAGCGAAACAGCTCATCTCTCTTTCTCTTACACTGCCACAGGCCATCCTGGAAACATTTACACCAGCAAATGGGTGCACCATATGATAATAGCATTGTCTACCTATTACATCATTCAATTTTAACCTGAAACCTGTGCCATCTTTGTGGAACTAACAGTAGTAGATTGACGGTAGTTAGTAGTCAGAACTAAGAAACCAGTCACGACCATTGAGCAATCATCATAATAAGTTCCCAAATTAATATTTTTTTTTAATAACAAGCTTTTTTCGTGCGGTATAGTACTTACTCATCAAGACCATTCCAAAAAGCCCAGACACGCTAAGGTTATATTATTGCGTTCATTAGTTCCTATGACCACCTTCCGAGTTCATCATCAGACCAGCTCCATGGTACCATTTTAATTCATTGTACATAGGTAGGTATACCAAAATTTCAGCTGAATTGAACGCCGGGAACTGTGTCAAATTAATCTTGCAAGATTAGCCCCGAACATACATACATACAAACATGACAAGTTAAATAAAAGCTTGTAATATCAGGAACTTCTAATCTTCAGTATCAATCAACATTTACGCACAAGGCTTGAGACAACTACCACCCGGTCTCCCATGTGGCTTCATCCAGTTGGTAAGCAAACCATAAACCATAGCTCCATCCGCCCGGTAGGTATAACAATAACAGCATAGCTCAGCAATTAATAATCTCCATCCATTGATGGAACAAGCTTTGAGAAAATAAAACCAATTTCATAAATCCTTAGCAGACTTCTACATAATGGACCGGTTTATTGTACAAAGGCAATGACAACACTTCGTTGGAGCTAAAACTGAAGTGGCGCTCCAACGTCGTCTCAGTGACGTTTTGGCCACGTATACGGATGGTCGTTACTTTACAATCTAAGAATGCCGAGTTGCGTAGGAAACACATGCACTAATTCCGATAAACAGTAACCAAAAACAAGAATGGAGTATCTTTTTTCCGTAAAGTATAACAAACATCATGTATTACTTGTAAAACTTATGTTTTTAGCATTTCCAATCAATATTTAAGTGTTTATTGCTACATTATTAACCGGTCATGATTAGTTGGTATGTTCAATCTGCTTATTTTTTATTTGGCCGTCTGACATATATGCGCACGATGTGACTTTGCACCGGCGCGGCGGCGGCATAATGCCGCTAATTTTGTTTTCGCGGAAGTGATATTATTATAGATAAAAATAGATAACAGATAAATATACAAATGAATCAATAACAATAATACCGTTATGTAATGTAGCTTCAAAGCAGTCAACATATCAATAAAAACTTGTTGTAAATGTGTTAAATCGTCAAAGAATTCTACAAAAACAAAAGTAGCATAATTTTATTGGAGGTAAAATGATAAGATTTAATTGAAGGTTGGATTTGTAATGGACGAATCCCAATAACTGTTTAGAAATTTATATTTTAGATATTACGCTACAACAATTTTGTACCTACGCTTTTACAATGTTATATCTGGCGCCTTGGCGAGATTGATGACTGACGTCTATTTCAGTTCCACAAACCGGTGGCCAAAACTGGAACTAAGTGTTGCCATATTGAAATGTTATGTGACAACAGCGACGCTATCACCGGGTCAAATAAGTTTGTGGCACAAGAGACTGCGCCATTTTATTTAATATGGTAACGGTGAGAGTTATTTGTTCGGTAAAGCATATCTTTATACTTATATATCCATGATCCTTAGTAACTTGCTCGATCGTCGTCACGCTGCTAATCATCATTGTTGTCAATGCTGCAACGTGATATAGAGGTGGGCAACGCATTAGCGATACTCTTGATGTTGCTAATGTCTATAGGCAGTGGTGACCACTTTCTATCAGGTGGCCTGCTTGCATAGGCGTAGGAAGCGGGGGGGCCGGGTGGGCCGTGCCCACCCCAGGATGGGGTGCTTACTATCTGTACATTAGCGAATAACTCGGCTTCATCGGCCACTTCAGAGGCCAGGCCCCCCTGGAATATAGCCCTAGATACGCTAATGCCCGCTTGCCTATTTATCTAACGTACCTAATACATAAAAAATATGTTGTCTTTAGTTCCTTGCATCTCTTTAAGCAGGTTGCCAAGCTAAGTTGGTGTTACCGTAAAAAAGTAAATCTTGTAAAATAATCGACATGTTAAATAACGTAGGACAATCGACTTATAAAATATACACGGATATTATAGTTGGTGTCAAATAAGAAGAGACTTGCCGGGTCACGTGGTTCGACTTGCGCTGCATACGATTACCTGCGCGAAATCCCCTCCTCTGCCATTTGACAAGTCTCTTCCTTGGTGACGCGGGTTATACTACGGGTACATCGTTCAGTCTATCGCAATTGTTTGAACTACAACCATCTGCGAATCTGCTGAAATCTAGAATGTATCTTGACCTTGACTAAGTCCGCTTGTTTCTCGTACTTTAGCAAGAAAAAGAGGTAGAGGTAAAATAGGTGTAAGCGTACGAAAACGCGCCTGGTTCACAAGTATAAAAATAAAGATGTTACATGTTTATCTATGGATATGTATGTAGGTACTTTATTTCGTACCTAACGGAGTGGAGATATTGCTCTAATATTCTGTGCCTACACTTAAAACATAATTGAACATGTATAATGAATTTGTCGGCTATTCCCAACGGCGAAAGAAACTCCTGCTCCGTAGTCAGTCCACTGCTTACATTTTTCCAGACAAAATGATTTTTATTGTCATCAACAGATAGTGACATTATGAGTACACCGTCGCCTTTCATTTGTTTTGCATGACGCGTCATGCCAGACTCGAGTTTACATGTGCAGACATAAAGTTCAATATCATCTGCAGGTACTTGAAAAAGCGACTTTTGACCTGCGCTTATGTGTATTTTACCTTTTACGCGATTTACAGGAAATCTAAATAATTTAGACCAATTTCCTATATGCGAATTTTAGCTTAGGTACTACATGTTTTGATAATGGTATTTATTTAATCTGCCTATCGTAAGCGGATTAGGATTAATCCGTAATAAAAACGGTCGTCTTTTAGTTATTCCCCGCTTATCGGCATCAATTTAAACATCGCTAACCATCAATCACACCTGAATTAACTGTGTGATATCTACTTAGATGATTAATCACGACACTCAGCATTATCCCGCCTGGGACCGGCTATGGGTATCCACTACCCGTCTGGGAATCGAACCCGTGACTGTCTGCACGTACAGTTAATCAAAATTAGTTATACATTTTTTTATGTCTCACACTGTTTATTCGGTTTTTGTTAATCCGTTTATCTGACCTTAACCTTGACACGATACGATTGGATCGGTCGTGGTTTTCCGGCTGACTGAATGACCGCCCGCCTCATGCACGCCGTAGCTGCTCATCGCATCGCGGCGCTTCGAAGCCGACTACGCGATTGCTCCTGCTGGCTGCGTAATTCTTCACGCTGATCGCGTCGCGGCTCTTCAAGCTGACTACGCAACAGCACAAAATAGAAAACTAACAGAAGGTCCACTCCCGTCGTCTTCGAAAATTATTACCTAAACTTGCTAGGGTTGCTACTGTATTTATTCTGAATTTTGAAAAGAGTACTTATTTAAAAGATCGAATGGAATTTTAAAGATCGTTCCCAATGTCATGTCCCTTGCAAAAGATCAATATCTAATCCTTGCCATAATTGTGTTATTGTAGTGTTAGTGTACGTCTTGTTGGTGGTCCTAAATAAAATAAATAAATATATATATATATATAATAAGCTGTTCAGATGGTGTTCAAGTATATTAGATTTTCCATACCAGCTTCAGACATTATGCCTTTAGTAGGCGTAATAATATTTTCACTTTTTAAAAATTAATCGCCACCTTACCATATCATCAGACCCTGAGAATAACTTTTCCCTGACCTGGGATTTGACCCACTTCCCGGTAATCAATTGAATTATAAATTTTATACACATGTAAATTGATGAACATACAATATTATGGTATTAGTCAGTTGATCTGATGATGGAGAGGGAAGGTGGTCAGCGATTTTTTTTATATTAGACTAGACAGGCATTTCCGACTAGAAACCATTACGGTTTCTTATTCTGTTAAAAACTGTCACGTGGTGCCTGAAACTGTTCAACTAGTCCTAGGGTCTCTAGCGGAAGACCTTGGTCAACCTCGCTTCACCATCGGCATTAGAACTCGTAGCGGTGCTGAAGTTCGACTAGCCTCAAAGTCTGAAATGGTCACCCATCAGTTCTTGGACTCTGCGTGCGTTGCTTGTATGATATTATGTAATCTTAGTTACGTACAAGTACTTTTAATTTATCAATTATAATATCGTTTAATTAAATAATATTCAATTGATTTTACAGCAAATTCAATTCAATAACCAAGTACACAGTCACAGGTTAACAAAGGAATTTCGTTGCATCTAGATATGGGTCTGTTTTGTTATATTGTCTTACAACTCACTTTATTTTTATAATCACATAGTTGTGGGCATATCCCGCTTCTGAATTGTAAACAGAAAGGAGAATTACCACATCGTGAACTTGAATTTCATCGTAACCGTGTTTCTCTCCATGATGAAATTCGTGAAGGTTGGCCTTCAACTGCGATCACTGAGGAAAATATGGCTAATATAAGGTAACTAATTGAAGAAATCCAGCGTATCACATATGAGATTTTAAAAAATCCAGATTTAAAAAAACCTTACATCAACATATAAAAGTATAAAAACTTTGTTGGCGCTGGATTCCTCATGAACTTACCCCAGAATAAAAACGGACTCGCGTTGATTGGTGTAAACATTTTTTGTTAAAGTTTAAATGCTGTGTATGACATTGAAAGAAAGCATTAGTCTTTTGTATAGAAATTCGAAGGCGACAGCAAACCAATAAAATGTAGTAAAAAATGATTGCGTTTTTCTCTCTCGGACGAGTCCTGTCTACACGCCCATTGTGTCTTTGAAAAAGCTAGCATAAAACGACCACGAAGTTGCACCCTATTGCACCATGACAATACTTCGACGCAAACCGCAAACAAGCCATTGTAATTTTTGGTTTGAACCTCGGTCACACGCAGCGATTTGTAGCTGCTACTTTCCACCAGCGAAAATTACCTTCGTGTGAGCGTGCTCGAGGTAAAAATCGCTGAGCTAATTGTAGCCGCTATAAAATTTTACATGCTCATTTTCATAGACGTTTCTTGAAACCACGACAGACGGCGGTGCTTGATGCCACTGTCTGGGACACCCTCATCAAATGCAATCGATGAATTCCACTACATTTTGGGTGCACATTAAACCCACAGTCCTACCAGGTGAGGTGACGGTCAAATGCCTGGCTAGTCAATCAGTAAAAAAAGAAAAAAAAGGTGGTATATGTTCTCCGCTGCCTAGCCCTAACACACTTTTTTTAGGTAGGTAATTTTCAAGACAAGGTTTGTATGCAAGAAAAAAAAGGTAGTTAGGTGTAGGGTAGGGTAGGGGTAGGACGTCACGCTAATGAAGTCACACCGGGCCCACTAGTGTGTATATAACCAAGAAAGTATTAAAACCTTCAATGATTTAGAACCAAGTGGGCTGTTAGTAGATGCTATAAATAAACTAGAAGATAAACGTTAGTACGGTCACACAAATTGTCCATAATGGGAAGTTGTTCCTATCCGAGAGGAACGGAAGTCGAGTACAATTTAACGTATTAGGGACGCAGACTCCAAACCAGAGACGAAAATAAACAAATAATCTCTAAGTTTGAGTCATTGGCGTAAAATGAATATATACGCCATACGAATAAATAAATTGGCGTAAAATATGAAATTCGAAACAAGGATTCTTTTCCCTTTTAGGAGCCGTCATACTTACTGAAGCGATCCAATAGTTCATTCCCTAACACACAAGTTCAACAGCTTTCAAGACCGCCTATTACAGATCCGCTTTCGTTTATTCCCTACAACACCATATATATTCTCCGCTGTTACCATATGGAAATTTCCCGATCTTCTTTCATGACCATGGTCTGTCGTGCCAGCGAAGTGCCGGTCATCTGACGCGCCATGCGTACGTTAACGACGTCATCCGCCGTGCCCTTGCCACCATCAATATGCCAGTTGTTTTAGAACCCAAAGGACTGGCATGATATGGATGATGGAAAGAGGCCCGTCGGCATGACGTTCGTTGCTAGGTCACAAGGGCGACCCCTGGTGTGGGGTGCGACCTGTGTGTCTACCCCGGCCCCATCCCATATTAGGCCTACTCGGCTAACGTCAGCGCATCAGCATCACGACCGAAGACCTTAAGCAGCGCAGATATGGATCCCTAGGTGTGGGATATTTCTTTGTGCCGTTTGGGGTTGTTACGAGCATAGGGCTCTAGTGCTGAAAAGATGTTCCTGAAAAGGTATTTACCCGGTTAATAAAGGCAAGTGAAGACCCACTTGCTGGTGTGTACCAGTGACAACGAATAAGCCACTAAGCTACTATTTAAAGATGTACCGCCGCCAGCGTTTTGGGAACTCTCCCGCTTTACAGCGATCTAGAATCTGCTTTTTATATGTAATTTTTTGTGTAACATTTTAATTAGTTTTATAACTGGTAATGTTAAGTTTGTATACCTATACTGTAACATAACAATGTACGTTATTCAATAAATAACTTACCCTGACTCCAAGCTGTACCTTCCTTGAATGTCGGAACGGGTTTACATAATGTGAAACGTTTTACCTACTAATATACATTCTATTTTTTATTTTTTTTACTTTATTCGGGTCAAAAAACAATTGTACAAGTTTAGTAATTACAAGTAATCATAAATCGTGTAATATACATTCTGGCCTCCTTTAAAGATAGAGTAAATACCTAGGCTGATCCTATCCTAGGCAAGCATGTTGCAACCTTGGCCGTATCGTCACTTACCATCAAGTGAGAAAGCGGTCAATGGTTAAAAATAAAAATAATCACCTTACGAGGTGAGTGTACTATCCCTCCCTGGGTTGTGCCATGGTTGTGCCTGAGGTCCGTCTTCACCATGATTAAAGATTTTGCAAATCAGATAATTGCAGTGGAGCGACTGCCATCTGACCACCGTGACCCTGCTACCAGGGGAATCTGAGTACCAGGGTAACCAGATTGGATCATGCATGGTTACACATTCAGTCGCCTGAATGTGCAGGTTTTATCACGATATTTTCCCTCACCGCAAAAGCATCAGTTATCATTCAACTAAGGTACATAACTAAAAAAAGAGTCATTGGTACATGGCGGCAGTGGGATTCAAACCCGGTACCGCTTACAAGTCGGATACCTTAACCACTTGGCCACCGCCGCTCCTTCCTCCGCAGAAGGCGGACAAATGGTTGCCTAGTCCAATCTAAAAAGCTATATATTATCTGAGACATCACAGAAGAAGTCGCAGGCAGAACTCGGTCTAAAAGTACAATAAAATTCCTGAGCGCACATTCTCAAAACATTTTCGTGATTTGATTACGTTTCCATCCGCCGTCTCGTCAACAGCTGTACAATACGCCATTGAATCTCGGGGAAAAATGTTATGAATGGCCCGGCGAACGTGTTGTCTCGTGTGGTCATGCCACAGTTATCGCCGAGCCGCAGCGTTGACTGGTGAACTGTGTACGCCGGACTATCCTCTCCGATACACCTACATAAAAATGAACGCTCGCCATAGCAGAAGCAAAACAAGATCATAAAACAAGCTGCGAACCGTATCTTTTCAGTTGGACTATTTGAGGTAAGTGGCCACAGTGGTTAGTGATGTATGTTTGTAGTGAGTGTTAGCTATAATAAAAACTGTTAAAATAGTAGTTAAAATTGCTAAAATGTGCAGATGGGAAACTGCACATTTTTGTTGATAATTTTGTATTAGTAAATAATATTAAACTCTTCATTGTTATGTTAAAATAATTCATAATATTTGTTATGAAAAATTAATAATGTAAAATTTAAACTCGCAATAATTAATTTGTAGGGATTTTATAAAATTATTTATCATTAATACCTACGGGTACTTAAGTAGGTATTACTCTGAATTAGTTGTAATATTTCAATGTAAACGCAATTGACAAGATTAGGTTTATTAACTACTTCCGCACAACTAGCATAGATAAACAGTTTTATACCTACCTACCTACCATTTAGCATATAGTTAGAAAGGGAATAAACTAGAGCAGATTTAGTAAAAGGAATATTACAATTGCTCACACTTATTTTTATTAAAAAGTCACGTTACCGAGAAGAAGTTTGTAATTTTAGGGAACCTTAATATAATAATACTTACTAAATTAAAAATTAAATTAAGAGGCTATTTTCTGAAAGGAGGTCCGGAGGTTGGCAGACAGGAGAGAAGAGTGGCGATTGCTCCACTGACAAGAGACTATACTCTTAAATATATAATCATGACTTTCCAAAAAATAAATTGTTTTAATTAAAAAAAATATCTCGAATTATATTCCTTTTCCTTTACAAAATAGATTAACCGTGTTATTATATAAACCTTAGTCGTATCGCGTTTTATTAAAATCGGTTAAGTCAATTTAGAACACAGAGCAGAAACAAAATTGCATCGCAGAAGGCAGCTAATTTTCCAACCTTTTTTATTCAGATACACAAGCAATAAATCTAAAAAGCATTGCTATTGGTCTATTCCGTTGATAAATACCCCTAGGAATAATTTTTCAATGTTTCTCAACTATTTCCAATTTATTGGCATTGCCTACCTCGCGATTCTCGCGCTGTGACATCACAAATTCGACATTTCCTCTAAAAAATGGAAAACTGTATTAAAACGTCAATGAAATCGATCTTCGATACTCTACAATTGTCGAAACTAGTTAAAAAAATATTTTTTGGCTGCAATAGACATTTCAATGTCATTATTAATGGCGATATGTGGCTAGAAAAAAAATTCTATTATTATATTGATATTTTTTCTAGAGACATCTCCATAATCTCCACAAATCCCAGGTGGGCGATTCTAGCGCTTTCGACATTTTCTATGACCACAAATATCTATTAAAAAGACACTGAATCTCTATTGCAAGCAAAAGAGATTCGACCTCATCGTCGCTTTCCATCAGGTAAGTTGAGGTCAAATGCAAGTCTATTATTAATAAAAAATAAAAAAAATTAAAAAAAAATTACTTAATGATTTTTGCTTATGTTGAAAATTGTTTTAAATTACATTTTTAATAGACATATTTAGCTGGAAAATAATTAGAGATGCCACAGCGCGAGAATTATTCCCTTGTTGCTTAGTTTAAATACCTCTAACTAATTAAACCAGTAGTGCCTGTTGTGTCGTCTATATGTATGATGTTTCTCTATGTATTTTACTGAGTGCAATAAAATGTTAAATAAATAAATAAACCAATGAATTTAACGCGGCAAATTTTCACACGCGTCCAGTCAAAGGTTAGTAAATGGTAAGTACAAATACTGAACAGTTGATTGTAACAAGTTTCAGTCATAGCCCATATTCAATTTCGGTGTGAGCCAAGGCCGAAGCGGTTGACACCTTACAAGCGCATTGTAAACACAATCCGTTATTTGAACAATATACTTGTTGGATGTGAAATAATGACATAGGTAGGTGAAGATCTTTGGCAGGATCAATTAATCAATCAATCAATCAAATATGATTATTGTGGACATGGACTTATCATATTTAATCATGATAAGTCCGTAACACACACGTTAAACCTACATTAATTAAATCCATGTCTTAAATAAATAGAAATAAGAGCGCTGTGGTCTATCTTTAGGCATATAATATAAAATTTGAGTACACTTAATATCTATACAATTAAATAATCACAAATAAATAATTAAAATAAAACAAAAAATAAATGTCAGCAATTGTCTATAATTAAATAAATAGCATGTCAATAAAATTTAATTAAATATGAACATGAGTACGGGGTTGCGAAAGTAAAAAATTCATTTTACATATGGTTAGTCATTTAAAAATTGTCTTGATCTCTAGAAATATCTTTTAGAATTGATCATTGACGTTTGTAAGAAAGTGAACATATTAGTTGTGGCCGGATCTTAAAATTGAAGTAAGTGTAGTTTTTTTTAAATTTCGTTAGTCAGTTAAGTTTGTTGCACTATAGTTGTCGTATCGACATTTCACTTTTATTTTCAATTAGGTAGGTTGTCCCGCGGCTTTGTCCGCTTAAAATTCGGTGACTACGTTTGAGCCCGGTCCCGTCGAAACTACACTGAATTTCGGGAAATAACTATAGCCTATGTTATCCCCTGATAATGTAGCCTACTATGGGTAAATTTAAAATCGGTTATGTTGTTTTTGAGTTTATTCATTAACCAACCAACAAACAAATAAATATTTTCTTTTTATAATATTAGCACAGGCTCTACGTCGCGATATAGAAAATCTATACATTGATTTCGCATCTTTGCTTCAATAACGTGACAAGACCGAAAAATCTTTTATTTATTGATAATTTTAAACCGCCGTGTCCGATTTTATACCGATTATTATTACGCGGTATCTTTTAAACAGATTATTGGCTAATTTATGACTAAAGAAGACAGCACAACTGTGTTATATTGCGATATCACGTTGTCTCTTACTTCGTGGTATTTTATTTCAACAACGTTACCAATATAGTTGTCACTGCGCAGGCGACGTAGAAGGTGCTCTCGTTTTTCAACGAAAACGTGACATTACGAAATATCACGGTTTGGTTGCAAAGGTATGTTTTAATTCAGTTACATTATATTATTTTATAATGTTATATTGTAGATATATTAACAGTGTTGTTGAAAAATTTTGTGGAGTGTGAATTGTTACAAATTATCATGTCGCCCTGTTGCCGAAAAAATTTTAATTTTGCTTTGTGTTATCTTAGGATGCAATATTTTGCTATTCAAAGGACAAGTTCTTGTCACTTTCTGATGTTCCGTTCTTCCAGAAAATATTCATATTTTATAGTGTAATATTCCAAAATATACATATATAGTATATAGTAAAACAAATAACTTTTTTGGAACTACTTCTGGAACTTGCAATAGGCATGGAAAAATCCAGTATTCTCGTTACAGTACCTATTAGTACAGAAGCCATCAAATAAGCTCTGAGGGCTTACCATGAACTCTTATAGCAGGACCTTAACAGAATTGCTTTCGGTTTGAACGAGACAAGCTTATGTGATACGTATAGCGCTGTCTCGTTCTAAGCAGGGCCGTTCTGTTTAAGTCCTGCTATAAGAGTTCATGGTAAGGCCCTAGCAGACGTCCATTTTGAAACTCGGGCGCACAGTTCGGCACATCGAAAGGGTGCAAAATTGACAAGGACACGGGATGGTGGAATAGAAAGGTACAGCAATCAGTGAGGGACTAAAAGGCATGTTTTAAGAGATGGTAGCGAAGTAATTGTGCTTCGGATAAGGAGGTGTAATTGGGAGCAAAGCACCGTGCAAAAAAGATGGTGGAAAATCGGCTCAGCTGGCTCTGCTCTAAGACGCGCTCGACACTGTGGAGGAGCAAAATCTTATCTACAAGCTGGGAAAGTCGCCAAGTCGAGCCGGTTTAAAAGTGACGAAGTTTGTTGCCATAAGGAACCAGGACGGCGTTTTGCTCACAAGTGCCAAGTCGATTAAAGACAGATGGTGCGCCCATTTTAAAGAACTATCCAAGAAGGCCAAGAAGTAAGAGCGTCGGTGGCAGGGCGGTTGAGTATCCGACTCGTAAGCGAGAGGTACCGAGTTCGAATCCCGCTGCGGCCATGTACGAATGACTCTTTTCTGAGTGATGTACATTAGTTGAATTCTAACCGATGCTCTTACGGTGAGGAAAAACATCGTGATGAAACCTACAAATTCAGGCAACTGAATTTGTAACCATGATCCAATCTGGTTAGGTTTCCCTAGTAGCAGGGTCACGGAGGTCAGATGGTAGTCGCTCCACTGTAATTATCTGATCGCCAAATCCTGGATTGGAACTGGCCTGGAACCCCAGGCCCTCGTTCTCGAGAGCACAACCGGGACATTAACGCTAAGATTTTTATTTATCCAACAAGGCCAAGAAGTATGAGCCACAACAGCTTCCCGCAAACCTTGGTATGATAACCCCGACTACCCCTTATGAAATGGAGAGGCCCGCATGAAGAACGGAAAAGCTATTGGGCATGATTAAATTGAACACTAGAGAAAACCGGGCCTACTTTCTCCTGCTCTCTAAACAGAATCGTATTGACGGGACTTATACCTTACACGTGGCGCGTAAACATAATTACGCCTATCTATAAAGGAAAGTGATTATTAGTTCATTTCACAGTTTTACAGCAGTAAATCATTTGTATTTGTATAAATATAATCTTTATTGTACCAAGAAACAGATAGATAGATAGATAAATTCTTTATTGCTCACACAAGAATAATTACATTAAAAGGTTCCGACAAAACCTTAACTAGTTATGGGCAAAGGCGGCCTTATCGCTGCAAGCGATCTCTACCAGGCAACCTTTGTCTAAAGAACCGCTTATAGCATAACAGGTTATAGCAGTACCTATAGAAGTCCTGGAAGAATATATCACGTATTAATGGAAAAGCCTACTATGTAATTAAAATAAACATTAAACGCCACAAATAAACATTCGCAGGAAACGGCCTAATTTATCCTTGTTACGCCATAGCATTTATCATTAAAATTCAGCGTTGCTTTGTTGCGGCACACTTATTAGCTGTCTGACTGAAACAGCTGTATGTATGGAATATTAATATCTATCTAGCATTAAAGAAAGTTTGTGTGAACTACTTATACCACAAATAATAAAAGTAAAGATGTGAGCAAAGACTACTATATACTTGCGTATACATATATAATAATGGATGTGAGAGATTTTCTAAGTGGTCCTTGTAAACTATCTTTCAATAAAAGTTGCATAAAAGGTAAACAAGCGACGGTGAGTCGCTTTATCGAATTTTTCAATAATCACACTATGTCAGTAGGTAATTGGCTAATGCCAATATACTATACTTACTTAATAGTAAGTATAGATAAGTGCGCAACTTTATGTACTTTTATACCGTCCTTTTTAAATGACTCACGCGTAAAATTATCTACTTTTGTAATTATTCATTACCCATATTACGCGACCATAGAAAGCTTACACAATAAATACGTACTCTTATCTTATGTATGACTGTAACGTAACACTGTCCCATGGACAGTGCCAGGTTCAGTTAATAAAGAAAACACAAAGTTTTAGGGTAATGGGTTCTAATTCTTTCAGTCCGGAAACTAGCTACGTACGGTGAATTTAAAAAATAATCTAAGGTAAACACAAAAATTCCAAAAAGAGTCTGCTCTACATAACCTTAGTCCAGACAGGATCACTGAATTCACTTGGATTTCGTTAAAGCAAGCCGAAAAATACCGTTTGCAGACTGACTAGGCGACTATGTTAGTTTGAGAATTTCAGAGAGAAATATTTGATGCAGCCATGTGCATTTTTTGGTAACCGGTCACATGTATTTTATTTATTTCTTGAAAAATAGCATCATCTGGGTTATAATACTAATCCACCTTCTAGGTTGAAGGCTGGGATAACTGTCTTATAACATTCATTTTATAAAATAATCATAGAAATAAATACCAAAATAACATGAAAAATCCTTCCACTTTTTTCCCTTCCATAGAGAAAATATTTACTTTAGTAAATTCTCTATGCCGTCAATCAATTTTAAATTTATCACAACCACAGTCCTTTTCGTGGGCAGTAATTCGAAATAAAATCTTCGCCATCATGGCATCGACCTATAGTTTGTCACTGCTTGACAACTTCAAAACAATTTTTAAACACTATTTATGCCTAGATATTATTATAAATATAATGAAAATACGTATTCAAGGCCAAAAGGAAATAAATTAACATAACAAAAAGGTACGTCAAGACTCAAGAAATACATAATTCGTTGACCATTTAGGAGTAGGTAATGGTCGCTTTGAAACAAACAAAGTTTCCTCTCTTTACAGTACATAATATATTATAATGAAATCGAGAGTCAAATTGGAGAGCCTGAAGGGCCAAACCCAAGGAAATACCAACAAAAATCATAAAAACTATTACATTAAACTTGAAAATAAATGTTTCTACGAGCTGAACAGTTATTTGTAAGTACAGAAATAACCAATCTTCAGGGCAAGACCCTACAGTACCTACCATTTATTACGTCGTGTAGATTGGTACGGTATGTATGTATGTATGTATGTAAACTCTTTATTGCGTATAACTACATAAAGAACAATAACAAAAGAAAATAAATATACTTTGCAAAGGCGGTACGGTACTGTAAGTACTACTACGGTACTAGATACTAGCAGGAGCTTAAAATTTTAAAAGTTCATGAGTAGTAGGTATTAAACTAGTAGTAACCTAACCTATTAACCTACTTTATTCAAGCACACCACAAAGTAATACATAATTATAAAATAAATTAATGTCAATAAATGTCATATAATGAAAAATTAATACAAATGTTAACAAGTAGGTACCTTCCTACTGTGACGGGGTTAATGCAAAAGTAGGTTATTAGTACCTAATGTGAAATGATTTTTTTTGACGAGTGATGTGACTTTACCTATAACACCATCTTTTGGGCGAAGCGAATTCTTTCTTCTGAGCTAACATTATGCGCAAAGAACTTGGTCTGTTTTGCGAAAAGAATTTGAACTGCTATGGTCCAAATTCGTTGGTTTTACGCATCCATATGGAATAGTACTAGACACAAAGCAAAAAAATTGCCAGTCTAGTCTTCAGCCATGAAGGTCGCTTACTTTCCAATCTTTTTGAGTATAGACTTCATTGTGTATCTTCTATCGAGAAAAGAAACTAAAGTAAGTTATTCCTAGGTCCATGGTATCTTCTCTCTGGTAGACTTGTCTAAAAATGTCAATGACGAAAAAAAGTTCTTTTCTAGCGAAATTGAAAAATTTAGGTAGATCCATTACAGAATCAAATTTATTACCATCAGTAGAAGTTTGTGAGATAAAAAAATTGGACAATCGCTTTAAAAAGTTTAGTAGAAACTACATTTTAATAGAAGACAATCATATTTATTGAACAAAATTAAATTTAGTGTTTGTTTACTGCAGTGCGTAAGTGTAGTAGGTAGGTAGGTATCTATCTCTTACAAACGTCTTTAGATATTTCGCGCAAAACAGGATTCAACGTTAAACAGCCGGTAGGGTAATTTAAGTCTAGAATAGCCGAGGTAGCTTTTATTTTCCCTATTTGTTTTGTTCCCTCCAGATCGGGATTTGTGAGTCACTTGTGTTTCAACCCATAATACTGGTTTAAACTACTTAGCTGGGCTTGATGGCCTTGTATGAAATTGCCGTCTTTTAATAGTAAAAAGAAAACAAATAATCGGTCAAGAAACTTTGCTCGGTCATTTTATAGAACTCCTGTACACAATTGTGTATTCCAAAGAAAAAGTAAGAATATAGAGCCAATGCTAACTAAACCTTAACACAACGTTCGTGTTCTTAAATGTTTCTCTATTACTTGCTACAACTAAGAAACGCGGATCAAATAAGCAAACGCATATTATTGTATCAGGTACCGCCGTAACGCCATGATTGATTCAATGACGATGAGGTCACGGAGCTCGCTAGAAGTGTAAAAAATGCAGGAAATGAGATCTGACTGATGCGCATGTCCGCGGCTGTCTACGCTAAACCGGGTCTGGGTACCTACTTGTTTGGGTACTATATGGATTTATTATCTGGGTACTAAGAGTAGGTATAAAGTAGGACAATACACTGGAATTGGTACAAAGAAAATAAGTAAAGTACGTTAAGTTGCATGCAACACCCCCTATTTACCAGCAATCTACCTTCATAGGATCAAGACTCCTTTCTATTTATTTACTGATGTTCTACTGGAGATTTCAATTTGAATTTAGTATCTATACCTACCTATAATATACATATTCACGTCCGTATCCCATACCCCTATATATATTTCGCCTCTTCCACAAATTCTCTGCACAATCAGTTTAATACTGGTTTCATCATCATCATCATATTCATATTCATTTATTCGTAGTAATAATCATACATCGTCATTTAAAATATTTTCATGAATAGAATTAAGTACTAATAGTTGATGTCAATGTTAAAAAACAATTAATTCAATAGTATCAAATTATCATGATTCGAAATTGTCATATCAGCCAGAAGACGCCCACTGCTGGAGCTTCCTCCCTCAGATATCTCCACAAGGGCCGGTCCTGTGCTTTCCGCATCCAGCTGGTACCTGCGATCCTTACCATCGTCGTCGGTCCACCTTGTGGGAGGCCTACCCACGCTGCGTCTTCCAGTTCGTGGTCGCCACTCGAGAACTATACTGCCCCATTGGCCATATGTTCTTCGAGCTTTGTTATATACATATACAATACTAGTTTAATTCTGTAAAAAGATAACTTTGTCTGTGTTGTGGATGCTAAACTTATTAAAACGATAGGTACAATTATTTCTGTCGTACGTGGAATTTTTGTACCTATCGTTTTCATACATTTAGCACTCCATCCGGTTCACGGCTTCATACATATATTATGTAACACCCTGTATAGATGCATAGGGACAGACTGCGGGAAGAGACTTTATTTTATACTCTGTATAAATTGTAACATGAGGTTGCTTGGTAGGTCCCTTCCCATATATTCCCAAACGGATGCGAAATTGAGTCTTACAAAGAAAAGAGCCTTACTAATAGGGTGAAAACGCATTTGTGATAATCACAGATAACTAGACTGACCATCAAGTGACCAGCTTATTGGTTAGCCTCCCACTAATATACCTTGATTAGGTATTCTATACGATGAACCAGCCTGTCGCTTACCGACGATATTAAAGTTTCTCTTTATAATTCACTATGCTATTAAATACAAAGTTGATTAACGCACGCTGTTAAATAGCTAGACGTTATCTAAAATTAAGACTGGAAAGATTTTCATTTAGAACTAAGGTAGTTACCTACATACGCACCATTTGACCAAAACAGCACGGGCAAGCCTCTTCAATGTTATACGTCAAGCTGCCACGGTTGTGCTTGTTACGGGAAAACCTACCTGTTCCGTGTTGCATTGCTTTTGCGTTGCCAGATCTCTATGGGTGATGGAACTAGTGGAACAATTATAATTTCGAAAATTCGTTTAGCGTGTCTTAAAAAAATAATCATCATCTTAACGTTATTATCCCAGATGTGCTCTCGCGCACAAGAGCCTGGAATCCGCCTTGACCATGATCCAGGGTTTGGCAGATCAGGTAATTACAGTGGAGTGACTGCTATCTGACATCCATGACCCTGCTATCAGGGGGGACTCATGGGGGCGGTGGTGACCGATCATTGTTCTGTGGTGTACGTAGTGAGGATGAGCACCCAGCCCGCGGTGGGAGTCAGAATTGTCTGTTTTCTTCTTTCAACCAATATTCCGAATATTGACATCAACTATTAGTACTTAATTCTATTAATGAAACTATTTTAAATGACGATGTATGATTATTACTACGAATAAATGAATATGAATATGAATATTTTTTATTTCATGATTCATAAACCGGCGAGCATTATTTTTTGCGTAGTTACATGGTATCTACGCAACCTATAATAACATTGTCACATTGTGTATGATTTGTGTATCTACTGTCGGGTGCGGATAACTAGGTACCTAGTTTTAAATAATTTTTATTGCACGTGTATATTAATACCTATTAAGTCGGTGGCCGGGCGGCTAAGTATTCGACTCGTAAGCGAGAGGTACCGGGTTCGAATCCCGCTGCGGCCATGTACCAATGATATTTTCTGAGTTATATGTACATTAGTTGAATACTAACCGATGCTCTTACGGTAAGGGAAAACATCGAGATGAAACCTGCAAATTCAGGCAACTAAATTTGTAACCATGATCCAATCTGGTTAGGTTCCCCTCGTAGCTGGGTCATGGAGGTCAGATGGTAGTAGCTCCATTGTAATTACCTGATCGCCAAATCCTAGATCATGGTCAAGGCGGACCCCGGGCCCTCGTCCTCGAGAGCACAACCGGGACATTAACGCTAAGATGATTATATACTTACCTATTCTATACTTGTACCCAGCACCGTAGGTATATTTAGTGCTTATCTCTAAAGTTAATCCTCTTTTTACAGGTAGGAATGCCAGATAATGGTGTCAAGGAAAATTTGGCCAGTGTACATCGGCCTAGTATGCCTCTTTCTCGGTTTCTATTTCAACACGTTCGTATACAACATAATTTCCGTGTACCGAGTAGGACCCCATGTATTGAAATACAAATTGGCACCACAAATTTTACAATACAATGGTAAGTGTTTACGTAAACCTCAAACGCAAATGTCGTAACAGAACTAACCCATAGACTTTGTATTACCTACAATGAGGAAGTTTCCTAATATCGATATTGCCATATTTAATAACAAAGTGTTAAAATATAGATCAAAACTACAAGGCAGTGAAAAGTAATTTTGAATTGCGTCCATAAATGACTGAGTTACACAATATTTACTTACTTACTTCGCTGGCTCAGCGACCCGAAGTGGATCTTGGCCTCCAACACAAGAACTCGCCATTGGTCCCTATTCTGCGCCCCAGTTCGTTATCTCGAGTTTGCGCAGGTCTTTCCGGACTTCGTCTATCCATCGATACCTGGGCCGTCCAACCGGGCGCTTGCCGGCTATTCGGCCCAGGTAAGCACGTTTGGCTGCACGATCCTCTCCCATTCTCTCTATGTGTCCGAGCCAGTGAAGTCGAAGTGAAGCTTTAGTCTCTCCGATGATATTAGGGTCGGACACGAGCTCTTCTATTTTTATGTTCTCATCCTCCAGGTTCCATCCTCGCCCCTGGTGGGTCCCAGAGTACGACGAAAAATCTTCCGTTCCGCCACTAGGAGCTTGTTTTCCTCTTTCTGGGTTAACGTCCAAGCCTCAAACGCATACATCAAGATCGGTCTTATGATTGTCTTATAGACACGTATCTTTGTTATTCTGCAGAGAAGCATAGACGCAAGTATTTTATGGAGGGCTGCTGCGCATCTCAGGGTGTTTTCGATACGGAGGTTGATTTCTTCCTGTCTTTGTTTGGTGTCGGTCACTGTGCCGCTGAGATATTATATTTATCAGTGCCTTTATAGATAGTCCCATTGACAGATAGGTCTTTCCTTGCTGCTCTCGTATCCTTATATCGGCATATATGGAAGTATTCCGTTTTCTCACAGTTGATTCTAAGACCCACCTTCCGCCCCTCCTCCTCTAGAGTTCCAGCCATAGCCTTTACATCCGCCGCACATCGCCCCACCAACCCCAGATCGTCAGCGTAACCTATGATTTTATGTTTACCATTCAATTCAACTCCGCCATCAAGAGCCAGAACTTTCCGGATGACGTGTTCAAGTACTAAATTAAATAGCATGGGCGATAGTGCGTCTCCTTGATTTAGGCCCGTGGCAACTTCGAACTCATCGGTGAGTTCTCCTCCTACCCTAACCCTTAGGTTACTCACTCTTGTGGCGACTTCTGTCAGCCTGACTAGCTTATCGGGTATTCCGAAAGATCTTATAAATCCGAAAGAGGGCTTCCTTATCGACACTATCATAACCTTTACTGCAATCCACGAACAGAAGGTGTATGTCCTGCGCGTACTCCCATTTCTTCTCCATTAGCTGTTTTAGGAGGATGATTTAGTCCAGAGTACTACGGTTATACAATATTTAAGTTTTATTATTTTTTTCGCGATATTATTGCTGCCGCGTGACGTCACCAGGCCGGAATCCCGCCAGCTACTATGGGGCTACCCATACACTGAAACTCTTAGTGACTGTATCTTCGGAACCGTAATAGCTAGACACTTGAACTATTTACAGAGTATGTGTTACTATGGCCGCTATAACAACAAATAATAATAATCATAAAAAATCTAAAATAAGGGGGTCTCCATACATGAAATGTGATTTTATGGCGTTTTCAGACTCTATCGCGTAGTGGTTAAACTTACATGCATCACATTTTGAGAGAGCGGCACTGGTCTAATGGCAGATAGACCGATAACCGAGGTTAAGCAATGCTCGCTATGTTCGGGAACAAGATGGTGACGTTTTTTTATTATTATTTAACAGTTTATTGTGTACAGAATGTACATAACGAATAACAGGAACGTAATAAATCTCACAACAGGCGCTACTTATTTGTAAAAGAAATCTTCCAGCAGGCCTTCGGAAGTGTGATGTGATCATGAGACGCCGACAGGACGTGCACAATATTACCTAAATAGGCATAAAATAAATAAATAATCGTGGACAAATTTACACAGCGCCATCTAGCCCTAAACTAAGCAAAGCTTGTACTATGGGTGCTAGCTAACTGATATACTACTTATATACTTTTTAAATACATAGTTATTATACATAAAACACCCAGACCCATAACAGAAATTAAAATTCGTTTTTTAAATTTCTGCCCGGCCGGGAATCGAACCCGGGACCTCTTGCGTGGCTGACTGGCAGACATTATCTATAACTTAGGGGCACTCCGTGATAAATAACACTCTTTAACACACTTTTTGAAAATGGAAATAGACTGGCTGTCACGCACTTGGTGCGGAAGAGAATTCCAAAGTCTTGCCGCATGAACAGTGAAGGAGTAGGAATAGAAGTCGGAATGGTGGATAGGAATTGCCAATGAGGATCTTACACTGGATCGACAGGGTTTGTCTTGTGGACGGGAGAAATGGAACGGTTCACGGAGATATGAAGTAGCAGAAAGGTTGTGATGGATACTGTAGAGGGTGGATAGGATATGAGCATTCCTTTGCAAGCGGATAGGTAGCCACTTAAGTTGAGATCGATAGCTAGATACATAGTCATATTTACGCAGGCTATAGACGTAACGGATACATAGATTTTGGAGACGTTCCAGTTTATTTAAAAGCTCCTCAGTGGCATCTAGGTAACAAGGGTCTGCGTAATCGAAAAGAGGTAGAAGAAGGGAAATTTTGGTCTTTAGGGGTAAAAAACTTTGGAGGCGTTTGAGTGAATGAAGCGAGAAATTAATCTTTTTACTGACCGCATTGACGTGAGACCCCCAAGATAAGTTGGTATTTAAAACTAGACCTTTTGCTGTTTTGCTGAAGGGAATTGGAATCGCTTCAAAAAATATTTAAGGTACAGTAACAGCACCAAGCTGCCAACTCATGTACGGACTGTCGATAAGTACAACCTGCGATTTTTCGGTTTCGTAGTTTGAAGCTAGTCTAACGGCAACGTGCTTTCCATCCGTTAGGTGTACCTCCTAATAACGGTGGCGAATCGTGGTAGACCAAGGTCAACCCTTGTCAAATATCCTGGTTAACGCTGGAAACTCTGAGACTGGTTATAACCTAAGCGTAGGCCTAGACTTGGCTCTGAGTCTAGTCTTAGGTCCCCAGCATTGATCAGGTTGGTTGACCAGGGTTGACCTTGGTCAACCTCGCTTCGCCAACGATATTAGGAGGCACACCTAACCAGTGGCGAGCTCGTAGCAGTTAGACTAACCTCAAACTACGAAACAGTCACCCATTACTGTTCCCGAACATTGCGAACATTGCCAAAACTCGGTTATCGGTCTCGCAAGCACGAGAAACTTTCCATCAGTTCTCAAGTGAAAAATATTTTTTTATAACAAAAAACCCGAACACCTATCAATAGAATATCAGCTACCGGTATAATACGTACTCATTAAGACCATTCCAAAGAGCCCAAACACGATGGTGTTATCTTATTGCGTTAATTAGTTCCTATGACCACCTTCCAAGTCCATAATCAGACCAGCTCCATGGTACCATATTAATGCATAGTCATCAAGGTTACATAGGTATACCAACTTTCAGCTCAATTGAACACCGGGAAGTGGGTCAAATTAGGCTTGCAAGATTTTCCCCGAACATACATGTAAACTTTGCAAGCAGAATAAAAGCTGTAAAAACATCACAACTTTGTTTTTCCGAGCGGTCAGCCAGTGGAGTGGTTTATCTATGACCCTGAACTATATGGCGTTAATCAGCAGTCTTGATTATCGACGCAGGGCAAAAAAAAAAATTTTGCATGAAGGTCGCTAACTTTCCAGTCGTTATAGTTCAGTCAGTCTTTTAGTTGCATTTCGGGGAGAGCGCAAAGGAGTTGCATGACCTGTATGCTAATTACGCAACTCTGGAGCTAACATTTCTCTGATTTCAAATATTGAAATTGTACATCTGAGATTACGTATTTTATTTCAAAGTTCCATTATAATAAAAATCGATCACGCGTAATCGCAAAAGTAACAATTTCAATCATTAAAATCAGATAAATGTTAGCAACAGTTACGTAGTTGGCATACTGATTCCGCCGCCCCTTTACTTAACACTTTCTTTAATTTACTTAAAACTTGATTACAGGTTCCGAGGACTATTTAATAGACACACCCGGTTGTTACATACCAAATTACTCAAAGAAGATCCGATACGATGAGGCCAAGAACATGCACGGGTCTTGTGGGAGCCGTGCGGTGTTCGTCAATTTGGTTAATGAGACCCACTTATCATTTCGCATCGACCAAGCCAAGATGAAAAGTTATGGAGGGGCAAACGTGTCTTGCTGCTACCAATTTGGCAGTCGGCATAACGAAAGCGAGAATACGAGTAAAGGTTTGACGTGAGTATTGGGGTCCAATTTACTTACTTACCTAATTGACCGGTTCACAGTGGAAGCCCTGACGAGTTATTTTCGTTTAAGGCAGAGCTCCGATTGTTATACCTACATGACAGTGTTTGAGGTTAAATTAATATGTAGGGGTCTACCACGAAGTGACAATAACCGATGATTCGGCCGAAAGCTCCAGTCGTGCACTTCCTGAAGTCCTAGAAAGCGAGTAGGTGAATGCAGTCTGCGAAAGACAGCCAACAAGAACAACTCTGAATACGGCATACCTAATATAAAATTAGACATAGGTAGAGCTCGTCTAGTCTAAAATGACGCGCCCCACTACTTAGTTGTTTTCGATGTGTGAGTGCAAATATTAATAACGACACTTCATCTGTGTGGGAGCGTCGACTGCTCCAATCGAACGACGCGAGCTCCTACGTTGGTGTCTCACCGGCAACTGAATGACCAATTACAACGGCATTTGTATATGTATTGCGTCCATATTTTAAACTTGCTTGTGTACGTTAATGCGATAGTGGGGCATGTTCTTTTTGATTAGACGAGCTCTACTTGCGTGAAGTTGCTTGACTTACAGATTTAGGGACTCCCATCCGGACAGACTCCACTAATTACGAATAATTACTCTAGTGTAGTTTTTTTTACCTGAGACCTTATAATGAGTAGATCCAGCTGCAGAGGGAACGTATACGTTTAATGTAAAGCAGTTAGGAGTTCAATTGCAGCTAACTGTCTATCATTTTATAAGACTAGGACTTAAGTATAGGTAAATATTGATTCCCAACGATAACATCTAGAATTGGTTCTAGCTTTTACAGTGGTTACAGTTATTAAAGTTATCGGTATTACTTTACTGATAAGCATAATTATTTATGTAGGAAATGGTAACAGAGACTGTAAGTCGATATTGTGAGAGTAGACGAAATAAATTTAATTTAAATATTAAACCAATTATCGAACCAATCAAATAATGGTATCGTTGGGAATTAGAATAGGTGGTTGGTCCGTCTAAGACCGTTTTGCTTTTGTCATCCTAGGTATATTTTCAGTACGACGCACTTGTTTACTGAGACTTGTTTAAAATTTCAGATGTTTTTTACAGATACACGCCCTGTAAACAGTTCAAGAATGGTGACCAACTCACGATTATGCAAGAAATAATCACAGTGAAGTGTTCTCAGCATACCAAGAAAGATGAAATCGTATACGATGACGCTTATTTGGTGCTCAAAAAGGCGTCCAACCCAAACGCGGACGAAATAAAAAGCCAAACTAATCCTAGCTGGAATGTTTTAATAATCGCTATGGATACTGTTTCCCGAGCACGAATTCATAGAGAAATGCCGGATACCGTTAGATATTTACAAGAAAACAATTGGCTCGACTTCAGAGGTTATCAAAAGGTAAGCGAAATATTGCCGGGTTGCATTCCCAGAAACCACATCAATGATTCACCGTTCGAACAGAACGAGTCAATCCGTAGAGTGATAAATCAAGAGAGTTACCGTATCCGTATACCTAACTATTTAAATATTTGTGATACGCTTCAAACACCTTTATTGAATATTATATTGAAAAAGCCAGCTCTAACCACTGAGCCAGGATTTGACACGATTAGATATTATTATGATTAAAATAAGAATATCTTGGCGTTATAATCTTGGTTGTGCTCTCGCGCACAAAGATCCACGATCTGCCTTGACCAGCCATGATCCAGGATTTGGCAGATCAGGTTATTACAGTGGACTGACTGCCATCTGACCTCTGTGACCCTAACAGGGAGACCTGGGGGTGATTCTCGGGCTGTGCCATCTCAAATTCGACATGTTCTCTAGTCAAAAAACTGTATTTAAACGTCACTTACATTTATCTTCGACAATATACGACTGTCAAAGATAGTTGAGAAAATATTTTTTGGCTGCAATAGACATTTCAATGTCATTATTAATGGAGATATGTGGCTAGACAAAATGTCGAATTCGTAATGTCACAGCGCGAGAATTAGTGCCCTGACCAGATTACATCATGGTTATACGATCAGTCGCCTTAATGTCAGGAATTGTACGAGTAGATATAATTTTCATTTATTGATAAAAAGCCATTATCTCAGTCTAGATTGAACCAAGCAAATGAACTCCAATTGTTTACAATACCAACATTCCCGATTTTCGTAACTAAGTATGTCAAACACTTACCGTATGCTAATCATTTTCGTTTCAGGTAGGCTACAATACTTTTCCAAACGTGATGTCTTTATTGACCGGAAGGAATGTGTCAAGAATATACCGCTCGTGCGGGAAAATGGACGCCTGCAAAGACTTCATGATATGGAGTCATTACGAGCGGGCCGGGTACGCCACAGCATACGCTGAAGATTACTTACGTTTGCCGGATACATTCTCCACTCAACGCGCCTTTACGAAGCGCCCTGCTACCCATTACCCACGGGCGTTTTTTCAAAATAGAGAAAAGCAACAAGGCAATCTGATTTGTGCAGGGAAACAACCATCGGCCCTCCACCTGCTCAAATACGCTACGCAGTTCACAGACGCCTACATGTACGAGAATTTCTTCGGAATTTTCTGGCTTAACTCCTACAGTCACAACTTAGACAACATACCAACCCTAATTGACAAAGATATGGTGGAATTTTTCACGTATCTAGATGAAAGCGGAGCGTTAAACAACACTTTCGTTTTCCTTATGAGCGACCATGGCATTCGATTTGGTAAAATGAGGGAATCGGTCGAGTCTTTTTACGACGAACGACTTCCCATGTTATTCGCGTGGACGCCACGCAAATTTAGAACGTCTTACGCAGAGAAATACATTAATCTCAAATTAAACGAGAACCGCTTGACGACGCCGTACGATCTGCATCTTACGCTGTGGGATATATTGAGTTTATCCAACAGTTCCGTTAGTTCTGTCACACCAGAAGCCTGTCCACAATGCAAGGGTCTGTTTGAAGAACAAAGTCCGCACAGAACCTGCCAAGAAGCAGGCGTCGACATGAAGTGGTGCAGTTGCAACGAGCTCATAAGCGTTCCTCTTAGTAATAAAGAAGCTAGTCATAGTTTAGATTTAGCAGTTACGGACATACAGAACTATACAAAGACTATTAAGACGAACAATTGTATGGTTTGTAGTCCACTGAAGCTAAAAACTCTTTTAAGGATACATTACTTCATAAAAGATGACAATAAAACCCATTATGTAGTTGCATTTATAATGGAACCTGGTGATGTAGGTTACGAGGCTACAATAGTGACTGACGGAATAACTTACAATATTTTACAACCAACTCATACCATCACGACATACAATACCAGAGGAAACTGCGTATCTAAACCAAATGACCGTGAATATTGTGTGTGTATTAAGAATAAAGATTGTAATAAATCAAAAGATAAATCCAATTGACTGAAATTATTTATTTTATTGACAAGATTTATTTACAGTTACACCCCAAACATGGTAGATAATAAATATATGATATTTTTGGTTGTGCACTACATGATATTAAATATCCTGTCCTGCCATGCAGATGAGCGTTTAAATTTCAATTTTTCAAGGTTTCTGAATTCATGATAATATCGAGTGGTTAAGCATATTTATGCCTGAACAAAATGTACCACAACATTTAAATTACAGCTATTTTTAACTTAAATTGTTAGTAGGCAACATTCCTCGGCTTTAAATGAATTCAGATTCAAATTAAGAGCATCAGCATCACCTCTACTATCGACTCTAATGCGGTTGGTCACACACTCAGGCCACCAATGTAGTCTAATAGGCTGAGGTCAGGAAATGGAGGCGCCATGCTATCTCAGGTTTCTCCGGCATTCAAATAAACTGCCTACTCGATAAATAAACTCATATAATATATGAAAAATTATGAAAGGCTAAGGAAACGTGCAGACACATCGCTAGCACAGGTAGGTTCACACATATGGCGTTTACCCACGGACGACACGTTTACCATTATAATACAGTTGCAAGAAACTGTGGCATCTACTGTAAGTACTATATAACCAACTGAATCGTGATTTACTGTAAAACTTGCACAGTAAATTTTATAGTGCCATCGCATTGCCTGCCTTATTATCAGTACGGACGCTTTATTGCGCCTTTGGGGGACCAGTGTAGTTTTAGGAGTAAATTCTTCATAAGGTGATTTGACACCCATACTAAATTTCTCTTGACATTCTTGTTTGTATTATGGTTTATACTCTTAATAAATGTATTCAATAGTGCGCAAAATGAGTTTATATAGGTTAATGATTTATAATAAAGCAGTTAAATCGATAAAAGCACAAGTCGCCGCTAGATGGCGTTGTTTTGAGATTTCATTATTTTTATTTTTCATTGCTTTGTTTTATATTATTAACATATAGAAATTTATTTCGCGCACAAGTGGAGACATTTACTAACGCCAATTGCACAAACTTGCATTAAAAACATCAAACCCTTGAAGGAATGTCAACGTTACATAAAATTTGTATGAAAATCGTACCGCCTAATGAACAATTTTCAAGAGTAGCTTCCTAACAATTCCCATAGGTGGCGCGCCATGATTATAATCTCTTAGCTGTACGGTATTGAAATGCATCTTTATTTAATTTGTTCTGTCACACATATGGTTTGTCATACAACAGCAACAATAGTCAACCCCTTATAGTCAAGAGATTATAATAATGGTTTGGTCGTTACTGCGCGCCATCTATAGGAATTGTTAAGAAGCTAGTGTTGAAAACTGCTGATTACATTTACACATAGACGTACATTTAGTCCCACAGCAGGAGGTGTAGAGACTATGAAATTAACATTAATAAAATTTATTTAAAGAACATAACATTAATTTTGGCACATTTAATTAGCTACTTATCTAGTTGCTATCTATCTAACCAAAATAGCTATAACTTAAACCTGAAATGAAACCTTAAACATAAGCAAGTTACATGCATGATTCACAAATAATTAAATTCCATATTTTAATAGCGTCACTCGTTAGTTAACACAAAGAGGCCAAATATCACTTAAGCCTCATTTAGAATATCTATACAAATAAACTTCACACAGTTACAATACGAGCTGTGGTGTAACTAATTACAACTTATGTTTCAACGGGCAAATTTGCAAGTTATAGAACGTTTGTCTATGTACAAGTAGATCTTTAAAAGATAAAATATGCTTTTATCTAATGACTTTGTACCTACTCTCGAGATAGGGATTATGCATCAACATTCATTTGATATGTGGAACGATTAAGTAATCCTATAGCACTTGAAAGGTTTTCGCAAATTATTTAAAATCTTTGTACAGTTGAGGAAACTGAATGCTTAAGTTAACATACGTCTGAAATTGGTCGTGTTACTATTTTCCGATGTGTGCTTTGTCATTAGGCGATGTTTCTGGTAATACTACGAACAAATTAAGAAGACGATTAAAGTACTAAACATTCAGTATCCTTGACTGTGTCATTTTACAATGAACACAATTTTAAGATGATAAAGATAAAAGATAAATTTAAAGAAACATTAAGTTCTTCGAACTTTTCACCCTATAAAGAGTACATTCAGTAATGTTACGATAGGTGTTCGTAAACTAAGGCGCCCAAGGCTTTGTAAAAGATACTCACGAAATTGTTTTGTTCGCTGATGATACATCTTTAGTGTTTAAAATTAAAAGACAACAATGAGCAGTTTTCCAATAGGTATCTAAAGCATTCCTAACCACTCACTAGATGGCGCCCCGACAATTTTGGTAATTGATAATCGCTTGAAATAGGTTCTTAGCAAACAGGATATAAACACTGGATACGTTGTATTGGATAATATTGTATTTGTCAATAGTTTTCAACAATTTTAGAGGTTGTAATAATAACATAGTGCCAAAATTGTACCAAAATTGTAGGAGCGCCATCTATTGATGCTTTTTGAAACCAACTGACAATACCTACTGGAAACGGTGAACAAAGCTATTTCAGAAGTGGTATACTGGTTTACGGTTAATAATTTATTAATTGGAATGGTAAAAAGACAAAATGTTTAAAATTCTCCCAGACCATTAGACCAGTACCCTAACAGTACTCAGAAGTAAGAGGCGAAAATTTGGATCTCGTTGATTCCACAATATTTTAGGCTTTACTTTAGATAGTAGACTACAATGGGGTCCTCACATTGATAATTTCTGCAACATATGCTGTAAAGATACGAGGTATTTCTACAGCGAGATTAGTTTATTTTACAGTCACAGTTTAGAGTCACAAATTTCATTATCTCTACTAGTCCACAGCTGGACATAGGCCTCCCCCAAATTTTTTAATTTTTTTTTATTTATGTCATACGGTAGGCAAACAGGCAAGCGGGCCACCTGATGGAAAGTGGTCACCACTGCCTATAGACATTAGCAACATCAAGAGTATCGCTAATGCGTTGCCCACCTCTATAACACGTTGCTCTGGCAGCAAAAAGCAAATGCCCCTCCACTGCCAAAGTCACGGTTTCCCAAATCCCCACCCCATGGAGAACTGGAAACCTTACTCACCGGCAGAAACACAAGAAACACAATACTATTTAAAAGAGTATTATTTAGCTGCGATATTCTGTAAGGTGGAGGTACTTCCCCAGTCGGGCGGGTCCAATTCGAACGAGATACCCCGCTATGCCCTACCTCTCTTAAAATGAGCTCTCCCAATGAGCACCAATGCGCCAAACGCCGGAGGACGTCCTACATTACGCTTAAAGAGTCGCGGTCTCCACTCAAGAACTCGTTCCAGAAAAGTTAAAAGAAATACACTACACTATATATTTTTAAAAACATGGGTATCTTAGTTTACGAACACCCCTCGATACTATAACGTCGATTATAGAAGAATACAAGATAAATAACTAACTACTTATAGTAACGGTAACGATATAATTAAACTCGGAGATGAGATTCAAGATCAAAAGTGTATATAAATTGCCCCTATCTATACTTCTATACTAATATTATAAAGAGGAAAAGTTTGATTTTTTGTTTGTTTGTTTGTATTGAATAGGCTTCGAAACTACTGGACCGATTTCAAAAATTCTTTCACCGTTGGGAAGCTACACTATCCCCGGGTGACATAGGCTATATACCCGTGTACCCGTAGTGGTACCCGTGCGAAGCCGGGGCGGCTGCTAGTACAAAATAAACCCAAAGATATATATAACATACTGTTTTTTTTTATATTCATAAGATTTTATTTCATTTTGAATGTATAATTCACCCCTTGGCTTTACTTTTTATGTGGAAATTTGTTTACGCTTTTGATCTCGAATTTCATCTGCGAGTATAGATACTTAATTCTAGTTTTACATATTCTACAAAATAGACAATAGACACATCAGTCGAGCTTCGATAACCTGTATCGGTGGTAGAATCTGCCCTACCTTTTCACGCCTACTTATTACCTAAATTCGTTGAAATTCGTAAATTAATCTCATAAGTAATACAAAGTCGTAAAACATAAGTTAAGAAAATACTTCCAGTACCCATAATAAACTTTGTCTTGCTTAACATTAATAAAAAATACATTACTAATTTACTCGTATTCAAAAATATACTTTTCATTATTAGGAACAATACGAGCTTAATGCGATTAGTACACCTTGGCGATTACAAATGAGATTGTTACATACTTAATATGTATACGTAATCGTTAGAAAATAATATTACTATTTCCAGTCTCGACTGTGCTACGTGACTCCGAATTCATGAGATCGAGTAACGGTCCTCAACAGTTCATCACTATGATCTGTTTAAACTGACTTGTCTTATTTGGTGAACACATAATGCCCAAAATCACGACTTGCCCTATCAATCACGCTACGTACATTGTGTATAGAAATACGAGAAATATTAAAATTTCAACGAATACTGCTGCATATTATCCATTTAAATACATAATTTCCTTAACCAAATAAGACAAGTCAGTCTGGACAGACTGTACGAAATAGACTGTGGGCGTTGTAGATTATCCTACGTCATCGAGTACAATAAAAATACTTTTCAGACATATTATAGTTACCAAAAAGAGTGGCTTTAATGTGGCAGAACAGCGAAACTGCCGAGAGGATGTGTGGCGGACCGGTTTTTTTACTCATGGAACGGAAAGCACGATACGCCGAAGTCATTTATGATCTCGAAGCGACACTCTTAGCAAGAGACGTAGACGTTTAGTTAAAATGTCCCTTCTCAAAAAACGTTGAAGAAAATGCGTTTTATGGCCAATCTCTCGACAAGAGTGTAGAGCGTTCTATCGAGATCATATTATTTCGGTGTACAGTGTCGAGGTAGCGTGCATTCGAGGTAATGTGACAACATTCTACATTTTTGTTTCCTGCAACCTAATTGGATGCATTGTAGATGTTATGGGCGACTGTTACCATCATTGACTGCTCGTTTGTCACATGGTGTGACTTTGGCATTACATGTTTCATTGTATAACAGTGAATACGATGTACGGGATTCTTAGTGGGTGAATTTTAGAGAACATGTGATTCGAAGTCACGAATTCGGAGTCACGTAGCACACTCTTCCAGTCTCAACGAAATAATTAAATCAAAGACGTACTAATAAATAATAATTCCTTATGTCAATTTTCTATTACTGGCTAACCTTGTATAGGTTTTCAAAATATATTATTCTATCTAACTACCCAAATAATTTACTAATTAAACTATACCTTTAATCAGACCTGGTGATACTGGCTTACGTGGATAGATGAGGAACAATGATAACTGGGCTAGAGCCATCACTGCACCAATGAAGTTAACAGTCTGAAAAGATTATGTGAGAATTAGAGTGGGGCCATCCAAGTCGAGGGATATTAAGCAAGCACGAACACACGGGATCAACAGGAGGTGTGGTATATGGCCCACCACCACCCATGGTCCTACCTACCTCTCGGTCATACGGATCGCATCAGACCGAATCACGAGAGGTGCGCGCAGTACTTGCCAGTGGCTCTTTTCCACACGCGCACTACTTGACTCCCTACAAGTTTTTCTTAAAGAGGTGTGGGATATCGGTCTCCGACGAATGAGGTATTTCGCGATTTCAAAATCGACCAAATTGGCTCTCATTGGCCCCCATTAGCTTCGTTAGAGTCCGTAACCGGGGCAGTCTTGGCGTGAGTCATCGCCTGGGCTGCTGGTTTGGTCACGTGTTGCGTAAGCCCCAGGCATACGTATTATAAATCTGCCGGTATTAGGAAAGAGGTCCCGTGGGCAGCCCGAAAAGCGATGGATTGATATCAGTGAGTGGGATGTGAGCGTCAATGGTCTACAACATAAGGCTGAAGACCAGACAAAGTGGAAGAGAAAGTGCAGGAAAGCGGACCCTGACAAAAGCCAGGATTGACCACTTGAATGATGATGATTAGCTATGGACCCAATAAATATCAATATTTATATTTAAGTAATATGTTTAGTTCTGGTACTATGGAAATACTTACTATTAAATTAATATCTTCTTCTATTTCTCCATATAAGAACCATAAGGCGGAAACGAAAAATGACATCAGGATCATGGGAAACGGCAGACATTCCGTGTTCTTCACTTTCAAGACATGTAACAACTTACTCATTGGAGCAGCAATTGTTAGTAGTGTTACAAAACTAGCGCATATTCCTGAAACAATGCATTTTGTATAACATTTTATGTAGGTACAAAAGAAATGGATAAATTGCAAAATGATGTCGAAATTGTAATACCGGCTTCACAATCCAATTAGCCAATAATCAGCAGCTTTCGTGGCGTATTAACAAGCTCAGTTTTGTGATATATAAAATAAAAGACTCAAGTATCTACTACTGAATGTATTACCATGATCCAGTCTGGTCAGGCTCCCCTGGTAGGAGGGTGACGGAGGTCAGTTGGCCGTCGCTTCACTGTAATTACCGGTTCTGCCAAATCTTGGATCATGGTCAAGGCGGACCCTGGGCACTCGAGCGCTAAAGCACAACCGGGACATTAACGCTAAGATTATTATTTTATAATGTTGATAAAGTTTAATGGCAGTTATGGCGAGCCATTTGAATGAAATGCCAAATATAATTAAATATGCATAATGTAATCACAGAGTGGTTTTCCCAATATCATACATCTTAAATGGAAATGGTATCATACATCTTAAATGGAAATGGATATCTTAGCTCTGCCATGGATATTGTGACAGGAATGGTGTGGCTCTAACACCCTGTTCTGAAACGCATGTCAACGCAAAAATTACAACGTAACAGCTTGTTAAACTCTGATTAAATGCAGTTTGGGTTTCTGAAAGGGCCAATTGACAGTTTGTTAACAGCTTGTCAACGTATTGTCAAATCTGCATTTAACGGCTGATTAATGTAATTTTGGGTTTCCAGAAAGCTTTTTCTCATGTTTACTGTATGTTATCGTCTTGTTATTTTCGACCAATTAACCGATTGTCAAAAGAAATTATATCCGATTTTCTTGGTCTAGGTCTTGGTCCTAGTTTTGGTCCAAGACAAAGTCCAGGTTCTGGTCCAAGACCATGACCAAAACTGGAACCTTGATCACAATTTGAGCTTGAACCAGAACCAGGACCTAGACCAGTGCCAGTACATAGACCATAAACATTAGCTGGACCAGGACCTGGTTCGGGGTCAGAACCTTGACCTGAACCAGGACCTGGTTCGAAGCCAGGACCTGGACCTGAACTACGGACTGGTCCAGGTCCAGGACCTAGACCTGAACTAGGACCTGGTCCGGGGCCAGGACCTGGACCTGAGCTAGGACCTGGACCTGAACCACGAACCGGTCCGTGTCCAAGACTCAAACCAGGATTTAACTAATGGGATTATAGGGAGAAACTCACAGAATCGATAGCCGATGGGGCGGATGGCGTACGGAAAATGGGAGCCCCCAACCTATAACCGGGTGTAAGTCAGGTTGACCAAGGTCATCCCCTACGTATCCTGAGACTAGTTGCAAAAGTTATACACCTAGTCCGGTCTGAATCATACAAGTTGTTAAAAAGTAATATAAACATATAAGATTCTTACCTAAGTGTGCAACAATTTTCTCCGCATCATCTGACATTTTGACGTACATAATAACAAATAAACTCAGTAAGAACACAACAAAACATTGTTTCAAGAGAGCAGACTTCTTAAATGTGTACAAATAAAATACTACTGTGTAGGAGCTCATTAATGTAACACCAATGGTGTTGACTAGTACAATCTTGTCATCATGCTTAGATAATCCATAAAATAGCCAAAGGAGCGCTCTGCAACAAAAATTTACTTTAATTAGTAAATGTAACAAACATCATCATCACAACCCATAAAAATCCTCTGCAGGACTTAGGGCCTTCCACGAGAGGGGAGGTCATTGCCATAAGTTGGAGATTGCAGTGTCGTAAATATTAAAATGGAAAACACTGCTGTACATTTTCCAGCCTACAGACTCTAGAACTTTTGCCTCGAAAACATAGGCGAAAATGGGCAGCAGCATTTCCCTTTGTTATATTTAAACACTGCGATCTCCAACCCGCCTGCCAAGCGTGGAGATTATAGCAACAACCTCCCCTTTCGTGGGAGAGGCCCTTAGTCCTGCAGTGGACTGTTACGGGCTGTAATGATGATACATTTCCTGTAACATATACAAAATTTAGATACTACATATTCCTTTAAATCAGATATTAAAAAAAAATATGTAGTATATAAATTATTTAATTACAAAATAGTAAAAAGGTTTAATCAATTCATTGCCCAAGTCAGGCTTAATCAAGAAGTCAAGTTATTACAAATTAAAAAACAGCATAATCAATTAAAAGCAGTAGGTAATTAAACTTACGATAACACTCCACATAGGAACGGTAGTGGAGAAGTTTCGGCAGTGGTCCGATTGACAACATATTGTTTACAAACGAGGCTGAAAAAAGTGATTTGTTATTTATTTTTGTATTATTTCGTAACATTGTTCCATTATACATAATACAAAGAAATTAAATTACAGAATTTTATGTACTTACACGCCAGAAAGGAATTGTAATACAGTAGTAAGGACAGCTAAGTTGCCGACTAAATTTTTAAAGTTTTCAGACATTTCCCATAACTATTCTAAAGTGTTATGGATAAATTGTAAGTTACAATACGTAACAATGCAAATATTATGATTATTTTTGTAATAACATCAGAAGATAGGTAAAACACAACACACCACCACTCCACCAACACACCAAGTTTTTATCTCCTCTTCTCTGCACACCACAACAAAACAAACGGTCTTGGTAGGTATCCGTCAAGTCCATTGTCAAATGTCAGGTGACGTTGACAGATAGAGAGACAAACAACCAAAAAACGTTTTGACAGTAACAAGTTCAGTGAAACAAGTTGTATTCGCACAATTTTTGTTTAATCATACAAATCTGTCAAAAATATGGTGGTTGATACCCGAATGATGGCAAAGGCAGTTGGAGTCTAGATGTCCGAACGAATAAGAACATCAAGGAACTGGTGCACGAATAATTATCTAATAATACCTAGGGGCACTAATCAAATAGGCGCACAGAGCCAATGTCAGCCAATCAGCACTTACTCATGACGCTGCGGCCGCACCGCATCCCGATTTTGTTTGCAGTGGATCAAAATTTCATTAACAATTGGTATTCTAGTACATTTCTATGAATAAGCAAATCCTGTACTCTTTATACTCTTGGTGTTGCTAATGTCTATAGGCAGTGGTGACCACTTTCCATCAGGTGGCCCGCTTGCCTGTTTGGCTACCGTATGAGATAAAAAATCCTAATAAACGTCCTAATATTGGCCCAAACTATTGGATGCTCTACATACTGGCCCAAACTATTGGCAAAACTTTTGCCGAGACTTTGATGACGTATATGAGTGATTCGGTGATACGACATGACCTTGTCTAAACTTCTCGCTGCAGCTGAATAGGCTGTAAGGTCTTATCCTGGACTACTACTACCATACTAATCTCGTAAAGGTATCTCGGGATACATTCGGTATAGTGTCGGGTGAACTTGCCTCTGGGGTATTTTGCCCTACTGGAACCATAGAACCTTTCGACTTCCCTCAGAACCTCGGAATTGGCCGAAACAACTCGGCCGTCAGCCGAAGCCGCGTAAGACGTTTCGTAGATACGATGAAATCAATCGGGACTAACCCTGACGACCTGAGTGGTTCAGTGGTCAACATGCCGGTCTGCCACGCAAGAGGTCCCGGGTTCGATTCCCGGCCGGGCAGAAATTGAAATGATGAATTTCAATTTCTGTTACGGGTCTGGGTGTTCTATGTATAATAAGTATGTATATAAAAGTATATAAGTAGTTTATCAGTTATCTATCACCCATAACACAAGCTTTGCTTACTTTGGGGCTAGATGGCGCTGTGTGAGGTTGTCCACGATTATTTATTTATTTATTTATTTAACCCTCGTCCATCTGCGATGATCCGGCTTCCTGAATAATGAAATTACCCGTTCAATGAATTTGAACGGAACCCGTTCTCTGCTTCGTTTGGCCAGTTTCGCGTTGAAATTCCCTAAGACAATGGTGTAGGGTGTCTTGGAGGTATTTATGGCTATGGAAATATCTAACTATACTTCATCATTGGAGTGAGTTGAAGTCGGCGCGTAGACCTGTATGCCCTTCAACGAATACCGCTTGCCTGAATTCTCTTTTGAATATAAGGTATGCGACCCTAGACGACACAATCTAGATCTTAACGACGTTGTTCAAGAAAGATTTGTGGAAGAGGCACCCGACACCACCTAGGGACAGTTGGTCGCCCTCCCGGAAGCAAAGCAGATTTCTGGACTTCAGGATTATCGAGTCCTCCCTATAAGCTATAAGCCTTTAATGTCCCAGTGTAATCTGCTCCTTACTTCCATCAGCTTTTTGTCGGTCCGCAGTGTCTGTTCTGGTCGTCGTTTTTGATAGCTTCGTCGCTTCCGGAGTCTTCGTACCCCTTGCCCCGCTGTTGCCGTGGCCTATGTCTACTTTTCATTCTGGGGAGATTATCATAATTGCCACGCTTGGCAGGCGGGTTAACGATCGCAGTAGATAGATGTTTAGCTACCGAGAAGGATGCTGCTATTGAAATTAAAAATAAACTTAAGTAAAGTATTATGTGTCAATGTGTCTCGCTACGCTCAAGTTCAATATGGCATAGGTTACCGCTAGTTCGTCTTTACGCCAAAATTGTCATTACATTCCGTAACGATTCATTCTCTTCCGTCTTAAAAATTATGGAGAATGGAGGGGAATAAAAATTTTGCAGTTTTTCTTATTTATGTAGAAATAATATTCGACATCGTACAGATTGTCTGGGTCCATTCCAAGTGATAGAGGGACGTCTTGTAAACATGCACAATACTTCACGAAAGTAGGCCAATACCTACTCCTTTTACATTCTTATATGATTCCAGAGTTTTGGCCGTCATGTGGAGCCTCCTTAATAGGTACAACTTTATCAAAGCGATATTGACCACGATCTCCCATTGGGAATCTGTGTTGGCAATCCTGAGGCTGGTTTGCACTTTGTAATGGTACATTATTTTTATTTTATTTAAACATGTTCAAAATCGAGGTATCTTTAAGATTTTAGTATTCAGGACATCTAGCACAACTTGTGTAAATTATCAGTTTGGTAGATCTATTAGACGGTAGTTGGTCTTGGTCCGCCGTAATGTTGCGAGGACCGATTACTATTGCGAGTTCAGTGTGTATTTATGTTTATTTGTTTGTTTTTTTGGGAAAGGAAAATATGTAGAAAGCATCTCATTGAGTAAAAAAGCTATGTGATATCCAACAAATTCCAAGTAAACCCAAGAAAAATGAAGAAGGCATTTAAGCTCATTGTTCATCAAGCAAGTTTTAAACGTAAGTTATAATTCTGTAGGTATTGCAAGCTTGTCTATCTAATTCGTTTTATCATCACCTACAGACCATATTAGTCCGCTGTTGTGCTTGAGCCTCTTCCACATGAAGGGAGAGAATGGAGAGTCAGGCTATAGGTTATTAGTATTGAAAATGCAAAAACGGTACTGCCCATTTTCTCGACTTAGCTAGTTAGCCAGTAAGATGATAGTCATACCGTTCATACGACGTGCATAAGTCGACTCGAACGAAGGGGTTGGTGCAATATTCTACTTTTCCGGATACTACTCGGGTCTATCCACTATTGTCCAAATCTGCATTCTGCAATTACTTACAACCTTTATTACAACATTTCTAGTTGCACAATGCATTATCAATTTATTACTTTTAAGTATTTACGTCTTTAGACATTAGAACTTCATTACAGATAAGCAGAGATAGAATGAAACTGATGCAATGTAATTTACTTGTTAATTCTACATATTTACACCCTTTCCAGCTGTGGATTTGATTATAAATTTGAAGGACTATCCTGGTCTGAAGGAGAAAGATATAGTTGAAATTTATCATCCAGAAAATGACTATCCACGGCTTTTACTGCAAGTTACTTCAGTGGACGCTCCTGCGCGCACTAAAGGTTGTTCAGTTTTTTTATTATTATAAGTTATCTTTTTACTTTTATTTCAGAATGGAAGTTTAATTTTTGTTGTTTGTTTTTTCAGATACAATAAGTGTTGAACAAAGTATAGCTGCTACATTCCAGCTAAGAACATTTGCTGATGTATTTGTGAATACTGTAAATGTTGCTGATGTTGCCCTTGATTCATTAGAGCTCACCTTCAAAGACCAGTATATGGGCAGATCTGAGATGTGGAGACTGAAGAATCATTTAGTATGTTTTGTTTGATGATGATTACATATAAACCTAATTTATGTAGTGTCCCAGTAAAACACATTCAAACTAAGGCTGGTAGATAGACGCAATATAGGTCTTATCTACTTTGTACATCAATTTGTAATTATTACTAAAAGGGTATTAAATAATAAGTCAATCCAATTCAATTCTCAATTCTTTTAATAAAATAATAACAACCATAAATTAAAAAATAACCTTAGAATACATAGGTATCCACTTTACCTCTCTCACCTTTTACTAAATTATGATTCACAAGACAAAAATGAGTATAGTCACATACTGATAATTTTTTTTAGTAGTTGTACATGATCATTAAGTAAATTAAATTATAATTTTTTTATATTAGCCTGAAATAATCCACTGCTGGGCAAAGGTCTCATCCTGATTTTTCTTCAAAGTAATTTAACTAATAAGTAAAAAAATACAGATACTGGTTTAACTGTTCATAAAAATGTGTGTTTCAAAACTTCACAATTCCTTGACTAAATTATGAACATCGTCCTAACGCTTATTCCGGCCTCTGCCAGGGTCCGCTTTCCTACTCAATCTTCTCCACTTCGCCCAGTATTCGACATCCCCTTGTCGTAAGCCGTTGCCTCTTGCATTCGACTCGTAAATGTCAATCCATCGCTTTTTGGACTAAATGATCCCTTTTGAAAATAATTTTGCTCCATTTAACATGCTATGTTTGTGTGAGAATCACTAACCAAATAGGTTTCTAGTTGGTAAAAATTGTTATTAAGACTCCATTACTAATTTCAGGTTGGTACGTGTGTATATTTGAATAAAAAAATTGAATATTGCGGTGGTGCTATCAGATGTCAAGTATATGAGATGTGGTCACAGGGCGACAGAGTAGCTTGTGGAGTTATCACAGAAGATACGAAGATTGTTTTCAGATCATCAACATCAATGGTCTATTTGTTCATACAAATGTCATCAGAAATGTGGGACTTTGACATCCATGGTGATTTGTACTTTGAAAAGGCAGTTAATGGATTTCTTGCTGATCTCTTTGCTAAATGGAAGGTACACAACTCACAATATGTATAAGGACACTCAATAAAAGTATTCAATAATATTACATCATATTAACAGTATTTATTATTTTTCAGAAAAATGGAAGCAACCATGAAGTGACGATTGTATTGTTTTCAAGAACGTTCTATAAAGCCAAGACTTTGGAAGAATTCCCTCAACACATGAGAGAGTGTTTACAAAAAGATTACAGAGGAAGATTTTATGAAGATTTTTATAGGTAATATTTATACATCAAAAACCTTTATTTATAGAAAATGTATAAGCATGTCTTATAATTTTATATTTTTTAGAGTCGCTGTTCAGAACGAGAGGTATGAAGATTGGTCAAGTATTCTTCTACAGTTGAGAAGACTTTTTACAGACTATCAGAAAATTGTGTTGCAATACCACGAAAGATCTAATTTAGAAATACCCACTGCAATTAATTCCACAGCAGCTCAAGGAAACTTCCTTGAAGTGCTCAATATGAGCTTGAATGGTAAGTAAGTTTTCTATGATCCAATTTCTATTATAAAATCCCTCTAAATGGGGTGATAGAAGCATAGGCTACAAAATCGCTGTTTTAAAGCTAACTTATCGGCTCGACGTTCGGTGATACACGACAGGTATACTCATAATGTGACCAATGACGCTCTGTCATCTATAGAACAGACAATGTGGAAGAAAAAATGGCATACGAAAAGAGAATTATGGTTTTAATTAAAGAAATACGTGAAATACAGTAAAATAAAAGAAGTGAAGTGGTAATTATATTATACTCTTTATTGCATAAAAAACACCTTTTTGTTTCCTTTGGACTATGACATGGGATCGTTCAAGAGGTATATTAGAGGTCTCTTCAGAGGCGGGCAACGCATCAGTGACTCCCCTGGTGTTGCTGATGTCCATAGGCGGCGGTGACCACTTTCCATCAGGTGGCCCGCTTGCCTGTTTGTCTGCCGTATAACATAAAAAAAAAAAAAAAAAAAAACATAGAAACATAGTCACAATACTGTGCACAAAGAGATATCTTCCAGCCAACCTCTCATTTTGTGAAGAGACCATAATTACTCCACTAGATCAATAAATACACTTGAACAATTTCGTCAGTTATTTTAGGACAACCCTAGCCTATAGTAAGGTTTCTTTATACTGTTAATTTGGCATGCGTGCGCTGTTCACATTGGTAATAATACTCGTACTAAGTAGTTGGAAGAGTAGTTAAAAAGGTGGCTTTCGTCAACTTCACAGGCGTGTCAATTCTGCACTATAGGATAATTCTCAATTATTTTTCACCTTCCAGTGTTCGAGAAGCATTACCTGGATCGGTGTTTCGACCGCACCGGGCAGTTGAGTGTCGTCATTACCCCGGGCGTTGGTGTCTTCGAGGTGGACAGGGAGCTGACGAACGTGACCAAGCAACGGATTATAGATAACGGTGTCGGCAGCGACTTGGTCTGCGTCGGCGAACAGCCTCTGCACGCAGTCCCCCTGCTCAAGTTCCACAACAAGGACAACAATCTCAACTCCATAGACGACTACTCTATGCCCCACTGGATCAATCTCTCCTTCTATTCAACCAACAAGAAGGTCGCGTATTCCAACTTCATACCAAGGATCAAGCTCCCGCCTAGAAAGAGTCAGGAGCCGCTGAAGAAGATGTACGACAACGAGAGGAAAGCGAAGTTGCTTAAAGAGGACGAGTACATGCACAACTCTATATTTGATTACGATGCCTATGACGCACAGGTCTTTCAGTTGCCTCCTGCACATAGCACGTGGTATGTTGCCAGGTTTCATAATATTATAAAGTAATTTTTTTTTTAAACCACTAAGGTGGCAGATAAGCTTACGGCCTGCCTGATGGTAAGCAGTTACAGCAGCCTATGGACGTTTGCAATACCCGGGGTACCCAGTTTATCAAACATTTTTATTATCAAATATTTCTCCATTATTTATTCATTATTCTTTGTTTTTAGTGTACAAAGAGTGCCTCGTACGAAGAAAACGTCGGTGGCAGGTTTAGAAGGCATCAGTAGACGAAGTCCACCCGTTTCCGCCTTGCACTATAGGAAAATGTCGGATCCCGATATACATCACAGTCTGGGAGATATACTCACTGGTGGAAGTATGTATAAATTCACTTATAATTGGTTTTTTCGTCGTTCAAGCACTTATTTCTTATGACGTCAAACTAGAATCGATTACAATTATGAAATGTCGAACAGTATTCATCTGTGGAATTTCCGTGCCGATGGTTCTCTTATATTTCATATTTCATATTTCTTTATTAGTATTGTTCATACATTGTCCAAAATTCAGTATCTAGGTATACATTATGTCCTAAGTAACAATGCATATATATTGAGTAAGGAAGAGAGAGGTAGAGATAATGAAATTATAGAGAGTACTAATACGAGGGATTAAGAGGTAAAAGCGTACCCTGAAACCAGGGGGCACTGTAGTGCCCCCCGCCAAGTTAAGTAGACAAGCGCTGCGCCGTATTCTCTTTTCTGGATGCTACTCAACGCATTTTTGAGCTCTTTATATCTTTGTTAGGTAATGCGCGTTTCAGCCGATTCCTTCTGATTGTTTCTGTACTGTGGTTATGGTGAGTGATAGATACCATATGAAGATTTTAGCAGTTACCTAAAGTATATCCTAGAGTACCTGTAAATTAAAAATGCCATGGACTAACTCTCGCAATTGCTGTAAGACAGTTCATAATTACAATAGCCTTTAATCAAACCAACATTTATGAAGCTGCTGCCTGCGATACGGTCTAAAATTGTACTTTACGTGTTTTAATAACGTCTAATGGAACACATGGAATGCTAAATAAATTGAAATTGAAATTAATTGTCAGTTACATAGCATTTTAAAGGTCAAGAGTACCTACCCTAACCCGACGACCATGTATGAAAATGTTGATGAATGTGGCAGAAGCCTCGATAACATTAGTCGCCTTGTGCGACACCCACGAGTGTGAGGGGTTGGTGCTACAATATTAGTATGTCCTAATCCCAAATCGTTGATCCCCAGGCAAGTCCACCGCGTACGACTCTAACAGCGACGTGACGGACTCCCCGCTGGGGGCTCGCGGGGGGCGGGCGGGGCGCGCGGGGGCGGGGGGAGCGCCCGCCCAGCGGCCAGCTGTTCGGCGCTCGGGACGCGCCCTCATCAACCCCTTCGACCCTTCGCACGTCACCGTCAAATTGACGTCCAACAGGCGGCGGTGGACGCATATCTTTCCTAAGGGTGAGTTGGAATACGAAATACCTATATAGGGAGAAAACGTGGCGCGGGAGTCAGGCGGCGGCGTCGCCTCGGGAGCGATAAGTCATCTTCATCAGCCTCGTAATCTTGGCGTCAATGTCCTGGTTGTGCTCTCGCGCACAAGGGCCCGGAGTCTGCCTTGACCATGATCCAGGATTTGGCAGATCAGGCTATTACAGTGGAGCGACTGCCATTTGATTTCCATGACTTTGCTACCAGGGGAACCTGACCAGATTGTATCATGGTTACACTTCCAGTCGCCTGAATGTGCTGGTTTCTAAGTACCTATACACACATTAGGTAAGTACCTATACAGAGAGAAAACGGGCGCAGACGTGAGCTCAGGAGTCAGGCGGTGGCGTCGCGTCGAGAAAAAACGGTCTCGCGATGCACCCGCCTGAGGGTACCTGTTCGTAGTAGTGTAACTATCAAAGCGTATTTGTATACCGTTTTCTCTCTGTATACTCTGTGGTTGGGGCTTAGTATACAACAGTTAAAGCGAATCCACTGTCTTAATAGGGGATACTACAAGTAAACTGAAGAGTGTGAATGGTTTGTGCCTCGTACAGAGCCTCCGCTCCCAACGTCTCGGAGGCGGCCTCGCGTGAGTGGTACCATCTTTAAGACATTGATAGTTTGAACCCTATAAAATGAGCCTATCTGAAAGGCCAGTAAAGCACCCACGTCTCTCCGGGTGAGCCAGGAGTCTATCAAGTGACTTGCTCGTTCACCTCCCGTTAGTAGAAAAATTGCCTTGTTTGCTACACCTTATTTCGGTCACTTCAAAAAGTCTCCGCTACTCACGTGAAACAAGACAGTTTTGATCGTCTCTCCCATTGCGTAGAATGTTTTAAACTGAACCTAGTTAAAACGTAACCTTTCCCCCAGGTCCGACGGGTGTGTTGATCCAACAGCATCATTATCAGGCGCGGCCGGCGGGCGAGCCCGCGGCGAGGCCCGACGACGCCACAAAGGAAAATAACACGCCAAACGCCAGCCACGCCATCCATGCCACCCATGCCACCCATGCCAGCCATGCCAGCCACGCCAACCACGCCACGCATGGGACGCATCAGGTCGATGGTAGGTTGACTGCGGTGTTTGGTGTCCATTCGCGAAGGCATTTTGTGGGATTTTACCTGCCTACCCACAGTCTGTCAAGACAGAGGGGTATTATTGGCCTATTTATTTGATGTAATGAGGGTAAGGTAGCCAGTGTAGACATGTCAGCTTAGGCCTTACAATGTATTACTTATAAACTGTTGGGTTTTGGTATAAAAGTCGTAAAAAGTTCAGATACAAAAAATAAAATAAAAATAAAATGCTATCTATCTGATGTCGACGTCCATGTAGCTATAGTGCAATACGCATTGACTTTTCATTCCGCTTACACATTTTGCTTTTCCCTATTTTAAATTGACTGACCAGAAACTTGCTCTTCATATTTTAGGCCACTAGTCTATGTAATCTACATATTTAGATTATAGCATAAGGGTAACTAACGTGAGCTCTAATGCTGTTTATACGAATTCAGATACACCGAAAACCTTACACCAGACCATACTTTATGATATTACAACTTTATCCATTCCCATTCACAGGAAATACGATATCAAATCGCAAGCGCATGATAAGCGCTTCTGGGGCGCTAAGCGTCCTTGGTGTGGCCCTAGGGCCCCCGTCCACCACCAACAATGCGTCCCTGGCCCTACTTTGGGGCGCTACGGGTGAACAAGAGTGGACCCCAGCACTGACGACAGGTTAGTAACTCAAAACTACCCTCTTATATGTAAATGTCATTTTGGGAAATGATTGTGCGCGTTCTGTAAAGCTGACCAAATAGTTTATAGCGCGTCTTGGGATAGTCGTTGAAGTCGTGTCATTGCGAAATTCCTAGGACGATTGCAAAGGATTGGATAATTGACACCTGACAACTAAGACAGATGGTTTCGTTGCCTTCCGATCTGATTTCACGTTTTGATTTATACTCATTATGACCATTTGTCATTCGTTCCAACTGAGGTCAATTTTATAAGTGATGAAATCCAGTTCAAAATAATTACATTACATAACTTCCGAGCTACACCTACCTCACATCCACATCATCAGTATCAATAATAGTTGAACAAGTTTACGATTTAGAAATAATTTATTTCAGAACAGTTTAATTGAATATAGTTTTAATTATATTTCAAGTGCCGCAGAACCTTTGTAATTGTCCTATTATTTAAGTATTGATCCGTCTTTTCCGCTATCCTGCGATATAGAAGCAAATAATAAAAAAATAATTTTGTTTTGAATTATGCCTTCTATTGACACTGAGTGTCCGCTAAATTAAACAATTCCAAATCTGTATACTATGCGGTCATTCTTAGAATAATACTTAGTGGTTAGTGATATGTTAAATATAATTCTGTTGTTTAAGTAATCTACCGATACTTATTGTGAAAACAGAAGAAACGCCAGACGAATTTTTTTGACAATGTATAAAGTCAATATTACGATTAAGGCGTTGGATCTCACCATTCTATAACTCATACTACGGTGGGTCATGTGTAACCACTTCGCAACTTAATGCTCATCTCATTTTTGATGTTTCATGATACCGTCGCATTACCTACATACCATGTTGGGACACGGGCGAAAGCGAACAAAGCAATAGGTTTGATATATATCAATAATTAGACTTGCATCGAGTAGTTAACGCATAAAGCTCTCACTTGTGGGGTCGATTTCCGTGGCTTCTGCGTATGTCACTAGCGAATCCATATACCGATTACGTAACATAGTGCCGAATTATGTATCTTATGTATTCATTTATCGATATGTGAGTCTAACGCGTGTACTGACCACGCGACAGGTTTAACAACTGGGATGAGGGAAATAGCAAGCAATAGCGTTGCATGTGACCCTTTTTTTTATTTGTAAGGCGAAACTAACAGCATGGCTCTTCGATTTCACGCTTTGTAGCCTTCGCAGTGTAAGGTGGAATATTGGTAAGTGACCATTAGGCTGAATTATGTGTTTTGTGAAACTTCACTTACTTGACAATTTGTTATTTGCGAAGTGTATTCTATTAATGTATTTGACGAAATGTTTTAAGTCCAAATACAACAAACACACTATCTAAAAATGGACGCCAGAAGCCAATCTTGTGAAAATGTTTGCGGGTTCATAAATCAATGGATTTAATATAAATTCATTCATTAAAAATAAAATAATAAATGGCGTGTGTTCACAAATACGTTTACAACAGCAATACAGCTCTGCTACTAATAGTGTGAGGTAATTGCTTACCTCCCAGCGGACCATAAGCTTGTGTGCTTATCTTTATAAACAATAGCAAAGAAAAACCAAGTGAAGTACCACCATGATGGTAGAAATACCTTGATATTGTAATTATTTTTCTTTAGTCTTAAGAGTATCAATAATTGTCAGTCTCCAGTCACTTACCGTTATTCCGCCTGTCCTGTATGCATGTGCCCTAAATGTGCGGTAGATATGCACTTTCTATATATGTTATAAAATATAAAAATTTGTACTTGTAAAGTTTAAAATACACTATTGTTTTTTTATCACATAAATGTTGTTTTATACATGTTTCACCCACATTCGTTATATTAAACAATAGTTTGATAATTACTGTTGTACAACACATAACAATCTGAAAAACTATGTTCACGTAATTCGATACATTACCTCAAGAGCGTAATAATAATGCAGATGTCAGCTGCATAATTCTTGTTTTGGCTACACCAGATTACTTTTGGGTGAAACCCCGAAACTATGGGACAATTATTAAATTTAGAGTCTCAGATTCCACTCTAATGAAAACCCGTAAGTCACTTTCACACCTTGGCAACTGTACCTCAACTCGAAACTCAAATTTGAATAATTTGTGGCATACTTATTACTTTTCAGATCACTATCTCTATTGCTACGCCCTTTAAGAAATATGTCGAATTACTTGTATTTGGTCACTAAAGTTTATTCCTATTTATAAGGCCTGCAAATCCAAAATACTTATCGATTAGCAAATATTAGTGACGTCCGCCACACACACGAACGTATAGGTAAAAATGGAGGGAACACTTCGTGAGCTTGAGAATTCTTTAAAACACTAGTTCATTCGCGATAACAAAATAGTGAGTCATCGTTATCCGCCTAGCCCCGCCTCTCGATCAAACGGGTCGCAACAAATTACAAAGCTAACTCACATTGACCAGTTGACGGCGGTAAAATAATATAAATGAATGCCTCGCCGGTTGGAATAAACAGTAAATACTAGACTTGCTGCTAAGCAAAGGGATATCCATGGGATATCCTTGATTTTATATTTAGTTTGAGACTATTAAGTTGATTTTTATTCATTATTAAACCGAACTCTTTTTAAAAAATATAAATTGTTTAATTTTTACTCCACTGTGAGTTTTTACACTATTTTCTTACTGCGAATAGACTATAGGTGTGGTCTGACCGGCTTGAGTACAGAGCGAGAGAGCGATACGAATACGTAGCTTTGTCTTTGCGCTTTGGTACAGCTGATATATGTATGATCAGTAGCTAATATCGGCGATACAAACGTATTTCATCAAGTAGTAATTCGAAGTGTCCTCTCCATATACATCTGTCTCCATATTTACCTTCATAACTACGCATCACATGATAAAACAGTGACTCTCATACAAAATGTCATCGCCAGGCGTGGACTGGAAATCGCTGACTATCCCGGCGTGTCTTCCCATAACAACGGACTACTTCCCGGACAAGAGGTCGTTGCAAAACGACTATCTTGTGTCGGATTACAACCTGTTGCCGGACGATGTGAATGCGGACTTCGCACAGAACAGAGCGATATACAAGGAGCCTCTGACTACCACGGAGGTGTTTAAGGAGTTGGTGTCGCAACGATTGGCGCAGGTATGGTTCGCTTGTGTTACTATCACTGGTTAAATTTTGGGAATCCGCTTAGGTTTTTTTTTAAAGCAAGCAATCACCCACGCGTTGCCGACCCCGTTAAAACCTTATCACCCCTTTCTTGAAGAACTCCATGTTGTACTCTCCAGGGAAAACCTCTCCTGGTAGGTCATTCTGCAACTTTAGTGTGCGTGGGAGGTATGGAGACCTTGGCTTTGTGGTCTCCAGCAGAGTAGAATAGCCCCAACCCTTTACACTAGTGTGTGTCGTACAAGGTAACTAATGTTTGCGAGGCTTAATATCTAGAGTCTCCGTAGACCGGAAAATGGGCTGCAGCGTTCCATTGTTATATTATAGCACTGCGATCTTTAACCCGCCTGCTAAGCGTGAAGATTATGGCAATAACCTCCCTTTTCGTGGGAGAGGCCCTAAGTCCTGCAGTGGACGGTTATGAACTGTGATAACGATGATGATAATGATGGAGACCTAAATTAATAATTGTTACTTAACAATCAAACAAACCCAGCAAAGTACAAACTGGCAACTTATTCGCGACTCCCCATGTGTTACTAAAGCCTTTGAGTGGCGGTTATCACTTCCCATCAGGCATATTTATTGTTCAAGACCTAGGGCCGTATTCACAGTCGAGTCTCAAGACCGTTCTTGGGATCGCCTCACGTAAGTTCATCTTAAGACACAGACGATCTTGAGACCTTATGTATTCACAGTCGGAAAGTAAGATCACCTTACGTAAGAATTTGGTCACAACCATTTACTTATTTCGTTTAAGATCACCTTAGCGAAGTCAATGCTTGAGACGATCTCACATGAGGTTCGGGTCTTTCCGGAATTATTCCGTTAGAGCAGCCAATCAATAAGCTCATATAGTTGTGTGACGAATGTGAAATTCGTCGACAGAGTGCGCTAGTAACTTTCGCAAAAAGACCGCGAAATTGCAAAAAGCAATACATTCGATATAATTATTTTAATATTTTATCAGAAAGGAATAGGCATTCATTATAAAATTAGATTATTAACGAGTTATGAGAGGAATGTAATAGGGGATATGGTTACCTATAAGACGTCAGCATTAAACAATAACATATTCTGACGGTACTTGTAATTTTATGTGTTCCTCCATAAAATTTTAGTAGTTTGTAATGTTTATCGAAAAAATATCGAGAGTTTTGTTTATTCGAACGTACTAGAGTCGAGCACACAGCGATCGAACCCTCTCACGAGCATGAAAGGGCCTACTCACAAGAGGCCAGACCCTTCGGTGGGGAGAGCTACGAGACGTGATTGGATGCGCGAAAATTAAACGTACGGAGTCTGCGCTGAGACTCCAAAGATTTCAGAGTTCTGTACATAGAGAAAATATTCTCCAAAAAACTCCGAAAAACTCACCAATACATTACAAACGCGTGCAAACACAATAGCGTTTAATGAAATGTATACGAGTCACTTCGAATACTCCTATCATGAAATAATTAATACCATTGATAGAACTGAAACCGTATTATTTATAAAAATAATGTTTCTGAGATCATCTTAAGTCGAGTGTAACGTCGACTTGAAATATTTCGACTGCTGTGCTCAAATAGTGAGGTTATGTTGGCATTTAAGATCTCTCAGAATCGACTGTGAATCATGCGCAGTAAGATGGTCTTGAGACCGAGCTCAAGCATCGTTTGTGAATTAGTTCTGCCTTGGGTAAGGTAGCGATTTGACTTCTGCCTTAAGACGGTCTCAAGGTGCGTCTGTGAATCGAAATGCGATCTTAAGATCGCCTTAAGACCGACTTACATTTAAGAATCGACTGTGAATACCGCCCCTAGACTAGCCAGGCTTTTGACCGGCATCTCACCTGGTGAAAATGCCGAAGATAGAGCCTGCCTATCTAGGAACAGCCTATTCACTCTAGCCTTGAAGGCGTCCAGATTATAATGATCAGGGAAAGCACTCGCAGGCAATGTGTTCCATTCCATGTTGTGGTGGCTCGCTTGCTCGTTTACCTGCCTCTAGTATGTAACGTAGCCAGCGCAAGAGTACAAGCATAAGTAAAAATATCGTAGTACTCACAGTGAGAAAGCACTTGCGGTTCTGCATGTTATTAGCTAGTTTTTACTTCCCACCAGCTGTGTTGTCTGCTCCCCTTTCTCACTAAATAACGAAACAACCGTATCAAGTGGAATAAGTAACAGTTTTTTATGTCAATCCGTAAACAAACAAGCAAGCGGGCCACCTGATGAACAGTCACCGCTGCCTACTTTAAATCAACACCATTAATTTCTAAATCTCCGGCACATGTTGCTAGTTTTTGTCGCCATATATTCGAAACTAGTCCTTCTGCCTTCCCAGGGTTTCCAACTAATAGTGGGCGTGAACGAGAAGGAGATGATGGAGCCCCACTGCCCGTCCACGCCCGTGCCGCCGCCGTCCAAGGTCGCGCCTCAAGGCGGCAAGACGGCGAGCGCCACCAAGCGGTACCTGCTGTCTATCGGACGGATATTCCACAAGCTGACCCTGTTCGGATCGACTATCACGGTCACCAGGTATAGGCCTAGGTGAGTTGGGATGAACGAGTTCTTGAGTGGAGACTGTGATTCGGTAAGCGTGGTGTGGGATGCCCTGCGGCCAGGGGGCTTACCATGTGCTAATAGCAGAACCTAAACAGAACTGCCCTGCTTAGAACGAGACAGCGCTATATGTGTAAGCTTGTCTCTTTCCCAACTTAACTGCGCGGAACTTGAACGGATGAAATTCATGGTAAGGCCCCAGGTGGAGTGACGATATGCGGTCGGCTGCTGATGCTGGATGCGGCCGAGGACAAGGACATTGGCGCGAGTTGGGGAGGCCTATGTCCTCCGGCAGTGGACTAGTATTGGCTGATAATGATGACAAATATTTTGTTTTGTTTTACTAGTTAGGTTTGATTACAACCAATGTAATGTATCTTTATTATTGGCATAGTCCAATATTTAAACGAAATTGTGTTGTAATATGAGCGAATAATTGACGAAGTAATTGGATTGGATTGCATAATAGCAAAATGAGAACACATTAAACGCCTTTGTTGAGTTGAGCAAAAAAATTAAGGAAATGAAAATTGTATTTTGTTGTGTCTGGCCTTGTTGCGATACTAAGATGTTAACGAGGTAAACTCGGTAGTAATTGCTTTACTAACCTAAGATTGAAGTTCAGTTGTACGTCAAAAAGCAACAAGGTCGTTTTTCGCTTGCAATGATATTCTGACAGTCTCACTTTGCTGATATTTTGGTTACATGAAACATTTTCATCATCACAGCCCATAAAAGTCCACTGCAGGACTTCGGGCCTCTCCCACGAAAGGGGAGGTCATTGCCATAATCTCCACGCTTGGCAGGCGGGTTGGAGATCGCAGTGCAGTTGATGTAAATCTACCCAGAAAGATGCTGCTGCCCACCTTTCGGATTTGTCCCTTAGTCGCCTCTTACGACACCCACGGGAAGAGATGGGATGGTGCTATTCTTTGAGGTGGCGGCACCACACACCACACAAAACATGAAACATTTTACAAACTGATAAACCATTTCTTTGACCCAAACGTACAAGCTACTTCATTACCTTCCAGGCACCCATACCCACCATTCAACATCCACTACCGGTACCGTTTCCACGCGCCAAACCACGACACCTACGAAGTGTCCTGGGTGTCGTTCACCACTGAGAAACTGGAGAATTATAACTGGAACTACATGGACCACTACATCTGCACTAGGGGCGACACTGACTTCGCACTTGTGGAGGTAACTGTATATGTTGAAGTTTAGGGTTATTGTAAACCTGGGTGACGTATCTTCGTTGACGTGCGACCGACGTATGCGGTTTGCGCAGGTTGAGTGCTGAATCCAGGTTAAATGTTTGTTTGTTAATTCTTCCTCCACTGCGAAATGGAGAATCCTTTTGTTTGTTTTTGGCACAATTGTCATATAGGTTGAAGTACACGATATATGAGTGTAGCAGCATGCTAAAACCGAAATTGAGGCACACAACCCGTTCATCTCAATCGATGAAAACGAGCAAAAATCTCGAGCAAAACAAACCATACTCAAATACACTGCCATTCCAGCAGGCGCTCAAGTATTGGAGATTCCGGACCCTTCTTCTGCCTCTCAGCAACCCAGCCACGAAGAAAATCGTGGATGACGAGACCACGCACTGCGACATATACCCGACTCCCACGCGACAAGACTTGGAACAACTGACCGATGGGTTCCTCAAAATGACTGAGCTATATCTGAACAAAGTCAAAAGACCAAACAAGCAGAGGGTAAGTTATGGACACTTGTATTGGACAAGCACGCGATTTTCTTGTTCTATAGTTCAGTTCAGTAGAGCTATGAAGGAGGCCGTTTATTATATAGTTTTATGCCCGGTTCCTACCTATTTTCAATTGGTTAAAGGTACAAAATATGAGCCAATCAGGATAACAGCTTTAGAAATGACTAAAGCTATCATTCTGTGATTGGCTATAATTCTATTGATTCGATTCCAGTAAACTAATTTTTACTCAGTGGTTTTGACAGTTCTTTTTAATTTTGGAACCGGGCGGCTAGCCTTTAGGACGTAACGGCCAGCTAGGACTAGAAAGGCCGAGATTCTATCGGTTTAGGCTCGATTTGGATTTATTTTTGAACTAGAAATGTACTATCGACTATTTTAGACTTCTTTTATTAATACTTTACCAGTAGCTGTATAAATTTGCAGCATATGCAATTTTTTTTTCATTATTAGCAAAAATATTTTCCAGGTTATCTTTCAATTATATAAATTTTTAATGTTTTTAGTTCGCACAACATTTTTTATATTGATAAGGTTTCTTCCGGAAACTGTAATATTTCTGTCCACTGTACATATTTCTGTAAATACACAATGTAATTGGCATGAGTATGCATTGCATTCACTCACGTATTTATTATACGAGCTTTACTCGTAGTTATTGCACTGCATGGATCTTTATAGCACTCTTTACTTACCGCAATTTAGTTGTTAGCTTTTAGTGATTAGATAATTCAGCAGTAGCCTGGACTCTAATAAACTACTTAAATGTAAATAAGTACTAATTTATCCTCAAACATGAAATTATCCTAGTCATATTAGTTTGTTACAGTGTTGAGTATATGACTGTCTACCTAGACAGTTTATATGTACCTGATCTTTCCGTTGATACACATTTGCTAAATAAAAGTCATAATTTCATGTTCGAGTGATCTATTGCATGATTAACTAGAAAATAATACTTAATCGTTTTTGTTTATTTTTCGTTTGTGGTCTATAGGTTCTTTGTTTAGTATTATAGCTCAGTGTTCCACTTTTTTATAGCTTCAGTATCGCATTAAAATTAAGATGGATACAATGGGTACTCGTGGCCCATTATGACGTACAATTTAAGCAACTGGCCTTTGCTGTGGGTCCTCAATACAATTGTTGTGGAGCCTTTCGCGTCGAGGCGACATTCTAACTCGGGTTTCATACTCGTACAGTCGACTTTTGTAAATAAGCAAGATATTAAATTGGGATAATAATGTATGTAATTGCGATTAGTGCAACAGTTGCTAAAGGGGTTACATGTGACACTCTGTTGAGGGCAAAACGTTACAACATCTCACTCCTTGTCGGTTCTCCACAAGGCTTGTTCCCCAAAAGAGTGCGACGTGTTCCCCGCGACAGCAACATGTTCGCCGCAACACCGGCATGTCCTAACTAGTACCATTGCAATGTGAAAGGGGGGTGTTGGGCCACCGAGCCACCGAGTTGATGGTGTGATACAGATGGCGGGCGGCGCGGGCGCAGCCGACGCCGCTCTCACCCGCCGACGCCATTCCACTTCGATCCTCACTAGGAACCAGGTACCCACCTAGGAGACCACGGATTGATATAGGGCGTGACACAGGCTACCGAGTATAGGAATCGCCGTAGATTCACGCATAAGTACTTGTAAAAGGATGGTGAGAATTATTTGTGGAAGATCTGCAACGAGTTTATGATAGTTTCGATAGAAAAAAGCATTTTTTGTTCTCCTGTTCGCTATTTGGTTGGTGATAAGAAGGCTTTGTATGGTGGGAAGAAATGAATGGTATGGCCAATTATATAAGGGATTTCGTGATTCCAAAATCCACGAGATGGCGTTAGGTTTAATGTCAACATAAAGCCCTGTCATTGGCTGGAATAGATTCGTTATTTTTGAATAGTTTTTTCTGCCCAAGAGCGCGGCAGTATTTTTACAATAGGCCTTACGCCTCACTAGCGCTATTTGAAATCGTGAAATTATATTTCAGGAAGTTATATTTTATTTTAAATTCATAGGGTAAAACAGTTTCCTATGGTAAATACAGAGTGACTTTAAATTAATTCTTATTATTAATTAAGTATGTGCACAAACATCTTTTACTATGGCAGCAACTCTGAAATCGCGAAATAAGTCAGCGGTTTCATACATTTTGGCAGAATTCCTTTTTAATTTTGTATGAAACAGCTGATTCGCTTTCGCTGTTTGTTCGCGGTTTTAGGGTTGGTGCTATAGTAAAAGCTGTTTGTTATAATTATCACGACCATATGCATACCTTTTGGTATCAAGAATTTATTTAAAGTCATATTACATATATATAACGGCAGGTGGTTTAGCATTCATTTTTTCCTATTAATTAATAATTTAAATATATATTCTATTAATTAAATATATTTTTAATGTTGTTCCCTACTAAATTGCTTTTGGTGACTGTTTAGAACAACGGGGCCTCCTGACACAAGTAAACCCTTACTTAAATGGAGACCCCTACAACTCATAAAATTGTGATTGTAAATTTAGTTGATGGAATAATTTTTTTTTAATTAATAATTTTTCATATTTTCTGATGTTATACAAGTTTGTTAAGAACCCTGTGGTAGCTATCTTGCAGATGCTTTGCAAATAATTCTGCATTGTCTATGGTTCTCGATAAAGATTGCATCGAAAAAATATTCCTCATTCAGCACTAGTCGCACAGTGCCCTTTCTTTAATGTTTGGTTTCACTGCGATTACTGTGACATTTCATTCAAGTAAAATTACATGAATTGCAAACTTCAAACACATCGTAAAAGTAAATACTCGTGTGCTAACAGGTCCTGTGTCACGCCCCTGAGGGTATTAAATTAGTTTTACAGCTCTCCTGCGCCGATCAAATGAGTCAGACCACCAAATTCAAAATTAACGAACTTCTCGACTCTTTTTATGTATTCGCCTGTATTGGAAAGATAATAACTGAACTACAAGAAGATTCGAATTAGGCAAAAACGAAACATAATGTCTGATTACCGAATAATAAATCCGAGTTTCTTTCCAGATTAAAAATAATAGCACGGACACGGTCTGCTCGTTTGTTCGCGTGTCTCCGAATCAAAATTTTTCTTATATTTACAAATATTTTGTGCCATTCTATTTACTGCGCACATTTTAATTGGCTCTGCGTCGAAACGGTTTGTAAGTCAGCGAGGTTCGACTTGATTGGCAATTTGCATTGAAAATAATACTTCTAAACCTCTAACAACACGTGAGGGCTAATATCAATAACTCAATATACGATGCCACAGTACTAATCCATTATAATTACGTAATTTTATAAGTAACAGTGCAGTAATATTTCGGGTTGACACGGTGGATGACTGCCAGAGCCTTGAATGTAGCACAATTTCGTTTGCGATCGTACCAACCGCATAGCAGTAGTAAGTCACACTTTTCATTTTCATCACTCTTCCCCTATGACAACATGGGGCCGACCACATAGTACATGCGTATATATTTGCACTGCTTATTATAAAATTATACAATTGCACGGACTGCACTATACCGATACTGTGACATATTGTTTGCTGCTTCTTCTGTTTATTTTGTAAACAAAATGATTAAACACAATGCAAAATACTGATAAAAATTTAATTAAACGTAAAACCGTTTATCTTAGTTTAAAGGATGCGGTCTAGCGGTACATAGAAAGTGTTCACTAAGATCCAGCCGGTACAAAGAGAATGAAAAACGGAAGAATGTAAAATACGGAACTCGTATCAGTTGATAAAAGACATCTAAGTTTAGCCAATTCTTCACAATCACTTATTGAAAAATAAATATTTTTAGCAAAACTGCAACACTCATGCGAAACTCATGCAACACTGGAACAAGCCGTAGAGTAAATGATGAAAGAATAAACTCCTTTTACGCAAGGAGTAAGAGGTTTTTTTTTTCATAACGAAGAGAAATCAATGAGGAAAGAAAAAGCTCCTTTTAAGAGAAGAGGGCATTGTGTTCAATAATGCGTGTAATGCATTGAGAAAACACTGGTATTGCGGCGTGCCCCGGGACATACCATTTAATGTTATATAAAATGGCCGACAGATGTGCACAAAATGAAGACTTTCTTAGAATCATGGTATGTACAACACAGTCACCTTGGCGTTAATGTCCCGGATGTACTCTCGCGCGTAAGGGCCCGAGGTCTGCCTTAACCGTGATCCAGGATTTGGTAGATCAGGTAATTACAGTGGAGCGAGTGCCATCTGACCTCCGTGACCCTGTTAACAGGGGAACCTGACCAGATTGAATTATGTATGCAGTCGCCTAATTACGACTGAAGTACAGTAGGCAAATTACGTAACTCTGCAAACAATACTCTGATTTCAATAATTGAAATCAGAGAATTGTTGGCTACAGCGTTACGTGATTAGCCTATTGGTTTCATCACGATGTTTTCCCTCACCGTAAGACCATCGGTTAGTGTTAACTCAGAAAAGAGTCATAAACGAAACTTGGTTTTACAGCCTGTCATCGCCGTAGAAATCACAACCACAGGGCAAGTCCTCCTAACGGAGTAAAGAGTTTCATTCGTCATTAGTGGCAGTGACAATGACAAATAAGATTAAGACTAAGATTTTTTACCTGTCTGTCTACGCAGTGCCACAAACTTAAACTGACCCGGTGACAGCGTCGCTGTTAATGGCATTGACATGACATTTCAAAATGGCGACACTTGATTCCAGTTTTGGCCACCGGGTCAGATAAGTTTGTGCAACCATACCTTCTTCCGGGTGTGTTCATAATTTCATGCCAAGAATACCTTCGTTTCATTGCAAATTAGTAATATTTTAAACATCAATATAAATAAATTGGCTAGCTAAAGAATTTAAATAATTACGCGAGGATATGGCGTTTCATAAGCTTTATTCATTACAACTCTCATTATGCCGGCTGGTGGTTAGGAAAATTTTTGACTGTCTCCTTTATGGTCGGCTACACATAGTTTTCAGATATTGCCTTGTGTTAAAATTGAAATCGATGTCGTGGAACAAGTTACGAATTTAGATGTTTAAATATTTTCATCTTAAACTAACTTATGTTGTGTATGTACTAGATCAATTATTCACATAACTTCCTGACTTGTTGCCGAAAACTTAAGTGTTGGATCCAAGCAATTGAATTTTGGGTCATGCACACAATCTTATTTGATCGTCAAAAAAGTATAAAGTATTTAGAACTTCGACACAAAATTCAATTGGTAAAATCCAGGAACGAAATAAAGTCCACACTGATGCGAGGAACTTGATTTTTCCGTGCTTTGTCACGTTCCATACCTCAATTTTTAGATTTGAAGTCGCGGAAAAATTAGGAAGTTCTGTGCGTCTGGTGACATGGGTGACATTGTTTGTTCCTCTGAGGCTCGTTAGAAAAGAAAGATTCTTTCAATTATGCCCAGTAAATCTGAACGCGTTGCGGGAACCTTTCGCTGGCGGGCACTTTATTTCGAAAATCTATTGAGGGTTATCACGATACCGGAAATCCCCTAGATGGCGCTACTGGATCTACTGTCAAATCCGACCAATAGCGCGGCAGAATATTAACAACAGTGGTGCAACTATTTAACTCATTTTCGGTTCGGTAAAGGGTAGGTCTTGGACATTTTCAATTCCCTCATAGTTCGCTGCTATGTTTGCCAACGAAGAGTTAGTCTGTCGTATTGTCGATCGATGTTTCTCATTCAGACAGAGAGAGACAACGAAACTACACTACAGATACCACAATTTTTTAACCATGTCGATCGATCGACGTAACGCGAATGTGAAATAAAAATTATATAGTTATATAATGTTCGTATCCAGCCGTGCTGCGCGGTTGGCTTGGCGCCTTCGCTCGCTAGGCGACTAACTATGTAAAACCCTAAGCAATAACCACCTGTCTATACGGACGTAGCCTTTAAAACGAAAACGTCCCGACACCAACCGTAAACGCAACGAAAAGACCCGCCTCCCATAGTTGCACCACTGACCCCACAAGTGGCGCCATCTGGTCGCTTTTCGTATCGCGATAACCCCCCACCGTGTTGCGATTGCAATACATGCAATAGCGATTACCATCGCCCTCGTGTTAACCTGTGCTTTGTGGCGTCAGGGCGGGTCGTCGAGCTCGCCGTTCAGGGAGCGCGTGGGCAGCACGCGGTTGCCCGACCGGCCGCGGCTGCGCATCGACGCTATGTCAGTACCACAACCACATGCGTGACTTGTACAACATTACATTACATACTCGTACATAGTGCAGGTGTCGGCCGTGAATAATGCGCATCGGCTAGTGCGGCTACGTAGAGCGGCTCTGTCGCACGCGTGTGAGTGAACACGGGGCTGAAACTAGGCGATGTGCGTTATTTAGGGCCGATACCTGTTTCGTATTTGCTGGCTGCAAACAACTGCGTTGGGATTCTGTTAAGGCTCTCTCGCACAGGGGCGATAATATCGCATGCGTTATTGCGATATCTGTTCGTAGTACATTTTTTATTAGGACGCATGCGACTTGACGCACCCGCCGCGATAATAACGCAGAAATGGAAGTAAGACGCTTGTTCTGCGTCTTTCAATAATAAAAGTTTACAATTCCTAATGATATTTATTTACAACCAATGAGTACACGACGATAAAATCGCAATTCTACGGAAAGGACACGTTACGCTTCATCGCAAAAACGCACGCGACATATCGCGCCTGTTTGGGAGGGCCTTTACATGTTCGAAAGTTTATTTATGGGATGATTTGTACCAATATTTTGCGTAGGAGCAAACACATTATTAAAATACATTTTCTAAGACTTTATTTTGCAATAAAGTGGTTGTTTGCGGTCTCGAGTAAATTTCAACGTTATTAGATAACATTATACAGAAGATATGTACAAATTGCATTGATCTCGTTGAAATATTACTTCCTTTTTACGTGTCTGCTACTTGTGATATTTGCTCGTATCTTATATACTTAGATTAGTTGTATATTTAGTTTTATTTGTATTAAATATTGTAGTTACCTCTTAATGTTTTGCTGGCTCTTAACAGACGCGTAGAAATATTTATGTTTATCACACACAACTCTTTGTTAAATATGTGTGCATGGTGTGCAGGCCTAACAATTGTCAATGCATTTGTATTTTTCTTTTTAGAACAGTATTCGTACTAGCAACCTATAGCAATGAAGCGAAAGACTTACGTAAAGACTCTAATACTGTTCTAGGAATTAATACTCTAACCTTTCATTCTTCATGCGGTCATATTCATGCCATAACATTTCCGTCATTATTGCTATTGTAATCCATAACTCATTTCAGCTTGAGCCATTTCCGAAAACATACGAGGACGCTGATTATAAACCTTTTTTCTTTACTCGCACTAAACCCCATTTATTTCTTGATATTATAATTACCTACTTATATTTTTTACAGAAATTATTTACTACATTAGTGGTTTAATAGTATTTTATTACTTTTAGTACCATTTATAATTTTCTGACCGCTGGTTTTTATGAGTGCTTCACTGGACCCTATTGGCTGCTTTTTATTCTTACCCTCTTGAATGTTTCATTGCAGCAAGTATCACCTACTAAGTCACTAAACACTAGTCAAACGAACAAGTAAGTACATCTATGCTCTCTCACCAACCCCGCAATGCTTTGAAACTACTGGAAAATTTCAATTTTTCATAATTTTTTCTATGAAATTAGATAGTCAAATTAATAATTACATAATCTTATTGATTTATCTTATAATAGTATCGCAAAACATTCGATCTCTATCATCTATCTTATACCATTTGTAGGAAAATAATTTGGACGACCTTTTACTAAAAATAAAAATATTTTTTCCAGTTCTTTCCAAACTTTCTTTTCATATTTTACCCTTTCATTAATATTAGTTAAAATTTAATATTTTGGCTTAACTGCTTCAGCATATTTTTTTTAAATATAACTATATTTTTTCTGATAATAATTATAACAAGCTTTTATTATGATAGTTGGGCAGCGTACACACTGTAAATGCAATACCTACATAAAATAAATGTTACAGGAATACAGCAAAAACAGTCTTGGAGAGAACACAATCTCAAACCGGCGAAACGGACGACACTTACGATGATGGGTAAGTTCTAGAAAAAAAAACATGGCACGGTAGCGAACGAACAGCCGTGAAGATAAATCGCAGAAATGTTTTACAACTTTTAGCATCGGTGGCCCAATGGCTACTGGGTTCGACACGTAAGCGGGAGATACTGAGTTCGATCCTCCTTGCACCATGTACATTTTTTTCTGAGTAATGCACCTACAATAGTTGAACACTAAACTTGTAAACTAAAAAGAGCGTCCGTGGTTTGATTAAGGGGTCTGACTCGTAAGCGAGAGTTACCAGGTTTTGAACAAAGTTTTGAACCCCAGCGCCACTATGTACCAATGACTCTAAGTAATTTAAGTACATTAGTTTAACACCGAAGCTCTTACGCTGATGGAAAACACCGTGATGAAACCTGCACATTCAGGCGCCTGAATGTGTGACTATGAACCAATCTGGTCAGATTGTTAACAGGGTCACGGAGGTCAGATGCATACTGTAATTACCTGAAAAATCCTGGATCATGATTAAAGCGGCCCGGGTGAAAGGGTCTAACGCCTAATCTATTTATAGCCTTTCGGATTGTATTATATTATGGCGGGTATGATCAAAAAGTCGCTAATTGTGCCGGCAACATAGTCTATAGTCACACTGTGACCGAAACTGTGACCGAAACTGAATGCTGAATGCTCGCTTTAACACAAACACACGGTATTAGGTTTCCACCCTATTATATTATATTTCTCCCAATAATTAGAGTTCCGTCCGGAGTGGCGACCTCGTTGCGGTGCTGTACTTTCAACGAGCCTCAATGAACGAAACGGTCACCCTACCAGTTTTGCGTGTGTTTTTAATTTCAGTTATCGGTCTCGCGAGCACGCTGCCACTAGTCCAGGGTCGCTTTTGTGTAGGATAAAAGTAAAAGTATTTAAAAAACTGTTTTTTTTATACAACGCAGTGACAAGCGAGCAGACAGCCCTTCTAATGGTAAGCGGTAACTGTTACCCATAACATCTACTAGGTTGCAGGCAACAAAAATGCAGGACCGCAGGTTATCACAGTGAGGACTAAGATGAAAAGCCTCATGCCTGTAATTGCGCTGGCTACCTCATCCTTAAAACCGGAACAACAATGCAAGCATTGTCGGCTTGGCAGCAGAAATAGATAAGGCGGTGGTACTCACCAAGCGGGCTCCTCAGGCTTGACAGAGTCCTGCCACCTGGTAAAACCTATTGTTTTTGCTTGGAGCGTCGGTGGCCTAGTGGTTAAGGTATCCGACTCGTAAGGGAGAGGTAAAGGTTCCCGGAATCCCTGATCATCTAAGCCAATCACGAGCCCCCCGCCCCCAGGGTAATGGAACCGAAGCTGAAAGCCACCGCTTCTCTCCACGAGATCCTGGAACGCATGCGGCACCCGTCGCTGGGCGTGGGCTACCTGCAGCAGACGGTCAGCCTGCCGTCGCACGCCTTCGTCTCCGTGTACGCGATCCACTGGCTCCAGGCCAATATGGAGGGCATGACGAGTGAGCGGGCTACTGATTTTATGGAGGTACGCCTTTTTTATGTTATTCTTTTTTTTCATACCACACAGGCGGCAAACAAGCTTACGGCCTGCCTAGTGGTAAGCAGTCACCGCAGCCTATGGACGTTTGCAATACCAGGGGCATCACCCGCGCGTTGCCGACCCCGTAAAACCTTTTCACCCCTTTTTTTAACTGAAAAGAACTCCATGCCCAGGGAAAACTTCTCCAGGTAGTATACGGCAGTCAAACAGACAAGCAGGCCACCTGATGGAAAGTCACCGCCGCCTATGGACATCAGCAACACCAGGGGCGCTGCCAATGCGTTGCCCGCCTCTTAAGAGACCTCTATTATACGCACGCCTCTAAGCACACGTGGACAAGAAAAAAAAGACAAGAAGAAGAAGAAGAATATGGGCTACATTCCTCCCTTATGTCGTAAAAATACCAGCACGAACCGTTATACTTCTTGCCTATTTGAACAGTATATTCTGGACTCATTCAAGGCCAGAGTGAATAAGATTTTTTTTTAGACGATTCATCCTTAGTCGTATCATCGCTTATCATCAGATGACGCTTGCCAAGAACCATAAAAAAAACGGCACCGCCTTTCTTAGCAAGTAATATTGCCATACTATGTTTTCATATTTCGTTATCTGTTCTAGAAGAGCTGAGAGGCAAACATTTTGATTATATCCGCTGAAATTTTTGAATTAACATTATGCCTATTATATTCACAGAAACTACTCCAAGAAAAATATATATGCCACGCTTCGGGGGACACGACGAAGCGCTTCGTAGTTGGATATTACATGTATCATATTCTACCACAAAAGAAGGACAAAGGTAATTTGATTAGAAAATTATGCTTTAGCTGTTCCCCGCCACGAAATGCTGTGTTCTTGTACCATTGAGGAAATACTTCAGAATTAGAAAGTTCGTCCTCAGCGAGTTTTTCGACAGACGCGCGTTTGCATCAATACGGTCATAGCGTTGGTCGTATGACATCGTGATCGCAAAACGCGCTGCAAAAAGTCTTAGTGGATTCTGTTCGTAAGTACTTCTTACACTCTAAATCACGATGATTAATGGGGGATTTTCAGACAGCTACTTTAAAAAGTAATAACGTTCGGCTACCTCACTATATAGCGCTGCTTAGACAGGATTCTCAAGTACTGAATTTGGTAACCGAAGTTACTTGGAAAAGTGATTCGTTTAAAATACTTAGTTTTATACCTTTTCTGAGCAGAAAGTGCAAATTGTCTACATTTCTGTACAACTAACGGTCTCGTTTAGATATATTTTCGGGAATCGTGTCTAATCAACTCCATCTATTACAATTATTTAAACAATTTTTTCTTTTTATCAGCTCTCGCAAAATCTCCTATATTTTGTATTGACAATCACCGTTTCTTCTTCCGCAGAGGTGGGCGGCGAATACGTGAAGCCTCTCGGTGACCTGCAGAGCTTCGAGAACGAATGGATGGAGGTGGAAGTCCTGGGGCCTCGCTCTCCACTCCTGCCCAGCGAACCGGTCGCGGGCGCCCTGGCCATCGGGGGCGGTCCCCCCGGGGGCGGACCACCCGGGGTCATCGGTGGCCCGGACTGCCCGGTGCCCGCCTTCCTTGCGGACAACATCGACCCCGCCTATATGTGTATAGAGAGCGACAGTGACAGTGAGTATTTAAAGCCTATTGGTTATTATGTGAGGGATCGTATCACCTCTAGTATCGGATTTTTAAGGCTCCTATATGGCTTTATGACGTTCGACATGTGACGTTATTGTCAGCCGAAATACGTCCACTGCTGACAGTAGACCTTCTACAAACAAGTCCACATTTATCAGCAGCATCATTCGGTCTATTCAAAATTATGGTAAACGGTAGTGCCGCGGTATTTTTGACGGTTTTCAGTATTTATGGCATTTCGCTGATGGCACTAAATAATTTTAAAGATCGTGACATCTTCAAACCTATTTATTCCACGACGACGTCTTTTTAAATCAGGGTACAGACCGGTAATCAGGGATTTTCAAGTCGGTTTCCGTGGTGTGACCCACACTTACCCGTACTTTAAATGTTACTCGTTCAATGGAGCTACTCTGACGAGACGACACGAATTGGATTGTATGAGACATTCACTTTGATTATACAATCGATAGGATGGACAATTTAATCTCATAGAACCTATTAAGGACACCCGGTTTCGAACATTATTCTCCCAATAACACGGTCCATTTCCGCCAACAGTGCCTCTATACAAGAACACCCATCTGGACATAGACGTGAGCAACAAGAGCGATCGCATTGAGTGGGGCCACGCGCGCTACCAGGCCACCTTCCGCCCAGACCAGGCCTACGAAATGTGTATACAGTGGGCGGTGGCCAGCGGGAACATCGTTGCTGAACTGGTGAGCATGTGATACTTGATGCCACTGCTAAATTTTGCAGCAGATATGTCGATCCAGCTGTAGAGTAAGTTCTTAGGAACTCTCATACACAGCTGCCCACCCGGGAATAAATAAATAAATATTTGTGGACCAATTCACACAGCGCCATCTAGCCCCAAACTAAGCAAAGTTTGTAGTATGGGTGCTAGATAACTGATAATCTACTTAAATGCTTGTAAATACACACATATTATACATAGAACACCCAGACCCGTAACAGAAATTGAAATTCATCATTTCAATTTCTGCCCGGCCGGGAATCGAACCCGGGACTTCTTGCGTGGCAGACCGGCATGTTGACCATTGAACCACTCAGGTCGTCAACCGAATCTAACCTCATCCAACCTGGTTTAAATTTTTGACCATTGTACCTAGTGAAAAATGAAAGGATTATACAGGGTGTTACATAATATATGTATAAAGCCGTGAACTGGATGGAGTGTTAAACATAATAAAACGATAGGTACAATTATTTCTGTCGTACGTGAATTTTTTTTATATAACATATGTATGAAGCCGTGAACCGTATAGAGTGCTAAATGTATGAAAACGATAGGTACAAAAATTCCACGTACAACAGAAATAATTGTACCTATCGTTTTATTATGTTTAACACTCTAACCAGTTCACGGCTTTATACATATATTATGTAACACCCTGTATTGTATAATTTGTACGTCATTATCGCCTATCCATATGGCATCTGGCATCCACTACAGCTGCGTATATTTCGGTCCAGATATTCGGGTGGGCGCGCAAGGCCCAGAACTGCCGATTGCAAATGGTGCCCATCCCGGCTGACCCGCTGGCGCTGCCCTTCACACTCAAGTCGGACCCGCTTCGGGGGCCCATCTACGTCCCCCTCAGCGAGGAACCCTTGCTGAGAAACAAGACCGCCTTGTTCGAAGGTAAAGCCTTTAAACTGTTCATCTCGCCGTTCAGGTCCCGGTTGTACTATCGCGTGAGGGCCCGTTCCGCCTTCAACATGATCCAGGATTTGGCAGATCAGAATGTAGCGATATCTATCGCTCCAATGAGGAAACTCAACAAGATTCACATTACGAGTACCGGAACACAAGGTTGGAAAGTATTCGCACATAGATGGCGCTGACCGTCCTACATCGCGCTTGAGAAGTGTGCCAACTTCCACGACATATATTCTACTTTGCTCTCTCGGATTGGTTCATGGTTACACACATTTAGTCGCCTAAATGTACAGGTTTCATCGCGATTTTTCCCTTACCGTACGAGCATCTATTAACGTACAACTAATGTATATAGCTAGAAAAAGAGTTATTGGTAGAGCTCGTCTAATTTAAAATGACGCGCCCCACTATCGCATTAACGCACACAAGCAAGTTTAAAATATGGACGCAATACATATACAAATACCGTTGTAATTGGTCATTCAGTTGCCGGTGAAATTCAAACGTAGGAGCACGCGTCGTTCATTGGCTCCCACACAGATGAAGTGTCGTTATCAATATTTGCACTCACACATCGAAATAAACTAACTAAGTAGTGGGGCGCGTCATTTTAGACTAGACGAGCTCTACGTGGATGCACTGGGGTTCGAACCCGGTAGCTCGGAGTAGGAGTCGGACTCCTTAACCCTTAGGCCACAAACGCTTTCAGCGTATAGGTAGAAGGTAAAGCCTTCACACTAGTCGCCGGCAAATATTGCAAATCAACAACGATAGAGCATGCAATGTCGCAATATATTTTCAATATCGCAATATTGTGGTGTCAAAATTTGTAATACTGCAAAATTTGCAATATTGCGATATTAAAAAAAAACTTTAATGGATGTAAAACTAAAACACAAATAAGAGTTAACTACAATTAATCACACACAATCCTAAGCTTTTTTTTACTTGGAAATGTTTACGCAAAAAGCATAAAATATCAAGTGTCTCATCATTTAAAGAACTCCTAAACATATGTATCCGAAATCCGAGAAGCCGAAAACGCTCTCTCATCTTCTACGCTCGTTGGTGGAATGCTTAGCAGATAGTTATACTGAAGTTTCCAGATATTTACCTCCTAGTCCTCCAGTTGGCCATTTCTTTTTTCAGTAGGTACCTATCAAATCTAACTAGGCTTTGAATAGATGTTTAGATCAGTGGCGTTACTGTCATACAAGCCCAAACGCCGGGCTTGCCTTATAAAAATAATTATCGATCAAAAATAAAAGGTTATGCGAGCGCGAACTATTTAAAGTTCGCGCTCCTAATACTTTTCAAACTACGTGCACACCGCCGCGCCGAAGCAGCGCCATCGTGCGCCTAGGTTACGAAACACGATCCGAACGCACACGCAAGTTGAGACTGAGTTGAATTGAGACCCGGCCAGTCATCTCGCTCGCACGCGCTGGCTTGTAAGCGGGCTTCGATTCCGGCCGGTATGTCTCTTTCTTACATATGAAAACTGTCCTATAATGAGATATAACTATACGTTTGTTTATATAGTAAATTGTACGAGACTTTAAGCCCTGCATGCGTATGAAGTTGTACACGGATCTGTGCAACTTCGCGCAAGCGCAGTAGGTACGTTTGTTGAATGCTGTAACACGTACCAACTTCACTGTTGTTTTGTTTGAGCGGATAAGTAATTTGTTTTTTGTGGTGTTTGTGTTGTGTTTTGTAGTAAAAGTGATTTAACTGGGTTGATCAACAATAGAGGAAGTAAAGCCCCTTGTGATGATTTAAAATATGCACAAGTTTTGATTTGCATGGAAAAGGTAAAGTTTTTAAACATCGCTCAGAAAATAACAAATTATTTTTTCGCCAAAACCTACGCCCGATTTACGTACCTATTTCTCAGATTATTAAATCGCTTATAAGACAATTTCATAGATCGGTGTACCAAACTCATTGGATTGTTGGTTGTTCTCTCTCACAAGTTATATTGCTGGAATAAAACTGAAGAGTGAGGATTGATCAGTAATGTGGAAAATAATTTGATTTATTTTTAATAACCGTAAAAGCTACAAAAACTTCATTTCTCGGCTTGCCTTACTCTGAAACCCTAGGCACGCCACTGGTTTAGCTGAATAGATGTTCCAGAAGCGCTGTGAGAATTGTCGATGATACCATGCTCGTAAGTGTTATTGAGCCGCTGAGTCAGCGGAGCTTCTATTCTCAGCTTGTGTGTTCTACCGTTTATACAACGGTATTTGTTCTGAAGAACTGTTTGACATGATGCCTACAGCTACATTCTATCATTGCACCGCTCGCTACCGACCGGGAGTTCATCCGCACACCTTGAAGCCAAATTGGTCGCGAACTGTGCGGTTCCAAAGGAACTTTTCCACGCACACTAAGGTTGTGGAATGAACTACCTGGAGAGGTTATCCCTTGAGAGTACAACATGGAGTTCTTTAAGAAAGAGGTGAAAAGGTTTTTACGGGGTCGGCAACGCGTGGGTGATGCCCCTGGTATTGCAAACCATAGACTGTATACCATCAGGCAGGCCGCCAGACCTTGTTTGCCACCTGTGTGGTATAAAAAAAATCTGGCCCTTTTCTTTGCGCTAATAAATTACTGATTTCAACTGTATCAATCAACTAAAATTTCATGAATAAATACGACACAAAATGGAAAGTGTTTCGTTACACATTATTATAATTAAAACTTAATCTCGAATCATTTAAATTATCTTTTGTGACTTTTAAGTGAGTTTTAAAGAAAAAAGAAAGAATCTTTGAATACTGTGGACGAATTTCGACACAAAATCATATTTTTAAGAACAGAGAACGTTGATCTTAAACGTAATAAGACTTATTTAACTAACTTCTCTAAGGCTGACTTGCAGCTCTACTCAGATGCTATAGTCTCGGGGCTAACAGAATTAAACCCAACTCCAAATAATTACGACAAATTTGTTAATATCGTCTCGAATGCTTCCCGCAAGTGCATACCTCGTGGCTGTCGAGAGGTGTATGTACCTTGTGTAAATAAATATACTGCAAAGTTGCTCACACAATATCAGTCGCAGTACGAAAAATATCCATTCTCCGAAGACACTCGAAACTGGTGAGAAATTGATGCGTCTGGTCGGCGAGAGTCGCAGGGACAGCTGGATGAAGCTTGTATCTAGTGTTGACATGACACATAAAAATAAAAAAGCTTGGTCCACTGTTAAAAAACTAACAAGTGACTCACAGAATGCTATAAACCCCGGCCAACTGTCAGCAAATCGGTTAGCCCACCAGCTTCTGCTCAACGGAAAACCCCAAAACCGCCTGCCTAGAACAACTAAATTAAATCTCAAGGCTTCCATAGATGATTTCAACCCAGTTAGTAAGCCCTTTACACTACCCGAAATAATCACCTGCATCAAGTCCCTACAAAATCGCAAAGCGGCTGGTATCGACTATATAACCTCCGAACAAATAAAACACCTAGGCCCTGTAGCGGTGTCCTGGCTCCTGGCTATGTTTAACGCTTGCCTTACAGAACTTCAGATTTCTAGGCTATGGAGGCAAGCCAAAGTCATAGCACTGCTCAAGCCATTAAAATGCCCAAAAGATCCGAAGAGCTATCGCTCTATATCCTTGCTATACCATACGTTTAAATTATTTGAAAGAATTCTTTTTAATCGCCTTACACCTTGCATAGATCCATCTCTTATTCCAGAACAAGCCGGATTTCGCCTAGGTAAATCCTGCACCAGCCAAACACTAAAGCTCGTTCAGCATATTGAAGACGGATTTGAGTCCCACAAAATCACTGGCGTCGTATTTGTCGACTTATCAGCTGAGTACGACACAATAAATATTAGACGTTTACTGTCAAAAGTTCATAATATTACAAACGACGCGGGTTTTGTCCTAATCCTGAAGGAGCTACTACACAACAGGCGGTTTCAAAAGTCTCAATGGCGATAAAAGCAGATGGCGGTCTGAATAAAACGGTCTGCCACAGGGAAGTGTTCTCGCTCCTGCTCTCTTCAACATTTATACAAATGACCAGCCAAAAACACCAAATACTCAGCACTTCCTCTATTGGCTATTGGCCTTGCATTGGCTGCTCAGGCGTCTAGCTTCGAAGAAGCCGAAATATCGCTCAAGGTGGCGCTGAACGCACTTGATGAATATTACGATGCAAATGCCCTAAGGCCGAATCCGCATAAACTCAATCATGTGCCTTCCATCTGCGCAACCGAGATGCGAACCGAGCTCTCAAGCTATCGTGGCGAGGCGTCAACATCGAGCACTGCCCGCACCCGCGTTACCTTGGTGTTACGCTAGACAGATCTCTGGCCTACAAAGTGCACTGTCGCAATGCAAGGCAAAAAGTTAGTGCACGAAATAATCTGCTGCGGCGTCTGACATCCTCTACCTGGGGAGCAGATCCGCATGTTCTCCGGATGACGGGCCTCTCGCTTTCATACTCGGCAGGTAAATATGCGCGTCCAGTGTGGCACTGATACGCCGATGCGAAGGAAGTCGACAAGGCCTTAAATGAGACATGCCGTATCATAATGGGCTGCCTCAAGCCTACACCGCTTGGAATGGTATATCCCTTAGCAGGTATTGCCCCACCATGCGTACGGCGCGAAGTTGCCTGTGCAGAGGAGAAATAGACGCACGACATCCACTGAATGGTCATATAATGCCCTCCGCACGCCTCAAAAGCCGGAATATTTAGAGATTGAGAGATGCTCCAGCATCTGCTTTCTTGTCCTCTTTGTCCTGCTACCTGCACTAGGGAGTACCTGTTCCTGGCGACCTAATGCCGTTGCCGTGGCCAACTACTGGGCAATCCAGATCTAGGGTTTTCGGAAAATTTACTCGACGAAGAAGAAGAAGAACTAACTGTAACATTCTTTTAGAGCTACCAAGGCAACGAATTAGGTAATGGTTATATATATAGTATACTCGTAGACAGAGATGACAAAAATCTCATGTATTTACTAACCAGAACCTATAAACCAAAAAATAAACGTTTGAGTTATTGAAACCTCAAAATCTAACGGCACAGGTCTATACTATCATTCTTATCCTTTATGACGAATGAAATATATATTTAATGTCTTAAATAATAAAGAAATTTTTAATTGAATTCAGTGTCTATGAGTAGTTGATTCTCACTGTGGGCCTTATGAGAAAGCTCACTGTTACCCAAAGGGCAATGGAAAGAGCTACGCTCGGAGTTTCTTTGCGCGATCGAATCAGAAATGAGGAGATCCGCAAGCGAACCAAGGTCACCGACATAGCTCTAAGGATTGCTAGACTGAAGTGGCAGTGGGCAGGCCACATAGCTCGAAGAACAGATGGCCGATGGGGCAGTAAAGTTCTCGAGTGGCGACCACGTACCGGAAGACGCAGCGTGGGTAGGCCTCCTACAAGATGCATCGACGACCTGATAATTATCGCAGGTACCAGCTGTATGCGGAAAGCACAGGACCGGCCTTTGTGGAGATCTCTGGGGGAGACCTATGCCCAGCAGTGGGCGTCTTCTGGCTGATATGATGAGTAGTTGACAAATGAGCTATTACACCCAGACTACTCGACCATAAGCCATTAAATTTAAATCTGGTCACACTATATCACAACTTTTCATTCAATCCGTTCATTTTCCATTCATCTGTGATTTTGTTCAAGTGAGTACTTTCAATGCTTTTCCTTCAGTATTCATTCGTAGTTTGCGGGCCGTGCGTGCGCATGAGTACGCTGATTCGATTTTATTTACGGTGAATAAAAGTATATGGGCGTTTGTTCTTGTACCAATGTGGAGTTAGTTTCCAGTTTTATATTATGATTAGACGAGGAAAATAGTGAACTAAATACGTTCTTTACACCAGTTCCTCCATTGTTTTTCGATTACGTGAGGATTTCGCGGGGGTCAGTTTCAGTCAAGATGTCGCAAGAATCTCAAAATAATAGTTCTCGGGAAATAGAACAAAGAACAAATTATAATGATGGTGAAGATGAAGTCGATGCTATCGCCAGTCACAACCCCGAACAAAGAACAAATTATAATGATAGTGATGATGAATTCGATGCTATCGCCAGTCACAACCCCTTATCTTCGCGTCCGGAAAGATATTATAACATGAACCACAGGCATCGCGGAAGGGCAATTATTTTCAACCATAAACATTTCGACTTTGGATACCTGAATACCCGAGATGGTACCAATGTGGACGGTGAGAATTTGACCAATGTTCTCGAAGGGCTTGGTTTTGATGTAACTATCCTGAATAACTTGAAACTTCATGAAGTAACACAAGAGATTCAACGTACTGCAGCAATGGACCACTCTGATCATGATTGTTTACTCATAGCAGTGATGAGTCATGGAGAGCTTGGGGGCATGATACATGCCAAAAATGGCTATTATAGGTCTGAAATGTTGTGGCTCTCTTTCACTGATGATAAGTGCCCTACCCTTGCTGGTAAACCGAAGCTATTTTTTATTCAAGCCTGCCAAGGCGATAAAGTGGATCAAGGGATAAGTCTTGGTACTGAAACAGATAGTTCTTCCCCTTCTTCCACTTTTTCAACAATTCATCATCCAGATTTTCTGATAGCATTATCAACGGTACCTGGATATGTATCTTGGAGAAGCACTATCGATGGCTCATGGTTCATTCAAGCCCTTTGTAAGGTATTGCGGGCTTCTGGAACTGAACATGATATTCTGAATCTCCTGACTTTTGTGTGCCAGACCGTAGCTCAAAATTTCGAGTCGTTGAACCAAAATGATCTAACAAAGCACGAACGAAAGCAAGCTTCTTATATAATAACCACATTCACTCGACTTCTACGTTTTGAGTAATCAGCAAAAGTGTAATGTGTCCAATAAAATATTAAATAGTTTTTAATTTAGTTTTTTATTATTTTGTACCGTATGTGACGATGGCAAGACGCCCGATGATAAGACGATTATTGCTTGGCAACCTGGTAGGGCACTGGTGAGGTGTGTAGAACATAATTTCCACCCGCAACGGATCGCGCGATCAGTCTTTACTAACAGGACACACAAATGGTAGAAATAAATATTGACTAGTCCATCACAAATAAAAACCTCGCGCACGAGGGCCCCGGGTCCGCCTTGATAATCACAATATCGCTATCCTATTTGAAGACACAAAAATATATTTAATGTTAAATAGGAAGATAAAATAATTTATTTTTTAATAATTGAAATTGCAACACAACAACGTTATTACTCGACAACAGAAATAGATAGGCATTGGTAGGTACTCATCCTGGCTCCAACTTAAACAGAGCCCCAAAGATCTTGTCACCCTGATGCATCTATGATAGTGATGGACTAAAAAATCTACTCTTACTTTGTTGCCTGGTTTTGAAAAAATAACCCTTTTCATTCAGCTTATGTCGCATTTTTTTTAACGACGCAGACTTAGACATTTTAAATGATAAATTTCATTTGATGAGTTTATTTATTATAGATTGAGTTATTTTTCCAAAAGTCGGGCAACAAACCTAGGGTAGATTTTTTGTCCACAGTGTATTATCAAATCTGTATCGTAAAAGAAAAACGTAATAAAACTGAAATTTCGCTTTTACACGACAGAGTTACTGTACGCATTTCCCAGTTACAATTTATTTTATTTATTTATTTTATTTTATTCATGTGGTTTACAGCTGTAATACATAATGCATTAAAAAATTGCTTATCTATGAGCCATTTACAAACCGCCACATATAAATTTAACAAGATACTTTTCAAGTAATCAATGTTTTTCTTATGAGCTATAACATACTACTTAACGAATACAATAACACATGTACTAAACCTACCACATCAACAACGTAAGTTCAAATATCAGTTTACAAGTAGTACTAAAACGAAACATATGTATACAATACAATTAACATTACATACATACAATCTTTAGTTAGTGCCGCCTTTACTCCAACTATATTACTCACAAATAAGTCGAAACGGTCTTCGCGTGGCAATCTATTGAATGCTCCAGGAGCGCGAATCATAAAAGAGTTTTTGTAATAATTGGTGCTAGCGAACGGGAGACAAAGTACATCTCTACACCTAGTGTGACGGAAAGGAACATTTAATGAAACCCTTGCAAGAAGCTCGGGGCAGTCGAGTTTAGACTGAGCTATTTTCATAAGAAGTGCGATGTCAGCAATATTGCTTCGTATCTTCAGAGGTAATAAATATAGTTGAGTACACCTACTCTCATAATCTATTTTAGGAATACAAAATTTATACGTTAGAAATCTAGTAAACTTCCTCTGAACACGCTCAATCCTGTCAGAATGAACAGCATAGCAAGGGTTCCATACTTGACATGCATACTCCAGGTGACTGCGAACATACGTACAGTATAAAATATTTAAGGTTTTTATTCTTTTTGAATGAGTCGATATGGTGATCAAATGATAATTTACTGTCAATCACGACACCTAAATCTCTCGCGATCGTCGTTCGCGCGAGCACTTTATTGGCAAAATTGTAATCAAATTTTACCATTTGTTTTTTACGCGTGAAAGTAAGCACGGAACATTTTGAAATATTCAATTTCATTTTATTTTTATAACAATAGGACTCAAGCCTTTTCAGGCCCTCCTGTAGTAAAATGGCATCATCGATACTGTTAACTGGCCGATAGATCTTCATATCATCTGCGAAAAGTAAATAATCCGAATTCAGGAAGTTTTGTTCTGTCATTGATGAATGCCACAAAGAGCAGAGGCCCCAACAAGGAGCCTTGAGGTACTCCAGATGGTATTGATCTCCAGGATGACATGAAGCCATTCAGAACAACTGCTTAAGTCCATTTGAAATATAAGACGAAAACCATCGATAGAGAACCCCACGAATACCAAGACTCATTAACTTAGCCAATAATACGTTGTGGTCAATACGGTCGAAAGCTTTGGTATAATCAGTGTATATCGCATCAACTTGATTGCCCATTTCCATGTTAGAGGATATGTAATCGGTAAAAACAATGAGGTTCGATACCGTTGATCTACATTTTAAAAAGCCATGCTGTTGGGTATTAAAACTAGACTTGAGGGATGCATACAGTTGGTTATACACAACCCTTTCAAATATCTTTGCAATCAAGCAAAGTTTTAAAATAGGCCTGTAGTTTTCAACCATCTCCTTGGATCCCTTTTTTTGTATCGGTGTAATGAATGCTGACTTCCAGATGCATGGGACGATGCCTTCCTTTATCAAGCGTCTGAATAGTAATCCAACAGGGACAGCAAGTTCATCTGCACACCTCACGATAAACAGAGCTGGAAGATGATCTGGTCCAGCAGACTTGCTAAGATCTAGTGACCTCATAAGTGAAGCTATTTGTTCTATATTTATTTCTATAGATCCCAAATCACACTGACTCGAATCGTCAATGGGAGGAACATTAGCGGTGTGGGAAACTAAAAATGTGGACTGAAAATAATGTGAGAACAAATCACATATACCCGAGCCCGTGTCACAAGTATCTACCCCATAAGACATTGTAGATGGAAAACTATCACTCGTGCGCTTATTCTTCAGATATTTCCAGAACAACTTGGGATCGTGTTCAATAGAATCTTCAATTTAACTCATATAATCACTATTCATAGTTCAGCATATTTGGCTGTCACTCGTAATAAGTTAAAAGTTAATAAATCAGATTTATTACCATAAATTCGATATTTGCTCAGAAATTTAGATTTTTCTTTTAATATCTTAATAAGTGCAGAGCTATATCAGGGTGGGTATTTACCATTTTGCAAGATACGATTAGGTATGTAAAGGTCTCTAATTTTATACACCGTCAAATAAAATTCACTAATTGCCTGCTCGATAGTGCCTCGCGACAGAATATTTTCCCAATCTATTTTAGATAGTTGAGAGCGAATCGCATCGTAATCAACCCTCTCGTAGTGAAAGCCAACACGCCTCGTTGTTTTCAATGACTGGACTTTGAAAAAGTTTGCTTGAATCATTAAAGCATTATGGTGGGGATCTTCAGACACCAATGGACTCGCAGAAGATGATACAGATAAGTGATCATTTGATAAAACGAGGACGAGAATTTTCCCGTAGGTATTAAGCACAGAGTTGAATTGTCGCAGGTCACATAAATCAAGACAATCAACGAAATCGGTGCAGAATTCGAATTGAGTCACTACAGGCCTAAGACCCTCTCCAGATACAGTCCACGTTATCGAGCTCATATTAAAATATCCTAATATAATAAATTTGTCACAAGGATGGGAATTAACTAAATGTGTCATATTGTTTAGAAAGTTTGTAAGTTGAGATACAAAGTTATTACCCGCATGTTGTCCACAAAGATATAGGGTGCATATATGCAGTCTGGAACCAGATCTCGTTCCTTTCCCTGGCAAATTAATGGATATCCATATATCCTCTGCACTCGATTGCCAGTTAGGATTATAAGTAGTTGGTAGATCGTGACGTACTGCTATAAGAACACCACCACCTTTTGACTGCCCCAACGAGGTATAGTCACGGTCACGCCGCCACACTAAATACCTACTATCAAACAACTTACTGTTTGATATACCATCCAACAACCATGTCTCCGTAAGTGCAATCACATCGTAGTCATTTAACCCTAAATTTCTTAAAAATGTTTCAGTCTTAGTTTGCAGTGCCCGCACGTTTTGGTGATATATATTTAGGCTAGCCATTTCAAAATTTAGAGTAAAAACAAATTCTAATATATAAATACAGTAGGAGTGCAAAAATGCACCCGTGCCTCGTGTAGTGCGATTTGATTGGCCAATTAACTCTTTACAAACACCCATGGTAACAGGATATGTTTTCTGCAGATAGATGCTATGTATTCGAAAAAATTATTTACGTCAGGACATGTTAAATGTTCTAAATCGTACTTCGACTACTAAGCAAATAGTCTTAGTAGTAGTAGTAGTAATATTACTCCTAAGTCACAAAATGACTAGTACCTACAGCCAATAACAAAAAGTGATTCACACGCACGACTTCGTTTTTAATACCGCGAAATTCGCATGAGTAATCTTGCTTTTGCGTTGCCGAACTACAACGCGAACTTCGCGAAATTACGGTATTGCATGCTCTACTGCCCAAGTTTAATAACTACAAGACAAAATAAGTTTCATCCAAATATGTCCAGTATATCCGGAGATAGGCGCGTACAAGCAGACAAACAGACAGATACAATGCTTTATTTACATTTAATATGTTTTTATAAAAGGTTTATTACAATGTTTAAAGAATTGTAAGAACAGTTATATTTCCTTTAACAAAATATAAAATATTTTATGTTAAATTTAGGGGTCATATTGATCCCCTCCCACGTCCGTGTAACAATTTTCCACCCCCATGACGCCGGGTTAAACTCAGCAATTGCGATAAAATATAGTACTAAATGCCAATCATTAAGTTGCGTTGCGCATGCTCAGAAGATGTTTATCGGACAACGCAAAGGTTTGTTTAGTGTAAATATAGAGTACAACTTCCTAATTACAGTAAATTATTGTGGTTCAATAATAATGCAGAAGTTTTCACTTTAGTAGTAGGAGTCACCAATGCGTAGCCCGCCTCTGAACAGACCACTAATATACCTCTTGAACGATCCCATGTCATAGTCCAAAGGAAACACTGTGGCTGGGAGCTCATTCCACATCCGAATCGTACGAGCGAGAAACGTTCTTTCGTGTTGCTGATGTTCATAGGGGGCGGTGACCACTTTCCATCCGGTGGCCCGCACGCCTGCTTGTTAGATAAAAAAAACAAGTAGATGTCGGTGCTAAAAAATTAATTACCTATATTTAAGCACATTTTGTCGTTAAAGCATTTATGCGCGATTGCACTCAACTTAGGCGACGCTTAGTTCCCAGGCATTTAGGCGTCACAAAATCGAAGTCATAAAGTTACGAGTGATTCAGCGAGTTCAGTTTTCACCTAAGGTTTGCGATTGGTGCAATGTTGTTCTTGTTTCGAATATCTGAAATCAACTTAGGCGTCGCCTATAGTTTTAGTGCAATTGGGCATTAGTCACACGAGCATTCAAAACTGCGGTACTATGAGACTTATACACGTTTATGTTCCGTAGAGGGCTAGTTCGGCTTCGTACAGCGGAAAAAGCCGTTGCATTATTTATCGCTACTGAACCATACCAACCACCGAACCGCTTCCGCAGGCTTCCCCGAAGACACGTGGCTCGAGCGCCTGTTCCTGTTCCAAGAGGCGATAGTCAACCGTTTCGGCTTCATCAAATGCACGGTGGAGAGCACGTCGCACGAGGCCGGAGTTGGGGACCACCTCTACGTGCACGTCACAGGCAACATGTTCATACTGATACCCACCACCGTGAAGATAGAGCACAAGGCGCTGAGGACCCGGCCGGCGAACAAGCCGCTGAATGCTAGCAGGTGCGTATTTGACCAGCTAAGTTGTCTAGTAGCATTATCATCACAGCAACAGCCACTGTTAGAAATAATCCATGTGTTAAAGGAGGTCCAGACAACTCAGCCTATATGACCAATAACGTTGAGCGATATGTCATTAGAAAGGATTTTTCATTGTCTACAACTCGGCGACAGCGCTCGAATCGCTGTGGGAAAAAAGTTATGAAAATTTTTAAAAAACTTAATTTTGTACTATAAAATATAAATTCAGCCTATACGACCAATAAAACACACACATACAATGACTGGCATTAATGTATGTACTATTGTTATTAATTGATTAAATGATTAATTAATTTGAAACGTGTGGACTGAGAGGTCACCAAATAATAATCAATTGTAATAGCGCATATTTGTCATGTCCTGTTTATTTTACAAATTTCTTTATGCACTGAGAAAAGTAAGCTACTTAAGAAACCCAAAAGGTTGCAATTTGGTAATTTCTACGGGTGCAGAATACTTAATACAGCTTCTGATACCTTTAACAAATAGTAATAAGATTTATAACAAGTAGTTGTCAAAGGAACATGACCGTAAGTAGAAAACACCAATGATTTTTATCAATTAGACGGCTACTTTCGCTTAGCTACGTTTGCAACATTACGCCGGCATTTTGCTGTAGTATTTTGAGTACGTTTCATTCGTAAATTTTTCTCGGTGTAGTTACTACTAAAATTTGAAATGGAAATTCACATTCATTTTATTTACACACACATCGTGTGATACCCATAAATAGAAAGGGCTGGTGCTGCTATATTATATTCTATTAACTAGCTGATCCGTCGCGACTTTGTTCACGCGTGTCTTACCCTATAAACCTGTTGCGTAGTTTAAAATATCTAAGTGTACAAACATACAGAGGGATATATTATGTTAGAAGATGTGCTGTGTGTGTGTGGTGTTATTGTGATGTATTATTGTGCTATGTGGTCTTTATGTAAAAGTTGTCGAGTCGCGCCAAAAAATTCAATAACAATACAAATGTACGACGTAGTGCCGCCATTTTAGCGGGTTCGGCGCTATATTATATATTCGGCGAATTTTTCCCAACCAATTCCCATTCTTAATCCTAGCGGAAAATCTAGCGCTTTATCGAAATAGTTGCTAAATACCTTAAAATAAACCGAAATATGTCAAATTTTAGCTCAAAAACGCTCCCTTATTTGTGCCTCTCTAGTAAAACTAATCTAATTAATTTCTTGGTCAGTCAAACACTAGGTGGTTGTGGAACGTAACTTTAAACGCCTAATTGTAAAAATTTAGTGCTTTTTTAAAATCTTACTTGTTTAGCAAAATCTAGCATTATTTTGAAGTGGTCCAGCGCCCAACACTCAAATATACCTGGCAGCACTGTCTATGACGCTTTGCGTTTTAGTCATAATCATCACAACAGCCCCTAGACTTCCGCTTTTGGACATAGGCGTCCCCTCCGACCTCGAACATCGGCTTCCTACAATCTGTACAAGGTCCTCAGTCCAGTGAATTTGTGGGGGCTGTACTACGATGTGAAGCCAGTCATCAGTTCATCAGAACATTTATCGAGTGCTTGGTACATTAGTTGAATGCTAACCGATACTCTAACGGTTAGGAAAAACATCGTGATGAAACATTCACATTCAGGCGACTGAATGTGTAACCATGATCCAATCTGGTTGGTCAGGCTCCCCTGGTAGCAGGGGCACGGAGGTTAGATAGCAGTCCACCAATTACCACTGTAATTATTTTATCTGCCAAATCCTGGGTCATGGTCAAGGCGGATCCTGGGCCCTCGTGCCCGAAAGCACAACCGGAACATTAACGCCAAGATGATGATTATTTCTTTTTACGAGTGCTAGGTGTGCTAAGCTGTTACGTTTTTCGCTGGAATTGATTTACACATGATCATAATTTTATTATCAAATTATTATCAATGTTTTAAGCAAGTGTATCAGACAGATCCACGACCTTTCTCTAGATAATCAATCTTGGTAGCTATATATACCGACAATGTCGTGATGAATGCTTAAGAACTGAAATAGATCAGGAAAAATTTCCCCGCGAAACAAATCGCAACAATCTTGGAACATTGCCCGTAAAAAAGCGAAATGGGTGATAAACAGGACTGTAAATTTTGTTATATAATGTTGCAACTGCGTGTATTCTATTGATACCAGACTTCGAATATACATATTTTACCAATCAGTATTATGGTTGCCCTCCCTTTCTACCGCTATTGTATTTTATGATACTATTTCATGCAAAGAGAACTGAACAGATTTTAAAGAAATTTTGCAGTGATTGGAGATTGAGGAAAATTTCTCCACAAATATTGATAACTTACTTGAAAACTATTTTGCATACAATGTTATACAGATGGATGATGTGAGGGATGTGATTTGTTCTAAGCTGAAGAATGATGTTTTGGACTTGTGAATCAAAGACGGCTTACGAAAGGAATCTATCATACGCATCTGAACAGAAGGGTCGGCAGAAGGTGTCCGAGGAGGAGCAGGTGCTCTGAATCGGTGCAATTAAATGATAATGGTAAATGTGCTTGGACAAATTCACACAGCGCCATCTAGCCCCAAGGTAAGCAAAGCTTGTGTAGTGGGTGTTAGATAACTGATAAACAACTTATATACTGAATTTTTGGTTTTAAATACATACTTATAATACATACTATGTTCGAATAGCGTCAATTAAAGCAAAGAATGGCACGATTAATAGGCCTATAATAAAATTAATCCTCCTCCCTGTAAAAGAGACGCAGAACGCTCCATCTCCGCCCGCAAATGCAGAAAACGCCACACAACACGTGAGCGATGACGTCACAAGCGCTAGCAACAGTAGCGCGCATCGCCCGACTCGATCTACTAGAAATCGGCTGTGCAACTTCATAACACAATTTATTTTATTCTTTTGTTCGATTTCTCCTATACACTGCATTTACAACGTAACAAAGTTCAACGACAGTCAAGGCGTCTATTTCGATAAAATATATGACATGAATTTGGTACGGAACGAATGGAAGATTATACTATACTACAATATGACTACGTATCGCACCGGCTTGCATTACATGGAGAAATACGTCACACATCTACAGGAGCTTCTGCGTACGTCACATCTATCGTCACCGGCTTATAAAGGCATCATATATCAGCTCGAACATGAGTTGACCGAAATTGAACATTATGAGCAAGTACTTACAATTCACAACGAAAGGCAAAGGCAGAAACGAGGCTTAGTAAATGGTGTGGGCTATCTTGCTAATGAATTTTTCGGAGTTCTGGATGACAGATTTTTAAGAAAATATAAATAGGACATCGAGAAAATATCACTAAATGAGAATCATCTACAACAACTATTAAAAAATCAGACTAGTGTCATTGAGTCTCAATATAATATATTACGAAGACATGAAAATATAATGAACAAACAGTTCGGCATTATTTATAGCCATTTACAGAATATCACTACCACGGTGAACAACGTGCAAACCTCGGGTCAATACGAATTATATATGCTATCATCGGCTCTCTCTGCCCAGATTATTATATCTAGTTTAAGAAACATCCAAAGGGAGTTGTTAAACACAGTTACCGATGTATGGCATGGGCACATGGATGCGCACTTATTATCTCCTGATCAATTGGAAGACCAAATCAATGTTATATCGAGCCATATACAGGGCGATTTAACTCTGCCAGCAGATAAAACCAACTTGAAAGATTTTTACAAACTCATGAAAGTCAACGCGAAAGTGAGTCAAATATATTTGATCATTGAGGCAAGATTACCCTTAGTAAGCAAAGAGATGTTTGAAGTAGATCAGCTGGTGAGCTTACCATCAAATGGATACGCCATGGTAACCACTTTTCCATACCTGCCATTTAATTTACAAAGGGATCTGCTGATTCTTATGTCGGAAAAAGACTTGCAGTCCTGTGTACATACATCTTTCAAGAATATATTGTGTTCCAGTGATCACCCTATATATGAACAGCAAATAACTCAACACATGTGCAACATAAAAGTAAACAAAAGAAGTATTTGCGTATTACAACCATCGATGTGCGAAGAGCGGTGGATTAAATTACATAACCGGAACGAGTGGATTTACACGTGCTGCGAAGAATGCGCAGTGCGTTTATTTTGTAATAATGACGTGCAGGTAATAACGTTGAAGGGGAATGGTATCATTGAGATAGGTCAAGGATGTACTATCAAGGGCAAGACGTTTTCCATATATGGACACAACAATTATATAAGCAAACTACAGGTTGAGAACGCTTTACCTATTCCAGCAGAAACATCAATTCTCAATCGCATTGTTACCATAACTAAACCGGGAAATTATACATCTGCCAATCATGAGGACTTAAAAATACAGATTGATAACATAAAGACACAGTCAAGTACTACTCTTAGCGTCCATGATATATACCAGTATTCCGTACTGTATAGTACAATAACAATATAAATTCTCGGATTAGTTATTTTCTTCACCGTTCGTTGGTGCAAGAAGAGACAAAGATGGTGTGTGGATACAGCGGAGAGCTCAGTCGTGGTCCGTATGGACGCACTTCCACAACACCAACCAACAAGTGTCAGTGCAGTTAAAAGTGAAATGCGAAGCTCTATCTTGAGCGTTAATAAAGCCACTCTAACACCGCGCACGATCGCCGCCGCCGCGGTCGGTTAAACTTAATATACCCACAGTGAGTAGTGATATGAGTGACAGTGAATGATTAAAGTTTACTACACATTGACATTTTAAGGACTCTAAGTAATTGATATTTTACTTTGCTTTATTTATTTACAATAATTTTCATAATTAGTACTGATCACTTTTAATTATTTTGTAACTCAGTGATCATGTATTTATAGAATAGGTTTATACAATCCTGCTACACAGCTTCTCTTCTTTTTAGTGGGCAGGATGTACGGAGTAACGCCGCCGTACAGGCAATTTTACCAATGCGCGCCGAATGTATTGCAGCATAGGTAAATTACTTGGTCGATTACTTTTTATAATAAATTTAGTGTTTAAACAACATCCAACGGGTTCGATTATTAACATCCCCTGCCTAACCCTCCTAAAACACTCACGATAACTGTACACTACAGACTACCTACCGACGCCAGACGGCTAAGTTTTGTTGCAAGTTCTCCGCCCCCCAGCCCAGCAAATTACTTCCAGCATATCTAGCTCGACTTTGGATTAAAAAGTGACTGCGAAGTCGCTGTTCACGCCTTGAGAACTTTCCTCCAAAGTAATAATGTTGAAGTCATACTGAAGGGTGACGTAGAAAATGGATTCAACTCTGTCGATAGAGGCGCATTGCTTGGTCAAATACGATCTAAGTTGCCGGCCGCTTACAAGATTATGCAGCAATGCTACAAAAAGCCGAGCAATCTTATATACAAAGGCTACCTCTTGCAATCAGTAGTCGGTTGCCAGCAATAGGCTTAACATAAATCTCGATAATTCATGTTGGAAAGAGATGGATATGGCGGCGTTAGGAAAGTTTCAGATGTGTCCCTCTCAGCTTTTCTGTCCTCGGTGCATAGTTGACAGTATCCAGTGTAGAAGTTATTATCTAAACTAGGGACTTTTATTACGACGTATTCTATCGACGTATTCTATTGGTCCAGAGGCTTTTCCGGAGGCCGAGCTCACGAAAAATTCCTGTTCCCAGCGGCTATGGGACGAGCTTCGCTGCAGATTGGTGCGAAACAATCTTTTAAGCGCATCAACCAATTCTGCAGATCGTGTCCGTTTGCTGGCTGCTGGCGAGTGTAAATCGGGTCTCTAACTTCAGGCAATGTCTTTTAAAAATAATGGGATACTTCTCGACGGCGTTACGCACTATATCATCCGCCGGGCTCACCTCCGCTGGAGCACCCGCGAAGCTGGAGCCAGGTGGTTTGGCCCGTGATGACGGTAAGAGGCCCGAAGTGATGACACTCCCGCCCTGGAAGCTGGGACGGCATTTGGTCAGGGACGCCACGTGTAGCGATACCCTTCCACAGTCCCATCTTCCAGTAACGGCGTGTTATGCTGGGTCCGATGCCGCCTCAGTTGAAAGCGACAAACGGCGCAAATACGCAAGTGTTGGTGAAAACCACATATTTACGCCGTCTGGTGTGGAAACCCTTGAACTCTAGGGACCATGTGCACACTCCCTATTTCGGAAGCTAGCTAAGCGCCTGGTCGATATTACTAAAGACCATAGGGCTGGCTTCCACTTCGGACGGGGGGCAATACGCCCAGCATTCTGACAGCATTCGTAATAGTTCTAATACCGTGGACCTTGGACAAAATTAGTGATTGTTTTATTAAGTTAGTTAGTCGTTATTTGTTATTTGTATTATGTCAGATTAGTATTCATAATATGTATAATTGTTATTCCTACCATAATAAATGCTTTATTCTAAAAAATACATTTTTACCTTCTCCTCGTTTTTTTTAAATTGTGAATGAACCATTAGTCTCACATAGTTCGTTCTATACATAAATTAAAGAAAATTAAATGTACTACAACTCACTCTTAATTTTTTCTATCTTAGAACTAGCAATTTTACCAATAACTTGCTCCGGACGGAAGCAAAACCTAAAATTGAATTTTTCGTTAAAAATAGACCATCTTTAAAGAGTCATACTTGGTTGTTATACGCTTTATAGAGCTGTGTTTAGGCTTAAATCCTTGCAAATTTAATCAATTTTCAAAGCTATTAAGCTTTGTTGGTCGAGAAAAGCACAGTTTATGATTTTTAGGCCAAAATGTGAAAGAAGTCCCAAAATTTCGCAGTTTTTCACGTATCTGCACCATATATGGAAGGTCTGTATGGAAATGGATGTATGGAAAGGAAAATATATACAAGAAAGAGAAACGGCCCCAATATAGATCCTTGTGGCACTCCAATGCTCACTTCCCCACCTGCAGATAACTCGCCATTTACATTTACTTTTTGAACTCTACCTTCTAAGTATGATTTCATCATTTCAAGACTATCATGCGTAAAACCGTAATGTTTTAATTTTAGTAATAGTGTTGAATGATTTACACAATCAAATGCTTTAGACAAATCGTAAAAAACACCTACTGCATTATGATGTTATTTCCATGCGCCAAAAATTTGTTGAATGAAGCTAATACCAGCTTCGGTAGTATTGCGGCCTTTCGTGAAGCCATATTGTTGTTGATGAAATAATTTATTACTGTTAAAGTGCACAATCATTTGACATAACATGATTTTTTCAAAGATTTTACTGAAAACGGGCAGGATGGACACCGGTCTAAAATTATTCAAACTATTTTTACAACCTAATTTGAATAATGGCACCACTTTACTGATTTTCATGAGGTCGGGGAAAACCCCTACTTCGACGCAAGCATTAAAAATGTAAGCTAAATACGGTGCTAAAATATCAACAACATTACTCTAACTGACATTCCCCAAATATCTTCCGTATTTTTCATTTAAATGCTTTTAAAAGCTTTAATGATAGTTTTAGCATCTACTTCGGAATAACAAAAGTCATTTTCACAGGCACCTATATTTTCTTTTAACAAGTTTTCTGCACTAATTGGGCATGAGTTTAGCAGTGAGGTACCTAGTTTTAATCGGTATTTCGGTATAAATGTTTGGAACAACTCTGCCACTTCTTTATTTGCGGTACTAGTTCCGATTTCTGTTTTGATTTCATAATTTGTATCACGAGGCTTTGTTTTCCCTACCTCCTCATTTATTACATTCCACACAGTCTTAGCCTTGTTTGAAGACGAACTTATAATTTTCTTATAATGCTGTGATTTTGCCATTAGACAAACTTTCTTAAACGTTTTAGAATATTTTTTGACATATTCTACAACATCTTTATCATGGCAATAAGCTCGCTGACCGTATAGTTCAAACATTCTATCTCTGCTTTTGCGGATACCTAAAGTAGCCCAATCACTAAATTTAGATTTACAGTTACTTTTTATTATTTTCTTAATATAATTGTTATTAAACTCACTCACACTTCACTTCCACTCATTTTCAGTTCTCAAAGTTAAAAATTAAAATGCACTGCTTATTTGCAAATCAGTACGTCATAATTTCTGCGCACCCTTTTGTACTACATATTAAGTTTAAAAATGGTAGATAGTGTTCAAGATAACTTAGACACCATGTCACTGGCTTAATCGTACGTATCTGCCCCAGACACTTGTCATAACTATCTCGCGCATTCTAATGAGTCGTTAAAAATTATCCATCTTAATATAAGAAGTATCAATAAGAATTTTGACCAATTTCAAACTTTGTTAAGTTCTATCAGCGCTTGCTTTGATATAATGAGCAGTTTTCCAATAGGTATTTAAAGCATTCCTAACCACTCACTAGATGGCGCCCCGACAATTTTGGTAATTGATAATCGCTTGAAATAGGTTCTTAGCAAACAGGATATAAACACTGGGTACGTTGTATTGGATAATATTGTATTTGTCAATAGTTTTCAACCATTTTAGAGGTTGTAATAATAATGAAACAAAGTGTCAACTTCTATAAATATTTCTTTTTACACTTAGTTTAACCTTTAACAGTTATGGTTATATTAATAAACATTTTATTTTTAAGTTTAGTATAAGTTGGCTGCATAAAATCACTGCAACCATCATACAGATTAAAAAAGGATTACCAAAATTGTAGGAGCGCCATCTATTGGTGCTTTTTGAAACCAACTATCAATACCTACTGGAAAACTCCTCATTACTTTGACGGAGTGTTGGTTGAAGAGCTCATCAATTATTCCAAACTTGGAGGGTTACAGTTCTTACAACACTCAAAATAACCCGATACAAAACGATGGAGTGGTGATTTATACGCGTGACTCATTGAAGTGCACAGTATTTGAGCCACAATTCAAAGATGCGAATTGCCTAGTATGTACAATAGATGGGTCAGCCTTTATTTGCTTATACCGCTCCCCATCATACAAAGACCTGACCCGTTTCTATGATAGCCTGGACAGATTGGTTCGGTCTCTTAATAGGTTTAATAATCTAGTTATGGCCGGGGATCTAAACGTAGATATTAGGGAAAATAATAACGATCGTCTTTCATCGGAATACTTAACTACGACAGCAAGTTTAGGCTTACTACCGGCTCATTACCTTCCCACTCGGATGAACAGCTGCCTGGACCATATTTTGCTTAAAACAGATCTTGCGACTCGTGTTGTGGTGTTCGAATCCAGTATAACAGACCACCTGCCGGTTGTTTTATCCATGACAAGAATGACACCTTCACATTATCCCATAAATAAAACACGTATTTGCCTAGATTTTGCAGCTATACAGGACGAGCTTAACTCTGCCGATTACACAGAAATTATGAAATCGACCAATGCTAATGTGGCAGCAAATCTCCTCATTTCCACAATAAGTGGTATTGTAAAGAAGCACACTGCAACTCTTTCTGTACCGAGGAAAGCTCGAACCATAAAGCCCTGGATAACTCCAGGACTTCTACGGTGTATCAAAAACAGGGACAAGATGCATTCTAAACTTAATAAAGATCCCGAGAATTATGTGGCAAAGATAATTTACAAACGTTACCGTAATTTCTGTATTGCTCTACTTTTAAAACTTAAGACAGCTTATGAAAAAAATGAATTTGAAAAAGCTAAAAATAACCCGAAAGCAACATGGGACGTGATTAAAAATATTACGAACACTCGACGAGTTAATTCAACCCCCACAGAATTATTAAGTTATTCATGTAATCCATTGAACTCTGTTAATTCAGCAAATAAATATTTCGCGAACATCGGAAGTGACTTGGCCTCCAGAATAGATTTCTCACATTTGTCCAAAAATCGGACAACTACTACATCTCAGTCGAATTCCTTGGTGATCCTGCCTGTTACTGAGGCGGAGATAGAAAGGTTGATAGCCTCCTTACGTATTGATTGTGCCATTGGTTGGGATGATATCCCAACTCAAGTCCTTATATTATCGCGCCAAACCCTAACCCCACCAATTACACATTTATGCAACCTCTCCATCTCAACGGGCACTTTCCCTGTGGCCCTGAAAAGGGCGCTAGTTCATCCCAAGAGCGGGGACAGGAAGCTCTTCACTAATTACAGGCCAATTTCAGTGCTGTCAGCTCTATCAAAAATCCTAGAGCGAGTTTTAAATAATTGTTTAACTAAATATTTGGAAAAATTTGATATATTAGCCACTAACCAGTACGGATTTAGAGCCGGCAAGTCCACGGAAGATGCGGTAATTGCCCTGACAGACACAATCGTAGAAAAATTGGACAAGAAATTAAAGTGTTCGGGTGTTTTCCTTGACCTCGCGAAGGCGTTTGACACAGTGTCAATTCCTATCCTTTTAGCCAAGTTGGAATTGATCGGAGTCCGTGGCTTAACTTTTGACATACTCAGGGATTATCTCAGTAAGCGCACTCAGTCAGTAAAGATAGGTAGCTTCATTAGCGTTGAAGAATATATGTCTTTTGGTGTCCCGCAAGGTAGTATCTTGGGTCCGACCCTTTTCTTGATATACATAAACGATTTATGCAAATTGTCTCTCCCAAATTGCAGTATTTTTACCTACGCGGATGACACTGCCCTTATAATACATGGTGAGAACTGGAGATGCGTAAAACAGCGAGCAGAGGACTCATTGCGACAAGTTATGGATTGGCTCTCCCGAAATAGTTTGACATTAAACCTGGTAAAAACAAAAACCATCAACTTTTACACAAACAAAAGCTTTTCACCCACTCAGGACGAGATCAGTATTAAGGCGCACCTCTGTAAGACAAGAAATCAGTGCCAGTGTCCCTCAGTTTCTTATGTCACCTGCATAAAATATCTAGGTCTCCAGGTAGATGAGCGCCTCGACTGGCACAAACATATTGACACTACCTCAGCCCGCATAAGGAAATTAATATACGTTTTCTGTAAATTGAGACACACTGAGCTCCCCGTGGAGGACAGTGTCCTACGTAGGCGGCCGGGTCTCCCAGTTTGTAACCCTAAGACAGCTTGTACTAAATTTACTGGTCGCCACTTCAACACGATCGGATCTAGACTATATAACTCAGTTAAGAGAGTTCTAAAAATGTACGCCTTGAGCAAATACAAATCTAATTTCAAATTGAAAAACTGGTTAATGACTCTAGATTATGATGGAAGTGAAGAGTTTGTTACAAATTGCTTATAAGAAGTTACACACACACACACACACACGCACACGCACACGCACACGCACACGCACACACACACACACACACACACACACACACACACACACAAAGTCTTTCTAAAACTTGTTCCATCGTTTTTTCAAAAATCTCAAAGTTTTCATTGTATGGTGGCCTCTACGCAGGATAACTCAATCTTATGTTCAACTGAGAGGCCAGAAACATCTTTCCGGTCTTTTGATTTAATGTTTTGCCGTACTGCAATTAATGAACCACCACGGCACTGGCATCTCAGATTCTCTCAGCCAGTGCTCAGTTAAACATAACACTTCTACAGGAGTTTTCTAAAAATATAATTCTATTTCATGTTCTTTCATTTCATTTCAGAAAAACCTTGTATATTTTGATGAATTAATCGTAAACAATTCTTGGGCTTTTCTTTTGTCTTAAAATCTAGTTTAAAGAACATCCTTTGTCCTTAGACGATAACATGCAGAAGCCCTGGTCAATCCTACTTACGCTAATATTGTTATAACAATTAATATTATAAGCTAACAATGTAGCAAGTTCTTTTAGAGGAGACTTATGACATAAATACGACCTGAATCGTTCAGTTGGTTAACATGTCGGTCTGCTATGCAGCTGTCCCGGGTTCGATTCCCGGCCTAGCAGAAATTTAAATGATGAATTTTAATTTCTATTACGGCTCTGGGTTTAGTATGTATAATAAGTTTGTATATAAAAAAGAGGTATAAGTAGTTCATCCGTTATCGAACACCTATAACACAAGCTTTGCTTATAGTGGTCGAGCTACGTAAAAAAAAACCGCAAATCGATGTACAGGATAGCCGTTTGGTACACGGGTACTTTAGGTTAAAACAATCATTTTGACCGGTAGTTCCTAAAAATATTTCCAGGGGGGGTCCAGTAATATTGACATTAATTTTTAATATGGGAATCGAAATTTTTTTTTTCGGAATCCTATCGTGTTTGGCATCAAATGAAAGGGCATCATAAGCCGGTTCTAAAAATATACTACACCAATAACTTTCAGCCACCTATTTTCTTAAAATCCAAGAAATATTTTCAAAACATACCAAGTTTGGACTCCTCCAGGTAGGAGACGGATTAGTAATTTTTTATAAAATATACGCCAAATGACTCTTAATATGCCCATATCCAAAGACAAAAAGGCGATTTAAAAAATATTTTAATTTACTAATTTTAAAATATTTTTTTCTTTATTAAAAAGTTGAGTTTTTGTACACTAGTTCCACTTTATTATATAATTTTTATTAAATTGCAACCGGTTTCGAATTACTCATCTTCAGGCAATTAATAATAAAGTGAGTAAAAAATTATATAATAAAGTGGAACTAGTGTACAAAAAGTGATTTAATTCATAATAATGGAGTTCCATCATGAAGTGACAACACAAAGTGTTAAATATTTAAAAAGTTGAGATTTAGTATTTTTTGAATCATATCGAACTGTACTGCACTTTACTATTGTTAATCTATGTTAAATTGATATTAAGACGCTTCCCCCCCCCCCCCCTTCTCCTCCTGCACCTGAGAGGATTTTACAGTGGACAACGAAATTATTAATAGGACTATGGCTCGCGAAATCAAATTCGCTTAGGTGCAGAGTGAGGAGTGCGGAGGGAGAGAGGAAAGGGGGAGGGGGAGATAGAAACCGTAAGAGCATTATTTTACATAGATAATAGCATAAAACACAATAATAATAGTACAGTACAGTAGAGTTCGATAAGTTTAAAAAAATACTAAATCTCAACTTTTTAATAAAGAAAAAAATATTTTAAATTTAGTAAATTAAAATATTTTTTAAATCGCCTTCTTGTCGTTGGATATGGGTATATTTAGAGACATTTGGCGTATGTTATACAAAAATTTACTAATCCGTCTCCTACCTGGAGGAGTCCAAACTAGGTATGTTTTGAAAATATTTCGTGGATTTTTAGAAAACAGGTGGCCGAATGGTATTGGTGTAGTATATTTTTAGAACCGGCTCATGATGCCCTTTCATTTGATACCAAACACGATAGGAATCTGAGAAAAAAAATTCAAATCCCATATAAAAAATTAATATCGATATTACTGCTCCCCCCCTGGGAATATTTTTAGGAACTACCGGTCAAAATGATTGTTTAAACCTAAAGTACTCGTATACCAAACGGCTATCCTGTACATCGATTTGCGGTTTTTTGCCAATATTTGCTGTGTACACCGTCCACTATTACTTTGGGGCTAGATGGCGCGAGTGAGTGAGTTTGTCCAAGCATATATATTTATTTTATTTATTCATATGTTTCAGATATCCCGTGCATTTAGAAGCGGCGCCGAGTCCACACGAGGCATACATCACTCGCCACGTCACGGGGAAAAATAAAGACGACTACGACAACAGTAGGCGGGTACGTTCCATTTTCCGATACCTACTCGTGCTATAAATAGGTTACATGATAAATACCCGCCTTGGTTTTTTGGTCACCGGTTTCTGGGCAATTACGTCTTAGTCACACCGGCTTAGAAAAATGTTCAGTATGAATCGTTTTTATTTTTGAAATTACGATCTACATGTCTATAACTTGCACTCGCGGTATCTGCTGTTTATAGATTTGTAGATCTGGGGTTATATTTTTGAAACCGCTCGTATCCACACGATCGCTCGCGTGGCTACCCATCTCTTTCACACTCGTGGTAAGTTGCTAGAGATAGAAAAGACAAGCATTAGAAGGCGAGCGCTCTACAAATTTATTAACAGCAGATAACACGAGTGGAAGATATAGACATTTTGGTCGTAATTGCAAAAAAAAATATATTCATACTAAACATTTATCTATTATTTGGAAACCTTGGAGGCGACTGATTCAAAAATAGGGCTCCTGATGGTTTATCGCTTCCTTACACTCTACACATTTGTAACTGGACATTTAACAAATGTTCGACATATTACCCAGCAAACATTTTTGGTTGAAATTATAGTAAAATTACCTATTCTAGGTCGCAATTTTCATGGTGACCTAAATTGGGCACCTCGAATCGACGTCGAATAGACGTCGAATCCACCAAATTGGGGAAAAAAATCACGTGCCTACGACGTATTTTTCAATGTAAATCTGGTAATTACAACAAATAGGTCGTCACTTAGGTCACTCATCCGACGTCGAGTCGACGTCGGTTCGACCTATTTTGTAGTTCCTACGACCAATTTGGTAATATTACCCACTATCCAACGTAATTACGACATATTTTTTGCTATTAATTCACCTATTAAGGTAGAATATTATCATTATCATTTGTGAGCGAGCGTGAAGGAAATATATGTTTTTCTTTTTTGCTCACAGACAAATGTCTGACTCACAAAAACTTAAACTGTAACAATAATGGCGGCCATGAATAAGTCATTATTTAAATTATTAGTAGGAAAACATTGATTTCGCATATAATGCGTCAAAATCTTGTGCGCTGAAAATGTTTTCGTATATTATTATATTTTTATGTTGAAAAATGCTGATGGGCATCCAAAATAATTTGTTTCGATTTAAGTATTTTGACTCAAGTTTGGTATTGTTTGTAATTCCTCAATGTCAACATTAATATTGCAATGTAAATATTGGTAAATAGAGGTATACTTTTAATGCATTACATGACTAATTGCATTATACAATTACGTAGTTAAGCGCGGCTTCCTGATTGAAACAAAAAAGGCGGCTCGACTATAAAGTTAGATATTACCTACAAATCGACCTTAAGGTGATTGGTCAATATTTTAGGTTCATTTGACATAACTTTTGCGACCTCTTGGTCTAAATGACCTATTTAGGTCCTCGTTGCGTTAAAGCCACAGACTATGAAGTCGCTTACGCGACCATAGGTAATTATTACCTAACAGCGCCAAATCTAGTGACAGGGAAGCCATTGCGATCATCACGCGTTCAGTATGTTATATGTAGTATGTTAGAGATTATGTAAAAATTGGTACAGAAGAGTTGTTTAACCAACATGTAAGTTAAATAATAAATTTAAACATTTTTGGTTCACTCGTTACCTAGTTAAAGAGGTACTTCTTTACAATAGATTTGGAGCGACTTATCAACAAAAATAGAAACTCTCTCGAACTATGAAGAGTTTTCCAGTAGGTATTGCCAATTGGTTTCAAAAAGCATCAATAGATGGCGCTCCTAAAATTTTGGTAATCTTTTTATATAATGTATGATGGTGGCAGTGATTTCATGCAGCCAACTAATACTAAACTTAAAAATAAAATGTTTATTAATATAAACATAACTGTTAAAGGTTGAACGAAGTGTATAAAGAAATATTTATAGAAGTTGGCACTAACCACCACCACCACCATTACTATTACAACCTCTAAAATGGTTGAAAACTATTGACAAATACAATATTATCCAATACAACGTACCCAGTGTTTATATCCTGGTTGCTAAGAACCTATTTCAGCGATTATCAATTACCAAAATTGTCGGGGCGCCATCTAGTGAGTGGTTAGGAATGCTATAGATACCTATTGGAAAACTGCTCATTGAAATGAGATAATGATGTTAGTAAAAGAGTAACATGTAACTAGGTACTTAAGTAGGTATAGTATGATTAGGCATTATATTACTTACAACATTAAATGTTATCAAAACCAGAGGTAAAATAACTATGAACGGGCTTTACCTATGCCTGTTGACTGAAGGTGACTACCCATTTGACCATGTTTATACTATATTCAATGTACTATACCTATTCATTAAATAGACTTAACAAATCGTTTAGGGATGCTGAGGTCGGTTTATGCTTAACAGTTTATTTTCTCCAGTCTTCAGACAATTTCATTCTGCCTTCAATTCAATTGAATCTAAGCCTTCAGTTTTAGACTTCTCATAATCTGATTCTTCATTTCCTAAGATTCTTCGACTTCTTCATTTTCAGAGTCCTCACTTGTTGACATGTCGGAGGCTAAAGTATGATCATCGGTTGTTAAAAACTGTCAGGAAACGGATATTGTGCGGGTTTGATTACTTTTGAAGATTTCTTAGACACTTCTCTATTTTAAGATTCATCAAGTTGTCTTTTACATTTTCTATAATACGTACACATTTAATACAGTGTGTCACTTTGTGCTTCCTTCCTACTTTCTTACCCCCCTCCTTTTTGACGATTGAAAGAGATATTTATTGTCCTAATCAATAAATAAATTTCGAATTTTGTATTTTTTGAATTTTACAGTGTCTGTACAGTTTTTTATCTTTGGCCATTGTTGATTAACAAGCGACTACTTTATTTTAAAACAAAGGACCAGTTTTTCAAATACGTCCTAGATCACCAATTAACGGTCACTATGACCAACATAAATTAACTTCCAGCGGGGCTATTGGCTAACTCAGTTGACAACTGTATTTGACACTAGATAATTCTACACCACGTCATCTACGTTGAAAACTGGCAATAGCAAACTACCAAATTAGAGTAGTGTCAGATTTTTTTATGTCAAATTCAGTTGTCCACTGAGATAGCCGATAGGCCCGCTGGAAGTTAATTTATGTTGGTCATAGTGACCGTTAATTGGTGATCTAGGACGTATTTGAAAAACTGGTCCTCCCGTCAACTCTGAATTACTAGTCGGATTTCCGAGTTACACGGACTTTCAAGATAACCTAAGCTGACCTGTTGGTATCTAAAATGTTTTAAAAGTATTATTTACTATCAGGTTATATAAGGTATATGTAGGTGGTAATACTAACGTTGGAATTGGTAGCAAAATCGACTTACAAGTTAGTAACTTTGAAGTCGTTGGCTAAGAAAAAATTACATCATTAAATTTACCTATAAGTCATAGCGACCTATCGGTCTACATTTTAAGTCAATTCAACCAGATTTTCCAACCTTTTTTCAACCATAAAGTAAGTTAACTTTGTGGTGTGTCGCTTTAGTAAAAATTACGTAAGAGGTAACGTATATTTTTACTTTATAGTAAAAATGTGGTTATAGTCGATATAGTTGGTGAATGGGACGTAAATTTTACTTAAAGAGGTAATTTAGTCTTAAGACCAGTAAAAATTTCTTATTATGTTTGCTGGGTAGATAGAGGCCACTACTTTGTGAAAATTGAATTTAGGAATTTTTATTTAATCGTGTTCAACATTCACAGATGGGTTTTCTTTGGTCGTGGAACCACATGATCTCAAAGAAGTGGAAGTCGTCGCAAATACCGGGGACAGGTGACGAAGCCTTCCAAATGAGGATGTTGCGGGATTTCAAACATTTCTGCGCGAATCAAGAACAGAGGCTAAGCCAGTTTTGGGACCAGTGTTGGGAACTGCTAGAAAAGGCCCACGGCATCGGTGTCAACTCTTGTTGATTTTTTTAAGTTAAAATGTCATGTAATGTCACGTTAATGTATTTATAAATTTATTATGCATTGTTTTACTTTAATTTTTTTTTTGGGAAGCTGATAATATAATGGACGGTTAAACCTAACTTATGCCGGTGCTCCCACCCATCCTCCTTATGTCTGCTCGAATTATCTACCTCCCTTTAGGTACGATGGCACATCTTCCCCTTTGCCTGTTCCAACCTATCGATAGGAGCCGTCCAAAATGGGGTCTGACCTGCGCCTTGTATACTCTACCTACCATTAGGTAGGTAAATTTGGTATCTACATGGATTAGCAACTGCTGCCACCTCTGGAATAGAACAGCCCATGGAAATAATGTGTACTAGATACGAAGGTACAAGTACATGAAGGTATTTCTATGGATCAGCCAAACATCCACTGAGAACTTGGTACTTTCGATTCGGAGGAGAAGCGACCAGCGGGACCCACAGCTGACAGCTTTTGATAGTTGAATCGTTTATTTGTAAACTCGTAGAGCTCGTCTAATCTAAAATGACGCGCCCCACTATCGCATTAACGCACACAAGCAAGTTTAAAATATGGACGCAATACATTTACAAATGCCGTTGTAATTGGTCATTCAGTTACCGATGATATTCAAACGTAGGAGCACGCGTCGTTCATTGGCTCCCACACAGATGAAGTGTCGTTATCAATATTTGCACTCACACATCGAAATCAACTAACTAAGTAGTGGGGCACGTCATTTTAGACTAGACGAGCTGTACTATGATAGTTCCCTGCCTGTCCTTGCCCCGGCCGGCCGTGCCCCGTACGGGAGTAGAAGCGGAGACACAATCGCGAGAACGTTGTTCTAAAGCGAGCGGAGCATCTTCAAGCAATATTTTTTAGAGGAGCGCCCGTTCAGCAACTATTCGTAAGTACCTACAACATCACCCGTAAGTAAACTTAGATCAACTTCATCACTTCATGTAGACGGATTCGAAGGAAACGGAACCGGATTCGTAGATCTACCTGCATCTTACGATACAGTGAACCTTAGGCGACTTTAATGCAAAGTGACCTTACTTCACAAACTTGTTAGATAACTTCGAGAACTTCCTCATAATAATCGCTTTCGCGTTCATCTGCTCGCAAGACAAAAGCAGATGGAGGGCACAACAAATGGCCTGCCCCATGGCAGCGTATTGGCTAACACCAATGTACCTAACATGCCGATTTTTGTACGCAGACGATCTTGCCCTCACTGCTCAAGCGAACAGTTTCCAGGAGGTCGAGACGAGACTCACTCTCTATTACAAAGAAAATTCCCTCAGATTGGTCTGCCCATCCAAAACGGTGAACCGAAAACTGAACATTGTGTGGCAGAGAGGGGTCGCAATACCGGTGTATCTTTTCAAAACCGGGATTATCGGTATTAACATGAGGTCAATACCGGAATCCCGGTATTTTATACCCCTAGTGGCAGAGTATACCCGTGGGTCACAGAGGTATCTTGGCGTCTTTTTAGATAACTCGCTCACTTTGAGCTATAACTGCCGAGCCATTAAAAAGAAGGTGCACTCATGCAACAACTTACTGAAGCGCCTAGATACCACCAGGAGAGCTTCGAGCTTCGCCGCATGTCTTGCGGACGAGAGGCTGGTGCTCTTTCTCTGCAGGCGTATACGGGTTCCAGCATCGGGCAGGGAGCAGGGGGTGAGGCAGCTCGGGCAGGCAGGCAGAGCCCCCCCCCCCCCCCCTTGATGTTACTTTTATTATGTTCACCGCAGCTCTTTTGAACCTAAATTCTTTTTATTAGAAATTTTTTAAGTTGGTCAGGTCGAAAATTCTAAATAATTCAGAAAAAAAATCATAATTCGAAAACTATGAACAATCGGATAACATATATGGGGTGATTCAGATACCCCGCGACACGAGGGACCTATTTTTTTTAGACGTCAATATTTTGGCAACCTGTACCTATAGGTATTTTGGGCTTACACAGTATCCTGGCTACGCCTTTAGTTTCCTGTATGAAGTCGTTTGGCCCTAGTAAGATTAAACTAAAATCATTTTAGCGTTAATGTCCCGGTTGTGCTCTCGAGGACGAGGGCCCGGGGTTCGCCTTGCCCATGATCCAGGATTTGGCGATCAGGTAATTACAGTGGAGCGACTAACATCTGACCTCCGTGACCCTACTACCAGGGGAACATGACCGGATTGGATCATGGTTACAATGTCAGTTGCCTAAATGCGCAGGTTTTATTACGATGGTTTCCCTCACCGTAAGAGCATCGGTTAGGATTCATCTAATGTAAGTACATAACTCAGAAGAGTGATTGGTACATGGCTGCAGCGGGATTCGAACTCGGTACCTCTCGCTTACAAGTCGGAAACTCAATCGCTCGGCCACCCTAAACATGATTTACCATGGCTGGTTTCGAAGACTTATACCGACCCGAACAAGGGGAACATAGCCAGGTGGGGATTTTCGGGTGACTCCGACGTCAACTGTGCCTGCAGAGCTACCCAAACGATGGCTCACCTCATATCGTACCCTGCTTATCCAAACATCTGCATGCAGGAGGATCTCATGACAGCGGCCGACAGCGCTGTTAATGTGGCTAAAGCTTTGGGCCACAACAATTTGTTTGTCATTGACACGCTACAATCATTTTCATTTCAATCCAACTGAGTTAAGAAATAAAATTTCTCATTACAAACTAAGATAAATAATTAGTTACATGGCTGTTGGTATGCATAGGCATTCATTAAATTGTGTTTGTAAACAATTTAGGTATTTATATGTATACCACTGAGATGGTAAACAAGCCCACAGCTGCCTATGGATGTTTGCAATGCCAAGTAAACATTATATGTATACTATTTCTGAATAAATTGCTTCTGGAGTTATAGAAATGATACAAACAACATTACTAAAACACTTTATTGCTTAGACATATTACAAAAATAAGTTTAACAAAGTATATGTCATTTCGTTGCATGAAGAATCTATGAGGAAATGTTATAAGGATACTAATAACAATTATTAAATTCATTCTTATAACTCAAATGTCTGTCTGCCAAGGCACTACTTTTTAGAATATTATGCTGTGGTCACTCCTCATAGACACTTAATTTACTTTGTCATTTATCACACAAGTATCCTACTTACATCAGTCAGAATATTATCACATACAATGTCAAACACCATCTAAACCTTTCATCGGGTATGACTGAACTGAGCAATAGCAAAACAAAATATTTATACCTAGAGAGAGAATAATTAAACTAAGCAACAGGTTCCTAACTATATGTTAAAACCATAGTTGATAAAATCTTAAATAACAGATCTCAATGCAAAATGCATAGTTGAAGACACCTAAGACCTTAAAGCACCTATTCATTCCTCAATAGGCCTTATCTCTACAAAATGGCATTTTTGTGACGGTAAAATAAACTAAACAGGATTTGTTCTTTGAATGCAATATCTACACTAGAAATATATGCATATAAAAAAATCTAACATAAAGTACCAGCTCAAACCTGTAACATTTAACTAAATGAAGCTAATTAAACACAGAAAACATTTTGAACAATATAATGTTCAGCACAATGTACAGATAACATAATGATATGTAGAGAGTACATAGTTGGAAATGTTTGACACAATAATCACTATTCAAATACGTATAATTAAAAAATATGACACTTGTATAAAATACTATACTAATTCAGTTTTAAAGTATTTAGGAAAAGCTAAGTACAAATTTGCATAAGTTACGTAATTTTGTTAATACTTCAATGTTTTATTATATTGTGCACTCCACAATTTGAATTACGTTAAGAAATATGTAATAACACATAAAGTATACATGAAGCTTATTGCCTAAGACTTAATTTTCTTTAACACTTTGCAATTGTTTCAATCTTATATTTAAATGCATTCCCATAAAATATTTAAATGCATTTCCATAAAGTAACTTTGTAGTCATAAAATCAGACACTTTAATTGTTTAACTAGATAAATATCTGTAAAACTGCAAATCCTTTTCTAAAATATAAAATTTATATTACTGTATGGAACCTACATGTATTTGTATGTAATGTATTAATATTTCAACAGAGAAATAACGAAGCTCATATTAAAAAATACACAAAATCAACATTTATGAATAACATACTCCAGTATTTTAGTTGATACAAATCAAAGGGGCCAATGCAAAATAGAAAAGTAATTAAAAACAATTTCATTTCAACTCTATTTTCTTCTTGCTTCTACTGTTTCTTTCCCAAAACCAGAAGCCGTGTGAGCATGGTAGTTACACAAGGCACTTGCTTCTGTTGGTGCATTGTTGGTGTATCTGGGGTATTTGACTCAAAATCTAGAGCGACTCTCTGGCACACAAAAGTCAGTAGCGTCAGAATATCAAGCTCAGCTCCAGAATAACGCAATTCTTCACAAAGGGCTTGCATGAACCATGAGCCCCGGGTAGTGTTTCTCCAAGAGAAATATCCAGGAACTGTTGAAAATGCTATCAAAAAATCTGCGTGGACAGGAATTCTGTACGATGAATTGGAATAGCCATCTGTTTCACTACGATTTGCGAGAGCTATCCCGCTATCCAGTTTATCGCCTTGGCAGGCTTGAATAAAAAATAGCTTCGGCTTACCGGCAAGGGTAGGACACTTATCTGCAGTAAAATAGTACCACAAGTTTTCGGGCTTGTAATGAGTATCTTTAGCATACAGCATACCCATCTCTCCGTGACTCAGCACTGCTATGAGTACACAATCATTCTGAGTGTGGTCCATATCTGCAGTTTCTTTAACGTATCTGGTTACTTCGTCAGCTTTCAAGTCATGCAAGACAGTAACAGAAAAACCAAGCCCTTTGAGAACTTTGGCAAAATTATCACAGTCCACACTGGTACCAGTTCGGGATTTCAGGCCATGTACATCGAAATGTTCATGGTTGAAAATAATTGCCATTCCGCGATTCTTGTGGTTCATGTTATAATAGCGTTCGTTTCTGGCCACAGGCATCCTAGCGACCTGACGCAAAGATGAGGAGGAGTTATGGGTGCCCCATGCGTCGCTTTCATCTCCACCACCATTTGTTCTTTGTTCTATTACCTGAGCACCATTATTCTGAGATTCTTCCGACATCTTGACTGATAGATCTTAGCTTTAGATTCCGAAACCACACTGTACCTAGGAAAACTTTATTTTGTTCACTTTTCCCTCGCGTAATCTAAATACAATGGAACAACTGAATCTGAACAGTCCTCAATAGTACAACAGGTGCAACAACCGCGGGTGTATCTGTATGCGACTGAATGACAATAAACAAAATCGCACGCAGCCCACACGTTGTTTTTATGAAATAGAAGTAAGGTTGCCAGATATAATTTCTTGATTTCCGCAAAATACTTTTCTTTTCCCTAAAAATGGTTGTTTGTATGATTAAAAGGGGCTTTCACACGTCACAAGTTTTACGTAAAGCTTCAGAAAGAGGTGACCTGTCAATTGTGGCGCTAGTTCTGCGTTTTATGTAGCAACACCGAAAGGATGTAGTATTCTGTGACAGAATTCGAATGTCGTCAAATGTCACTATTCTAATTTCACAATAGGGCCATGTTAGTTTCTTTTTCCGTCACGTTTCTTATTATCCATGTCGCATTGCTGAATACGCTGTCCTGTCGTACGACTATGGTCAGAAACTATTTACTCTATTGGTCCTAGACAAATATATTGTTACCGGAAGGTAAGTAGGTAAGGTTGGTATAGTAACTCTATGGTCTTAGAACACTAGTTCTTAAGGAGAACTAAAATATTAGAAAAAAGTTACCGCTATTTTGAAGTTTACCGGGTTGATTATCTTTCTTTAAAATCGATATCCGGGGGTGCTTGGTGACTCTCAACATTAATCTGGTGCCAAAATTAGAAATAAGTTGTCGCGATTTTAAAATTTTTTGTTACTTGTGTGTGATTAGACTTAAAGACAATAGGTCCAGTAACAAAGGAGTTCAAAATGGCAACCACTTTTCACAAACTTTGGCCCCGTATAATTCATGTTACGAGTCCCCGTATGGCGGTATCGATTTTGAAAGCAATCGTAACATATGCCAAGTTTTTAAACGTCATAGAACGTCATACATAAAAGTCATAACAAACAATTTTATTTTGTAGGATTGTTAATTTTCTCCAATTATGAAAAATATTATTAAATAATGGGCACAACAATTACAAAGCAAGTGCGGGAGATAATTAATGCGAAATTAATAATTTCGACAAACTAAAACCACAAGTTTAGGCTTAAAGTGACCAAATAAAGAAATCCTGAACTGTACACTTTTGTGAACTTTTTGATACATATTACCGAAATTTAATAAAGTTTATTGAAGAATTATCTTATTAAAGGTTATTAGTATATTTTCTTAAAGGATTTTCTAGCTTAATGTCTGTCTGTTGTTTTCTGACCAGTCATTGTACTTATATTGTTTGTGTTTCTAAGTTATTTGTTTTTTGTATGTTAGAAGATATATAATTATTTGTTTTAACTACCTTTCATTTTAATTATACTTATTAATGTAATCAAAGTAACTTTATCACGAGAAATGTTTTATGTAGGTATATTACAAATGGGTCTCTATTGTATTCCCTAAAAGTTATCAGCATCATCATTTTCTTCCTAGCTTCGTAGGTAGAAGGTGGCTAATATCAACTAGGCACAACATATTCACAATCTATTGAGTACTTATTTCCAAAATTGCTAGCGTCAATACGCCTGCAAATAGTAAAGATTATGACGATCATTATTATCATCATCCTAGCGTTTATCTCGGCTTATGCCAAGGTCCGCTTTCCGACTTTTCTTTCTCCACTTCACCCGGTCTTCCGCATCCTCTGTTCATAAGCCATTGGACTCGGCGATGTCAATCCATCACTTCCTGGGCCTCATGCGGGATCTCTTTCCTGATACCGGCAGGTTTCCTATAGGAACGCAAGCTAGGTGTATCCTTATTTTCTTTTTAATAATCTTGGCGTTAATGTCCCGGTTGTGCTCTCGCGCACGAGGGTTCGAAGTCCGCCTTGATCATGATCGAGGATTTGACAGATCAGATAATTACAGTGGGGTGACTGTCATCTGACCTCCATGGCCGTGCTACCAGGGGAACCTGACCAGATTGGATTATGGTTACACATTCAGTCGCCTGAAAGAGCAGGTTTCATCAGGACGTTTACTCTCACCTTACGAGCAACGGTTAGCATTCAACTGATGTACACAACTCAGAAACGAATAATTGGTACATGGCCGCAGTGCAATTTGGACCCAATACCACTCGCTTACGAGTTGGATATCCTAACGACTTGGCCCACCGGCGCATAATTAAATAACATTTACCTACTTTTTAATACTTACATAAAAAAATTATAAAATAATTACACATCGTGTTGTGCATATTTGATGGTACTCCATTGTATTATAGATTGAAACACCTTTTAATAAGTAGGAAACTTGTAAGTTATTACGGTTATAAACTATTATTTAATTGAGACCGGTTTTGGACATCATCCCGTTGTTGGTCGTAATTAATTCAAAATTTATAAATCTATGTATATAAAAGAAAGTCGTGTTAGTTACAATTTATATAACTCAAGAACGGGTGAACCGATTTGGCTAAAAATTTGCTGGGAGGTAGGTTAGAACCAGAAAACGGACATAAGATACTTTCTATACTATTATTTTTTGTAACAAAATCACAATGGTTGTTTTCAAATGATCTTATTTGGGACAGACATTCATCGAAGAACGAGGATTTATATTCCCAACATATCGTGCTGCATGTGAAGAACAGAGCAGAGAACATAGATTTTAATAATTTAATTTTTTTATTAGGATAATGAATATAAGTATCTATATGTATATATAAAAGAAAGTCTTGTTAGTTACACTTTTTATAACTCAAAATCTTAAGATATATATAAGTTAAATTTTAACCGATGCTGTTACGGTGAGGAAAAACATCCTGATGAAACCTGCACATTCAGGTGACTGAAGGTTTATAAACAAGAAAAAAAGGGTAAGTAGTTGTAGAGTAGATGTTGAGTAGGTGTAAGGTAGTTGTAGGGTAGGTGAAGGGTAGGTGTAGGGTAGGTGTAAGGTAGGTGTAGGGCAGGTGTAGGGTAGGGTAGAACTAGGGGTAGGGACTACCCTACACTAGTAAGGTTAGAACGCTACGCGAACGAAGTCGCACCGGGTCCACTAGTATAATATATATAACTAGTGTAAAAATTTTTTGTTTTAATATAAAAAAAATTAATAGATAACCAAAAATATACTTAAATGAGCAGTTTTTCAATAGGTATCTAAAGCATTCTTAACCACTCACTAGATGGTGGCCCGACAATTTTGATAATTGATAATCGCTTGAAAAAGGTTCTTAGCAAAGGGGATATAAACACTGGGTACGTTGTATTGGATAATATTGTATTTATCAATAGTTTTCAACCATTTTAGATATTGTAATAAAATGGAACATAGTGCCTATTCATATAAATATGTCTTTGTACATTTCGTTCACCTTTAAAAGTTATGTTTATTTATAATAAACATTTTATTTTTAGGTTTAGTATTAGATGGCTGCCTGATATCACTGCCAAAATCAAACAGATTTAAAAAAAATTACCAGAATTGTAGGATGTATTGATGCTTTTTGAAACCAACTGACAATACCTACTGGAAAACTTCTTATTAAAGATCGCTTGAAATAGGTTTTTTTTTATACCACCAAGGTGGCAAACAAGCTTACGGCCTGCCTGATGGTAAGCAGTCACCGCAGCCTATGGACGTTTGCAATTTTTTTTTATGTCATTCGGTAGGCAAACAGGCAAGCGGGCCACCTGATGGAAAGTGGTCACCACTGCCTATAGACATTAGCAACACCAAGAGTATCACTAGAGAACACCAGGGGCATCATCCACGCGTACTTAGCAAAGAGGATATAAACACTGGGTACGTTGTACTGAATCATATCAATAGATTTTAACAATTTTAGAGGTTTCAATCAATTATTACAATTCGTTTCATGGACGCTAGGATAAAGAATGAATGTAATTCAAATACAAAAGGTTTGTATTAAAATGAAACATAGTGCCTATTTACATAAATACTTTTTACATTTCTTTTAATCTTTAAAAGCTATGTTTATATAAATAAACCTTTTTTTTTAAGTTTATACTAGTTGGCTGCATGACATCACTGCCACACTCATACATATTTAAAAAATATATACCAAAATTGTGGGATCGCCATCTATTGCATGCTTTTTGAAACCAACTGACAATACCTACTGGAAAAGTGCTTATTCTATGAATGTTAAATTTTCCCCAAAATTGTGCAAACCCCCCAATTTGGTAACACTGCAAACGAACGAATGCTTGTTTTTGAACTGATTGGCTAAAAAGGACTTGAATTCAGAGCTATAAAAACGAATGTACATAATACAAGTTCTTCAGTCATTCATTTACCATTTTTTATTGTAATTAAATACTTAATAGGATGAATAAATATGACAGATTGGAAATTTCTTGTATGCATGAGTAGTCAACTTCAACATCATTGTTTCACCACTGTATTATTTTTAGACAATCTCATACAAAGAACAAGATAAAAATTAGCGCCTCATTTGAAATACCGCTAAAAGACCGAATGCAAGGAATGGAGTGACATGAGTGTGACGGATTTAAATTGAATGGCTTGAGCTCTAGCACACAAAGTAAAAAACGTATCTAGCCCATAGAAATAATTTTTTCTAGCCTCTTGCTTTGTTACCTTATTATTAAAGTAAATTTTTGCGCAAATTGTAGATAACAATAGATATTGGGATTTTAATGATTAAATTTATATTCTATATAAAGATGATATGATATATTCGGAAGAAGATTTTCGGGCAACGCATTGGTGACTTCCCTGGTGTTGCTGATGTCCATAGGCGGCGGTGACCACTTTCCATCAGGTGGCCCGCTTGCCTGTTTGTCTGCCGTATAACATAAAAATATATGCATGGGATATGGGCCCTATTTTTGAAACCGCTCGCATCCACGCGAACACTCACGTACGCTATCTATCTCTTTCACACTCGTGGTAAGTTGCTAGAGATAGAAAAGACTAGCATTAGAAGGCGAGCGCCCGCGTGGATGCGAGTGGTAGGTGTATAACAGAAGATTATACACTAAGGAATAAAGCAGTGTCTTCTATTATGGCTATTGAATCCTGAGTGTAACGAAATAGCGAGGGAGTTTTAGCTCAGGAGTTATGTAGAGTCCTGTGACCCTAGCACAAGTGTGTCCGCGACAAAGTTCGCGCCGCGAGAGAGCGTTTGTCTCTTTCTCTCAATACTAAGACGAAAGATATAGCAATACCTATGTCGCACTTTTATTCGCTTATCGCGCGCGAGAGCAATTTGTGCTAGGCCTACTGAGTGAAGCGAGAGCCGCCCAAGACAAACAGCTTTATTCTAGAAGTAAATATCTACTTTACATTTATCACCAGTTGTGAGACATTAAATCTAACATTTACACGTCTGATTTAGCATACTGAGTTAAATCAGTATCTATCGCTTCACGACATTTTTCTGTCAATGTAAAATTATAATTTGGAACAGAAGAAAACACGATCACGAAACATGCTTTTTACATTTGAAGGGCCCAGTTACAAAAGTCCCTAAGTGGACTTAGGGACTTTTAAATCAGAGGGCACCAACGTGTAGAGCGTCTCAAGGTTGACTTTACCACAGCAATTCATGATAGGTATTCCACTGGATAATAGCCCTTCATTTTTTAAAATGCGTTGCCAGACGTCCTGATTTTGGCGGAACGTTATAACCCACGTTATAACGAACGTTATAAACCCCGGGGTTTAACCCAAAATTCAATGTCCGCGGGACAGGCTCAGTCCCGATTTTCGGAGAAAAGTTGAAATCATCCTCCGCCGAAGCAGTCACCATTGCACACAAATGGCAAGCTCTTAAATATGCAGATTTCAATGTTAGTTAACTGAGAATTAATTAATTTATTTAACAATTTATTGCACACAATAAATATCATACAGAAATTTAAAATATGAAGACACAACAGGCATTACTTATTTCTAAGAAGAAATCGTGAACAGAGGAGAAACATGTTTTATTATCATCATCATCATCATCACAGCCCATAACAGTCCACTGCAGGACCCAGGGCCTCTTCCACAAAAAGGGAGGTTATTGCCATAATCTCCACGCCTGGCAGGCGGGTTGGAGATCGCAGTGTTATAACACAACAATGGAAAATGCTGCTGCCCATTTTCCAGTCCACGGAGGCGCTTAGATCTTTTGCCTCGAAAACATTAGTCGCCTCGTACGACACCCACACGTGTAAGGGGTTGATGCTATTCTACTCTGCCGGACACCACACGGCAAATTTAATTTAAATAAAGTTTTATTATCAATTGGTGATAAATTGTCTTCAACTAGCGCACATAAATAGGTAGGGTAGTCAATGATACAGAGCACGTCATTTAAGTAAGAAATTAACAACATTGGCTTTTTAAGCTTCCTTGGGGTAATCTAAATTGGTTTTCTCTGATCAAGCTCTGATTAGGTTGTTATTTATGACGAGACATTCAGATTATTTATTTCAACCATTTGTGTCTACACATCATATACCTACTCCCACATTGCCAATCAATGAGCATTAAGCTGTCGGACGACGACAGACGTCGTCTAAAGAATATGAAGCAAAACAACACAGTTTAGTATTTAATTAGGTACTATTTATTTTTAAAAACTAGAAGTCGAGTGAGCGTGGATATTATGCAAGACACTTGCTTTCGTTGGTGTTGGCTTGGTTCATCTGGGGTGTATGACTCCCAATCTAGAGCCACGCGCTGGCACACAAAAGTCAGGAGAGTCAAAATATGAAGCTCAGTTCCAGAATGACGCAATTCCTCACAAAGCGCTTGAATGAACCATGAGCCACGGGTGATGTTTCTCCAAGCGATATATCCAGGTACCGTGGACAATGCTATCAGAAAATCTGCATCATGAATTATTGATAACTTGGAAGGGCCATCTATTTCACTAACGAGAGTTTTCCCGTCATCCAGTTTAACGCCTTGGCAGGCTTGAATAAAAAATAGCTTCGGTTTACCAGCAAGGGTAGGGCACTTATCATCAGTGAAACAGTGCCACAAGCTTTCAGACTTATAATGGGTATCTTTAGCATATAGGGTGCCCCCCTTCTCTCCATGAGTCAGCACTGCTATGAGTACACAATCAAAATCAGAGTGGTCCATTTCTGCAGTATTATGAATGTATTGTTTTACTTCGTTAGCTTTCAAGTCTTGCAAGACAGTTACAGTAAAACCAAGCCCTTCGAGAATTTTGGCAAAATTATCACTGTCCACACTGGTGCCAGTTCGGCATTCCAGGCTATGTATATCGAAATGTTCATGATTGAAAATAAGTGCCATTCCGCGATGCTTGTGACTCATGTTATAATAGCGTTCGTTTCTGGGTATAGGCATCACACTGAACGGTTCCATCACACCACCAGTTGTTTTTTGTTCTATTTCCCAAGAACCACTATTTTGAAATTCTTCCGACATCTTGACTGATAGATGTTAATTGTAGATTCCAAAACCTCACAGCACACAGGGAAATCCCCTTACAAACTGAATAATCGCCACCGGCAATAAACAAATTTGCACCTAGCAGACACGTCGTTTTTATGAAAAAAGTTTGAGTTAAATTATGTTATTTTAAGTACAATAAATTCCAAAACGGCACTGCAAATAGATTGTTTTTATTACTTTTATCAAGCTGGACACAAAGTTCAAGAGCGGGTCTATAAAGTCGCCTTTGTAAACAACCACGAACGAAACACGAATCGCGCGCACGTGTTTCTATACTCTTTGCACACACGCACTGCAAACCAGTGTTACCAGCAGTAGTTTCTAAAAAAGTACGTCCGGGCTCTTAAAATAGTACGAAAATGACTAAAAAGTTACGATTCACCTTATCTTCTGTATTTTACTTATATTTTACCGGCCTTTTAGACGATTTTTAGTCAATAAAATGGTGTCGGTGGCTTAAATCAACCCTTCCTTCCATTATTTTACGGTATTTCGCGGACAGGAAAGGTGAAGTGACCACCCCCCTCAGCTAAATTTAGCATTTTGTTAAAACGTACTAAATAGTACGATGTGGAGCAAAGTACGCCAAAGGTACGACAGTCGGCCAAATAGTACGTAAATCGTACCAAAAGGTACGATCTGGCAACGCTGCTGCAAACTTAAATGGAGGGATGATAGTCAATAAAAGTTTTGATGATGAAATAATGAATGGAAATTAGTAAATGAACGAAGTGAATGGAAAGGAGTGACAGTGTGGCCAGATTTAAATTGTAGGTATGGCTTGAGCTCGAGTTGTTTGTTTACAGTATTGGGTTTCGCTTATCAGACACCCAAAATGTAAAAAATATCGTCGTGAACTCAGTGAAGTTCGATCACTAAAGTGGCTGACAGACGGGCGCGTAACTTCGCACAGATCTGCGTTGTGCTTCGCAGAGATCTGCGTTGTGCTGCGTTGTGCTCTGTCCGATATCTAGTCCGATAACAAGTAGGTAGGGGCTCAGGACTGAACTCTAGTGAACACGTACATTAATCGGAAAAGGATTAGTATGGCCTACGATTGTTTTGACAACGGCTTCAGTGTTGGCGTACCTATATGTCCTGGATAATTCTAATGTAGGTACGCCTCGGGCACAGATTAAGATCTTACCTCCCGAGGAACACTTTTCGAAAGCCCTCTGCTGTAACTGTATTATTTTAGGTTACATATTTGGAGAAAAAATACAAAATAAATGAGCGCTACAACGATAATACCATAGCCTCTTTCAGTAAGATGAAGGAGGCTATGATAATACTGAATATGGCGTAAAAAGACTAAAAAGGAACTAACATGCCGCCAATAGGGAAACTATTGATACAAAAAGACAACTGACATTTGTCGCGCTCAATTTGTTTTGCATTTTTTTTATACATAACGAGGAAGTCTTGATTTAATAAGGATTTCTTTAAAATCCTGTCTATTGCGCTTATTACACATTCCTAAATTCAGTGACTGAATTCAGAAACAAAAAGCGTGAGAGCAAATCAAAGTGGAATGTATTGCTCATGGACCTTATTTTATGAGCAATACAGTCTTCTGAATTCAGTCACTGAATTTAGGAATGTGTAATAAGCGCATAATACAATAACAAGGTCATTCAGGCGAAAGCAAGATCCAGACCACCTGACTATTTTCCTTGACTTGTGAGAATACTGTTGCCATAGTAACCCAAGTACACACAAGCTAGTCACTATAGAACACCACGTCTAATAACAGCATTATATTATTTACAATATGTTTTATTATTCATATAGATTGTTTATTCTTTCCCAGTATCAGTAAATCTAGTAAATAAACAGCAAACCATGTCTATATTTAAGGTGAAAGAGTGGTGGTCCAACGAGACATGGCGTAGTGGCGAAACTGCGGAGGGAGACTTGAATGTCGGTTGTATGAAAGTTGATAAATTCAATACACATAGTGAGAGCGACTGTGTAATAGTTGGTGAGGATACCCTGTTAAAAATTTACAAACCTAGCAACGAGGAAAATGTTTCGCCCATACTGCTTGAAACTGAGTTGGAAGGAGCAATCTTGCAACTAGAAACCGGGAAGTTTACTGTGTCAGTTCATGAATTTAGCCTTCGTAATAAGTGCACTGATTAAGTACCTAACTATAATGAGCCTTTTTATTTTAGGGGCGCGGAAGATCGAGAGATATTAGTGCTACATCCACATAGCTACTCGATTTATAAGTTACGAAGAAAAGAAGGGCACACAGATGCCGGTATGAATGTAATGGCACACGAGTTCACACAACACAACACACTTGCCAACATTTTCCCGTTATTTTTCTCTATTCAGATCAAATAATTAATTTCCCAAATTACATAGTAGGTACCTGCTTGTCATGTGGTACAGTAGGTACTTGTTTCAAGCCATCATTAAAATACAATTAATTGGTCAAATCAATATGGCGTCAAAGATCTTACAGCTTTTTAATAATTGTCGAATTCATATACAAAATAGCAGAACTTGTCAATATTTTATTTTAAAGATATATCAAGTTAAACAAAGTAGGTACGTGCATAGGTAAAATGTAATTTCAATAATTGTTAGCTTTACTATGTTTAACAGACATACGGAATTACATGATGGCCTAGCCAAAATAAGCCACACGTTACAGCTCTACCGATTATTCTACTTCTACCTAATCTAAACAATCAGTAGCCGTATTCACAATGATTCGAAACCGTTTCCGAACGATTCGACACGAAATTCGTAAGCGGCGAATCCGTGTCGATCGATTCGAAAACTGTTATTTAGAATCCCGATAGATTCCACGGAAACTCTACTCTCTATAACATATGAAAATTTCATCAAAATTAACTGAAACCACATTTTCTTAAGAACTTTTGCGGGGTCCTTTGTCGATTCCGTATCCGAATCCGATTTTCGAGCCAATGTGAATACGGCTACTGGACGTCATAACGAATAGTGGACGGAAACGAATTGCATGAAACCGGCTAATGACTTAACTTCCTTACAGGAGAACAGAATCTACTAAAGGAAGTGTTAAAACACTCCTTCACTCGAAAAGCCTATAACGTATGTTGCGGCCCATTTGGCAATATTAAAACGAGAGATTTCGTGTGTGTCCAATCTCTAGACGGCACATTGAGTTTCTTCGACCAGGATACGTTGCTGTTTGTATATACGTTCAATGACGTCATAATCCCGGGGCCCGTCGCGTACATAGCCAGCAACGACTCTTTTGTCATATGCAAACCGACTTGGGTACTCGAGATACACAGGTAATATATCCAACATATATATACAACCTCAAACAGCAAATAAAATCAATTTTGAAGCTTAGGTAATAAACGACTTCCTGTTTTAGCTACCAACAGTTACGAGAGTTCAGTGAGTTGAAGTTAAATCAAGACAAGAAGAACATACCTCAGTGGCTGTACAATGCCGGCGAGGAGATATCGTCCGTTCAAATTATCCAGGTTAACATTTATGGCACACTGAACATTGGCTGCGAAAAGTAGAATATAATATTAAATTGGTTATTTCATTTCAGACGAGTAGCAACTTCTCCAGTTTAATTGCGCTGGGCGAGAGACACTTGTGTTGTTTCCAGGATAACGGACTCATGAAGTACATTATCAAATTTGATTATATACCTACTTGCTTCTCTGCCTATCTCATTGGATGGTATTATGGTGAGGATGTACAATATTATATCAGGAACAATACAAGAATATCCACACTTTCCACGCAAGATTACCTATAAAGAATTTTCAGAAAGATCTACCAAGAAGCGTGGTTGCGCACTGTATCAGGTTCTGCAAAGTACCAACTTGAGGAAGGTGTTGGGTCTAATACAGGTTGATTTTAAAGGGTAATTTCTTTATCTTGTGTTACAGAGCCTGGCGCCCGCCTGTTAATAATGGTGGCATCAGACGATTCCAAACTTTACATATACGAAGGAACAGCGCTATTATGGAGCTGCGATTTGCTCCACACAGCGATATCTATATCGCGGTGCTTCATGAGATATTTACCTGGAGGCATAGTATCCATGTCCTCTGATGGGATTGTCCACGTGTGCTATTTGGGTACGAAACCCGACTTGAACGCGAATGCGACAGGCATGATCGCTGACACTACGACGCCAGAAGAGGTTCAAGCTCAACTTGAGAGCGTTGAAGAGTCCCTACAAAAAGTTCTTAACGGAAATGAAGGTGCTGAGTCTCAATATTCCAAATTTTTTTAGCAATCGTCAGTGTTATGAGGAAATGACGAACGTAAAAATATTGCCACACCACATACCAACGCATGTGTTTGTTTGTGTTTTAGATGCTGATGGCCCATACCCAATTGACCAGATCATAAAAATCAAATCGGATGTTGGCAAACCGGTTCAAAACCTATCTCGCCAGTTCAAGGACAACGAGGAAACACTGCATTTGCTAATGTGCCCCATCGTTTCCATAATAACGTGTGATGATCCAAAAGAAATACAAAGCATACAAATTACGCATGCGTGCAATGCTCCTTTTGGGTTTTCCGAGCCTACGATGTGTTTGGACAACATCAATGGAACGGAAATTATAGAAACCCAAATATTCGCGTCTGACGAATGCGATATCCCCGAAGCGAAGGTCACGATCCTGTTTACGATAACCGGTTCTGCAGGCAAGATTTGTGTGATAACACGTGAAATATTACTGCCGCTCAGTTTGTATTGCTATCCCACGGATATTGTGATAGAGAACAGCGTCAAATTGCAAATTGAAACGGACGACGTATGCACCGACATCACGGAAATATTAACTGGTGACTTAAAAAATTATAAACTCCTCTTGAACTCAATAGCCGAAACAATAACTCTGAATTAAAACTTTCAGACTTCGCGAAGGAAGACTTACTAAAGTATGGAAATCATCATACTTTAACGTTTGTGTACCGGACAACCAAAAAGACAGTTACGATTAAAGCGACTTCTAAACACTACTTGATCGAAGCAAACGACTTTCCCGAAGTAGTGGTCATACTACGGCACTTCATAATGAAACTGTCGGAATACTTTATGAGGAATATGAAAGGTGGTAAAATTAAATTAAAGTATGACGACGAGTGCTCAAAAGCGCTATGTCACAAGTTTCTAAAATGTATCGAAGGACATGCTAAGGAAAGGATAATATTAAAGAATTTAGAGGTAAGCCTTCAAGATTGCCACCTCTGATATTAGTTATTTTAAAAATTGACAGAATACGTTACGTACGTACGTAAAGTATGACAATTAGAGCATGCAGTACCGTCATATCGTTACCGCAAGGTAACGATATATTCGTAAACATTTCCAAGTTAAAATGAAAGCTTTGGGTTGTGCCTCATTCATTGTAGTTAACTTGTTAGTGTCTTTGTTTAAAACCCATAAAAGAATTTTAAAATTAAGCAATATCTCAAACTTTGCGGTGTTACAAGTTTTGATACCACAATATAGCGGCATTGCATGCTCTAATGATAATAATAGAATATCCATTTATGTATTCATACTTGGCACAAAATGTAGGTACCTACTTTGTAACAAAACGCTAGAACACGCTGCGTTGGCCGAGGCGCACTTTGACATGATAAAAAGCGTAAAAGATTGTCATTTATACTCAGTATAGGTCTGGTACAAGGATAAGGCCATAGAAGACGGGCTGCAGTTTGTTTGCAAACTTACCTAAATATTTACATATTTCATTTTCCTTGAGCTTTATCCTGATTTACTTTAGAGGAAAATTATATGCATGGTCATAATTCCAGGACGAGCTGGGCGTGTTGCAGAGGCAATTCACATTGATCCAGAAGCGGTTGTTGGTCCAATACGGGTCCTTGCCGCCCGGGGACTGCGAGCCTCTAGAATACCTGATGAGGGACACGCACCAAAGACTCGTCACTACTGTCAACGATATCGTGCACAGCAAAGGTCTAGTTTGCAGGTATGCAGAGGCCTAAGTCTTGCGCTGTGACATCTGGAATTCGACATTTTCTAAAGCCACATATCTCAATTAATAAATGAGATTGAAATGTCTATAGCAACCAAAAAATAATTTCTCAGCTATCTTCGACAGGCGTATGTTGTCGAGGATAAATTACAGCGACGTTTTAATATTTTGGCTACAGAAAATATATAATTTATGATGTCACAGCGCGAAAAGCGCCCCCTCGTGCGCGCCTGAGGAATGGGTGATATGGTGATGTCATGGCGAGGCGTAGTCGGTCGTGCCGTTTTCCTTATATAACCAGATAAGAATGAAAACACAGGAACATTTCTGTAGAAAGTAGCAACAGAGAAAGCCATATCGCTTACGATATCTTTCAGGCAACCTTACATTTTTGCACTTTACGTTTTTACGTTTTGCGTGTACCTAGTGTACATTATGTTCCGAAGTGAAACTATCCATAGGAACACAAAGTGAGAGCAAGCCCTTTCAGCGAAAAGACATGTTGGTGTAATAATATTTCATAATCGCTCTAGATTCGCGTAATGGTGCTGTTTGTTTTGGCATCATATTTTATACCTGCCTCTCCCTTTTTATCCCAACTCGCCAAATATCTGGCTGAATCGTACATAGAAGCAATTAGAAGGTCATAGGCGTTCTACTAATTGGCAACTGTCGTGCGACGGGCGGTTTTGAGGTGTCCGCCCGTCGCCCGACCAATGGTCACATGACCGATGCTAAATAGGACAGCGCCTTAGATTTAGTTAGAGCAAGCCCCTGTACCACGGAAGGACATGGCTCCCTGGAACACTTTTAAAACATTGTTGTTTGTTTTCAGCACCGGATGTACGCTGGCCGCTGTGGGACATTTGATCATCTACATTTTCAAGAACATCATAACTGACGAGTTTAAAATTAAACTTATAGAGGAGATGTTTTCGTTCGATACTTTGTATGAAATGTATCAGGTGATGTTTTAAATACCGATTTTGTAACAAAATACCCAGCGCAATTAGTAAATGAAATATTTTATGTTATTATAATATGAAACACATGAACATTAATAAAATATGATGTCAGGATAATAATGTCTCTATTTTAGGAATGGGAGGAATCAGTGACGCAGGCGTTGACCTACATATTGAATAATGTATTCAAAAAGTCTGAAAAAGACAAAGAGAAGCTCGCCCCCGTCACTGAACAAGGCGTGCTGTCACAAGTCAACTTGAAGAGATTCCTGAAGCAGATCAGAAACATACTGGACAAACTATTCGCTGAATGCAAAGGTGATACAGAACATATCGATCCAAACGGGAAAGAAAACAGGGTTATACGATTAGAGGAATTGGTTGATGTAATTTAAGAAATCACCATGATATTTACAAAAATTTAGGCTAAGCATAATTACTTATATTAAATGTATATGAGAAGATATTATAAATATCAGATAAACAACATTATACAAACTTCAACAACGCTTTTATTCCATTAAATACACAAGAGAGATAAAATGTATAAATTATCATTTACTGGTTAATGTAAAAAATAGTCCTTACACTAGATTCAAGCGACGTGTAGCAGTGTGTAGAGTACAAGGTTGAAATACAACAGATGTACCAAGATCAGGAGGAACTTGTCACGTCATTTCTTCTTGGCGTCCTTGAGACCGGCGCCAGCGTTGAATTTGAAGAAGATTATGTCGCCATCCTCCACCATGTAGTTGCGACCTGAAGGTGGGATGTTGTTATTAGACACAAGAGTATCTGACGACCTGAGTGGTTCAATGGTCAACGTCTGCCATGCAAGAGGTCCCGGGTTCGATTCCCGATGAATTTTAATTTCTGTTACGGGTCTGGGTGTTCTATGTATAATAAGTATGTATTAAAAGTATTTAAGTAGTATATCAGTTATCTAGCACCCATAGCACAAGCTATGCTTAGTTTGGGGCTAGATGGCGCTGTGTGAATTTGTCCACGAATATTTATTTATTTATTTATCTCCTGATTATGTAGAACTGCTTACCATAAGAGAGTCGTAAGTATGTTAGCCAACGTAGAGGTATAAAAACACCTATAGTGCCCCAAACTTAACTAACCCGGTTGCTAAATCTTGAACAGCGTCGCTGTCACCGGGTCAGATAATTTCGTTGCACTATACGGTGGTTACTATGTAATTTACTGTTTTATACTATGTACATAGATGTGCCTGTGAGTGTGGAACTGCGGATCGTTATTGCGGTTCACTAGACGGTGAGTGATCAACGCCGTTTGGAAATACCGTTTAAGGCAGCCCATTAAATAGCGTGGACGTACGCAGCCCAGTTTCGTGCAAATCGTACACAGGCACACTTACCAAAGTGGTATGCATCAGCGACAGTACACTATTGGACGAAGGTCTGAGTCCTCAGATTTGCTCATTCCACCATTTTGCGCGGATCGTTGCCCCATTTTTATTACCTTCGTGGTCTCCACTCGAAAACGCTTGCTGTTATTTTGCGCTACGATTTACACGCTAGGATACCTGTATTCTGGACGAAGGTAGCCACTTTCTACGGTAGCAGGTTTTCTGTGAGGTGAGCCGTCGGACCGTGCGTTCCTTGGCAATAAAAAAATATATATATGCTAAATACTCGCCTTGTTGCCGATACTTCCCGGCGGACTTGCAGGCGGCCTCGGTGCCCTCTTCCTTGAAGTCCTTGTAATGCATCACCTCGGCCATTATGAAGCCCTTTTCGAAATCCGTGTGGATCCGGCCGGCCGCCTGCGGCGCCTTCGTGCCTTTCTGTGGACGAGTGTGGTATAGAACGACTTTAAACCAATCCCCAATCATTTTTCTTATATTTTTTTAACACATGTTTTCGGGTTTGTTACCACGGTTAGTATTGTTTTCGCCTCAGTCAACTCATGACCATGACGCATGCATCTGTGTCGAAATATCTAGGTAAAAACAATACCAACCGTGGTAACAAACCCGATGATAATATGTGTAGTGAAAGTGTAGTGAATAACCACGAAAGTCTAAAAACCTATTTTTTTAACTTCCCCTCAGTGTCAAGTAAAAAAATATATCATCATCATCATCACAGCCCATAACAGTCCACTGCAGGACTTAGGGCCTCTCCCACGTAAGGGGAGGTAATTGCCATAATCTCCACGCTTGGCAGGCGGGTTGAAGATCGCAGTGTTACAAACAACAATGGAAAAAGCTACTGCCCATTTTCCAGCCTACGGAGACTAGATTTTTTTGCCTCGAAAACATTAGTCGCCTTGTACGATACCCACGAGTGTAAGGAGTTACTTACTTTTCTACTTAGCCGGACACCACACGGCCAATTCATGCCTTGAATCCTGCATGTTATGAGCTTTGGGTACCGCTTTCGATAAGAAGGCGTCCGTAACTGCTTATCCATCAGACGGGAGGTACGATTGTTTGCTGGTTTAATGGTATTTAATTTATTTATCAGTAACGGTTCTTAGGCCCTTTATAGATGGCTAATTACCAGGACAATACACTATTCAGGGTTTTACAATTTAAAATTCCAATAGATGGCGCTAGTGAGAAGTAAGGTCCGATGTCAAAATACTGCTGTGCTATTGGACAGACACAACTGTTTTAAAATGAAGGGTATATTCTAGCCAATAACAGGGCTTTATTTTGATATCAGACCTCGCGTCTTAGTAGCGCCATCTGCAATCCCAAAAACCCTCATTGCATAGACTATATCTATTTATACGAGTGCATATTAGTCCATGCCTGTTATAAAAACTGCTAGATACCTGAATAGTCCAAGCCTTGACCTCGTCGGCTCCGGCCGTGAAGAAATACTCCAGCTGCAGCGCTTTGTAGCCTTGCACGATGATCTTGTCTAGAGCGCTGTGAAATATAATGAAATCTATGCATATTACAAATGTCCTTAAATTGTGTGAGACAAAAAGAGAAAATTTGACAAAGGATTTTTAGGGACGAGTAAGAATGTAACTTAAAAGAATGTTCATACAGTTGAAAGTCCATTGACAATGGGTACAATATTGGTTCAAGCCTAGTTTGACATTTCAATTCTATTGTCGCCTTGTCTCTGTCTGGCTCCTTATTCACAAAGAAACCGAGCCGACTAAATCTCACTACTTATAATATATTATATACTTTAAATATATTAAAAAGACTTTAAACATATTTGAACTAGCGACCGGCCCCGGCTTCGCACGAGTTTTCTCGAGTTTTCCAAACTATATTATGCATATATTAGACGAATAAACCTTCCGGAAGTAATTCTCTAACTGATGACAAAACCGCATCAAAATCTGTTGCGTCGTTTAATTGAATTAAAGCCGCTTTCTGCTCCTCCTAATATATTTATATATTAGAAGGATTAACTATAGAATAGAATAGATATACATTTACCTAGTGATGTTGTGCTCTTTCAGGAAAGCCTTCTTCTCCTCCGCGTCCATGTCCATTAGTTTCGACTCCAAAACACCCGAGAACGGGATCAGGGGTGCGCCGGGGTCGTTCTTGTCGATCCATTCTTTTAGTTTCGGCAACCTTAGCGAAAAGGCAATGGAATAAGTGAAACACACAAGAGTTTTCCTTTATCACTATCTACAGAATGACAGCAGCGCCTTCCAATGTTGTCCAACAGCCGATCAAAAAGCAAAAATAGTTCCAATATTTTAAATAGTTGGTGTTGATCATTAGTTACCTCAGTCCACCGCTGGACATAAGCCTCCCCCAAGGCGCGCTACGTAGACCTGGGGCATCGTCACGCATCCACGCGTGAGTTCGCATGTGCTATCTATCTCTTTTACACTCGTGGTAAGTTGCTAAAGGCAGAAGAGATAGGCATTACAAGAGTACCGCTCGCGTATTGTAAGCGATTAAAAAATAGAGCCCCTGGGTAAAAAGCCACATTAGCTTTTCATAATATTATTGATATTAATTTGTCATAAACTTTTCTGCAGCGTCGCTGTGGTCAAATTGATATGACAATTCAAAATGGCGTCCAATAGTTTCAGTATTGGCCACCGGATCATAGCTTTGTGGCACACCAATAGGAATCAAAATATAAAACGCTAAAGCGGCCTTTTTAGAACCCTAGTCCTTATATTTGAGCACCCAGTAACTGCCAGCCGTATTGCGCAGATTATGGCTTCATCTAGACACAGGATGTCACAACGTTTGCCCAAACGTGGCCTCCACTCCAGAACCCGTCAACCCTAACGGTTATCGGCTCTACGACAAATGTTACCAGCCCATTGTCATTTTATCTATGTCGATAACTTTCGTTCTATATCGGATTACTGCGTTCCGGATTATCTTCTTCTGAGAACTACCTAAATAACTCACTACATCGCGCAATGAGCTACCTTCTATAGTCCATTCGCGTTAAGAAAATAGTGAGTAAAGGTGTTTTCAGAGCGAGTAAAAAATTCGCTTTAAATTTGTTGCGACGCGATTGGTCGAGGGACGGGGCCAGGTCGGCCAGCGAACAACGATGACTCACAATTTTCTTAACGCGAATGAACTATAGTCCTACACGACAACTGAGTGAGGTTACGATTCATAGGAATGGAGATTCAAATCATTATGCGTGGAAGGATATATCCTTCTACGATCCTCACCAAATAGCATGGGTCCACCTTATAGCGGGGCCGCCTCAGTTAAATTTCTGCTTTTCGTGGAACTATGATGAAACCAACAATGTTCCACTAGTTACGGGTTCAATTCCCAGTCAGTCAGATAGTGAACTGGTGAGTTTTAATGTCTTTTTTTTATATCATACAGTAAGTAGGCAAACAGGCAAGCGGGCCACCTCATGGAAAGTGGTCAGCACTGCCTATAGACATTAGCAACACCAAGTGTATCGCCAATGCGTTGCCCACCTCTGTAGCACGTTGCTCTGGCAGCAAAACAGGCAAATGCCCCTCCACTGCCAAAGCCACGGTTCCTCAAATCCCTACCCCATGGAGCACTGGAGACCTTACTCACCGGCAGAAACACAATACTATTTAAAAGAGTATTTTTTAGCTGCGGTATTCTGTAAGGTAGAGGTACCTCCCCAGTCGGGCGGCTCCAATTCGAACGGGATACCCCGCTATGCCCTACCTCTCTTAAACCGTCTGTTCTGGGTGTGGATGTTTTGTAAACCTAAAACCGTTGTGTGGGATGTTCCCTCCTATTTCGTTAATTTTACTTAAACTATTTATATATTATATTAAGTTTACATTATACGTACCATTTATTCTTTTTCCTAATATAATCCTTTTCCGATAGGTTCACTAGGTATAACGCTGGTTTCGATGTCAGGAACAAATACTTATTGAGCACTTCAATCTGTAAATTATTTATGATGTATAATTGACCACTCCACATCCCATTGAAAAACCTACGTCGCTTATAGTATATATTTTCTTCATGGAACAATTCAAACAGTGGAGAAACCTAGCAGGGGACCACACTCTCCTTTCTTATTATTCTTTTCATACACCAAATTATCAATACAACATTTTTCGCATACCCTTCGCTTCAACATACTTAACTAAGAGTATGTTTTCATACCTGGTCATGCATGATAAAGAGAAATTGACTTGTATTATAGGATTATTTTGCCAAATAGAGGCATCCCACGCAGTTTAGACTTCTGAGACCACATTCGGCCAATGGCATTCAGCGACGGTTACCTGGCCCCCGCCCCAAATAGGTGATAAGTGTGTTTAAAAACGTACTGATTCGCTCTCCAATGATAAATGATCTTACTATTGTCTGAATTAATTCTTTAAAATATGTATTTTATAATTTGAAGCGTCGGTGGTTTAATGGCTCACGGGTGCGACTCGTACGCGAAAGGTACAGAGTTCGATCCTCCATGTATGATTCAATGACTTTGTCGGAATTATGTATACTAGAGTTAAACACAGTTGCGGTGATGGAAAACATCGTGAAGAAACCTGCACATTCAGGCGACTGAATGTATAACCATGATTCAATAGGGTCGGGTTAACAGGGTCACGGAGGTCAGATGACAGTCGCTCCACTGTAATTACTTGATCAGCCAAATTCTGGATCATAGTCAAAACGGACCCCGGGCCCAAGTGCGTGTTCACGCTTTTTGCTTCTGAATTTCCCCAAACGTAATAAGCGCAAAAAGGCGTTTGTCAAACCTTTGAAATTAGGTTCATAGTTCCGGTTTTCCCTGATAATAATAATAGTCAGAGCCAGAGAATCCGATAGCATCTTGTCATATGTAGATTATATATTATAAGATATTGCAACTTACATCAGCTGCACTCCAGTCTCCAAAGCGAATATGTTTCTTTTCATCAACTAAGATGGCCTTGATCTTCGTTAGTGAGTCCTAAAAATGCAAAAGACGTGTTGCATTACTATAAAGTGCACAGTAGTTTGAACTCATACGTCTGTGCATATTTTCAGAGATGAGACACAAAGAAGCATGGAATGCGCTCTGTGTTGACAGCATCAGCGGCAAATTCAGAGCAATCGAGTAATAAAAAACCCACTTCAATATACAGATTACATTGTACTCTAAAACGTTGACACAAATATTTTTATTACCGCTGAATCTTTACAAAGTGAAATAATAATTTAACTGACAGTTATCGGTAAACCCCGATGACAAAGTTTACGTAAACTCAAATGTTTCCAGTTTACTGAACGACGAAACAGATTTTAATGAAACAAGACTACGAATAATCTCTATAAACTGGATTCCAAATGAAGTTACAAGGCCAGCACTCACATATTCAGGTTTCAGCTTCTTGTCCGCCCCGCCTCGGTTCACCATTCGGTCCAGCTTATCCACCGTCTGATTCAGCGTTTCCACGTCCTTCAGCCGTAACTCCTCGCCGATGGTCTCCAGGTCCCGAACCGGGTTCACCTCGCCGTCCACGTGGATGACATCCTCGTCGTCAAACGCTCCTGTGGAGGTGTTAGAGATAGATAGATAAACACTGTGTTGCTCATAAAACATAACAATACCAATCACTTACAAGGAAGGAAAATATGAGCAAAGGCGGCCTTATCGCTAAGCGATCTCTTCCAGGCAACCTTTACAGAAATTGAGACAGGAATTTTACAGCAGGTAGTGTTAAGCCACAGGATACAAGAGAATACGTTGTGCATTTATCTAAACACCACCAAACAGCCATAAACATGACATAATCGCACTTATATAGGCATACTAAAATAAAGTTTCAAAAATTTTAGAGGTTACATCATCGTTCATCATCACCCAAGCGGTCAGTCCCGGCGGCAGCCAGGGTCCGCTTTCCGACTCATTCTCCTCCATTTCGCCCGGCCTTGGGCAATCCGCAAGGTTCATCATATCAGCCAGAAGACGCCCACTGCTGGGCATAGGCCTCTGCCAGAGATCTCCACAAAGGCCGGTCCTGCGCCTTCTGCATCAAGCTGGCACCTGCGATCCTTACCAGGTCGTCGGTCCATCTTGTAGGAGGCCTACACACGCTGCGTCTTCCGGTACGTGGTCGCCACTCGAGAACTTTACTGCCCCATCGGCCATCTGTTCTTCGAGCTATATGCCCTGCCCACTGCCACTTCTTCAGTTCAGTTCACAGTCTGGCAATCCTTAGAGCTATGTGGGTGGCCTTGGTTCGCTTGCGGATCTCCTCATTTCTGATTCGATCGCGCAAAGAAACTCCGAGCATAGCTCTTTCCATTGCCCTTTGGGTAACAGTGAGCTTTCTTATAAGACCCACAGTGAGCGGCCACGTTTCAGGTCCGCAAGGTCCGCAAGGTTCATCATCACAGCCCATAACAGTCCACTGCAGGACTTCGGGCCTCTCCCACGAAAGGGGAGGTCATTGCCATAATCTCCACGCTTGGCAGGCGGGTTGGAGATCGCAGTGCAGTTGATGTAAATCTACCCAGAAAGATGCTGCTGCCCACCTTTCGGATTTGTCCCTTAGTCGCCTCTTACGACACCCACGGGAAGAGATGGGGTGGTGCTATTCTTTGAGGTGGCGGCACCACACACCACAAGGTTTATTATATTATATAAGGTTATATTAGGTTATTTCTATCAAACGTTCCATTGTGCAAGTTTGAGGACACGCTGAGCATGAATCGTGAACGTCTATAGTTTGTGGAGATACGTTATAGTCGTACAAACAACTTTCGTCATCCCCGACTTGAACTTCTCCGAGGTCAGGATAAATTGGACTTGTCCGAGGTCCAACCAAACGCGGTATGTTAAAGTGAATAAAGTGTTAGTTTGAGTTTAGTCCATGGCCTCGATAACAAGAGCAATCGTTCGCCGAGTGGTGTCCGGCTTAGGTGGAGTAGAATGTAGTAATAAATGGTACAATTTCAAAACACAACGGCTCCCTACGACCTATTGAACCTCCTATTGGTCCTCAATTGAACTAGTGGGAGCCGTTCTACGCTGCGAGTGATACAAGAGCATAATATAAATGGACCTATGCTCTATGGTTCCGAGACTTGGCCGGCGCTGACGAAGCACGTCCGCACAAGGCAAGTATTGACTTTATTGAAAGTCCAACCAGTCGAATTCCCTTCTGAGCCTACATTTATCATCAGATACTCACGACACAAGTTGAAGATCGCGTCGCATGCCTTTATGTGCGACAGGAAAGCGTTGCCGAGCCCCTGGCCCTCCGCCGCGCCCTTCACCAAGCCCGCAATATCCACCACGTTCAGGAACGCTGGCACTTTGCTGTAAAATCAAAATCGAAATTCCTTTATTCCGGTAGGAAACCCGAAACATATTCCTAAAATGTGTGATAATAACCGCGATAGTTTAAAACATTAGGACATAATAATGTATCTGCAATGAGTTGTATGCAGGATATTAAAACATTTTATAAATTTTAATAATACATACTAGGTACGTCCAGAAAGTAAGTGTATTAGGCTTTATATATATCATAGGGTTCAGACCGTCAGAAAATAAAAATGGAACCCTTATAGGATCAGTCGTGTGTCTGTCTGTAAGACAACAGACTTGAAAATAATACAGGATATTTTGATACATCTTTGTCTATTTTCTCACATAATCGCCTACTACTCCAGGTCCGAAATAGGGGAAGGGCCCATTTCAGAACCTAATTCTGCGTCCCCACGTCAGTTGAACATTTAAAAGACAATCAAGTGCTATGTTTGGGGAATACGGTTAGTCAACGTCATCCGAGCGGTCAATCCCAGTTGCGTTGTGAGAACCCCGGAAAGCGGTCCATACAACTCGTGTCCTGTACAGACAGGAGTTTTAATGAAGGCGAACCTCTTCTTCGATCTTATCTGCGATTCTAAGGCTAACTACCACGGATGTATTCTGGGGAATACGATTAGCCTGTGCCTGTTGTGTCATTTATAATTGTTTTTAATGTCAGTCAGGTCAATGCTTGACTTGCAGGCATATTTTCAAATTGAGTTTTTTAGGTTCTCATATTTTATAAGGTGAATATAGTTGTCCATTGGCCATTGATGGTCTCTTTGAGGCACAAACTGTACCAATTTTCTTTTTTTACTGCGATATAAAAATTTCCTACGATGTTTGCTCCGCTGGAAGAGCCGCTTCTATCATTTCAACGCTCAAGCGAAAGAAGGAATTTTATATAATCTACAGTTTTGAAGTAGATAGGTATAACATACCTGGCTGGCTTATGGTATTCGCACAGGTAGTCAAATCTCTCGTCAGGAACTGGAACCCTACTTGCTGAAAGAAAACACAAATTATGTTAGTTAAGTAATTATCGACAGTACAATAATGACATAAGAATAGTGATTTTACCTCAGTTCTGTGGCAATTTAAACACATGTAAATAGAAACTAAATAAAACGAATTTGTAACTTTTAAATTTATATACAGAGGCTATATTAAATACTAGACATTATTTTCAGTACTTGTTAAATTGGACAAAGACACAGAAGAGCCACTTTGGGAATGTTCATGAGGTATAATAGAAAGCGAAGTAATTTGTCGAGGGCCAGGAAAAGAGCAGCAATTCGGATATTTTGCAAAAGGATTATCCATAGACCTTAATCGCAAACCAACTGATAATATCAACTTTGATCTAGCTTCATAAAGTTTGTATGCTTTCAAGTATAACTGACGTTTGTCCATATCTTTGTTTGCGTAACTACGGTACACTTTTAAAAATAATCCAATAAATAGCGCCCCTGAGACTGCGATATCAAGCCCCGGGTATTTCGGACGGACTACGTTCACAGCGCAACATGCATCAGTTAAAATATTACCAACTGTCTGCTCTAAGTATCCCAGATTTGGTAGTTTCTTCAATGATAATTTTGGCAGTAGTCTCGTCTCTTTGAAAACCGTGATATTATGGTACCAGTGAGGTTTCTCTAGAAACTTTTCTAAACACGTTTTATCACAGAATAAATATGTGTTGCGTCGATAGGTTGCAGCGTAAGAAATGTTGCCTGTTGTTAAACATTGCCTCGGTAGATTTTCGCCGTATGTCACTATACATATACCGTTTTCGTAGACGGTATTTACATCTACCGTGGATACTACAGCAGGTACTTCAGGAATATCTACAGCATAAGCAGCCAAATATTCTTCAGGATCATTCCTAACTAGTTCCATGTGTTCAGCACATATCCAAAAATATGACTCTTTGTAGAGTACCACACCCTTCTTGTCTACTGGATAACCACCGTTTTTTAATGAATTACTGCAAATACATACAGGACACATCTTCTTAAAGCATGACATTTTCTGTTGGAAAAGTTCATTCGAAATACACATCACATCCATGGGCACAACTCGATCTCGACCTCGGTTGTTTAAAAAATAATAAATTTTCGGACCAATCTCATCGATATAGTCCTGCGCTTCTTGAAAGCAGTGCCACCTAGACTGGTTTCCATCAATTAAATAGGTATTTTGAAAATCGTTTTTTATGTAATTTTTTATTTTATAATTATATTTCTTCCAATACGTAAATCTAGCGTCAATAAAAGGTTGACAATAGGGTGGTTTAGGTTTCATAATATTATAATACACTTCTTTTTGTGAGTTATCTAATATAACATCTTTTTTTGACGAAATATCGAATATTATTTGTGGATAAATACCCAATTTATAAAGCTCCATTGCCTCAGAAGGCGTTTCAGGAAATCCATCCAGAACGAATCCACAGGTCACAGTATGATGGTCAATCAAAGCCATATGTACAGCTTTTACAACATCATCAGTTTTAACGCATCCTCCAGATTCTAGTGATGATTTCATTCGGGTTCCTAGTTTCGTCCAATACAAATTCTGTAAGATGTTACGCAAAGCATTTCCTCTTGAAATACATTTTAGTCCGTATTTCTTCGAAACTTTAGCAGCTAAAGTGCTTTTCCCGGATTTTGGTGGACCTATGATACCAATCCTTAAAGTATATTCATGGGATGATGTCAAATGTTGATTAGGCACGTATAATAAAGGATCAAGTCTGAATTTTTTCAATGCTTCTTCTCCATTTATATAATATATAAAAGATCGATGTACAACAGGATACAGTGTATTGTTACGTCTGTTTACTTCATGTGGATTTAAAATAATTTGTGGGTTTTCATACAAATGCACAGGACACAAGCGGTGAAATTTACTTAAAAAGCAGAATCCTTCGGAGATCAAAACTTCTGCTACGTCACAACTTACTACAAAAGTTTGTTCGAAAAACGAAGTGGTGCGGTTTCGATAGTTTGTTAGATTTATCAGTGCACGTCTCCATACTTTATGAGGTGGCTTAGAGGCGTCGACAGAAATTATTTTAATGCCCTGGTCAGTTAATAGATCCATTACTTCTTCGAGATTCTCTTCTTCGGTATCATGTATGCTTTCCATTCGTGCTCGGATGCGCTCTTTTGCTTCGTCTGCTCCTTCCCATTCAGCATCATCTATTGGTTCTGGATACTCTTCTATAATTTCTCTATATGCGTTAAACAAATTTTCTCCCATATCCATAGTTCCGGATAGGTTAGGTTGGGGATCTATTATTGCACTTTCTGTCGATGCCACCTCTGTAAATACTTGTTCCTGTGCTAGACTTACAGCATTTTCAATTACTTCGTCTATAAGAAGTTTGACGACTACTGTTTGTGTTATAAAATCTAACCAATTCTGACGTAATTTATCCATCTTTATTTTGTTTTTAAGCTTTTCTTCGTTTTGTTGTGTTTTCCAAATATTAAAGTAGTACGGCACTACTCGTTCCAAACTAAGTTCTAAACTTCCTTCTAAATCAATCACTACATCTGGCACACAGAACAGAGCTGTCATGTCTTCAACGTCGGATGTTAGTCTAGGAAACCCGTCCATAACAAAACCTGTTGATACAAACGGTTCTGAAAACCATATTTTCTTGATCAATTTTTGGAGCAACGGAGATAACAGAGGAGAACCACGTTCATAATACTCAAATACCATGCTACGTAATTCCATTTCATCGGCCATTGGGTCAATATTCTGATTGTCTTCATCCGTCTGAAAATCCTTAACTGTCTTCTCGTCAAATGGAACGTCTTTAAATATATTTTCATATTGAAGTCCAACTCTTTTAAAATGTCTTGGTAGCAAATGGTGGTTAATAAATTCTAAAAAATCTACATAAATAACACCAAGTTCTTTTGCAATATATTTTCCAGCTGATGTTCTACCATACCCATTACATCCTATAAGACAAATTCTTAATGGTGATAATTTTTTGTATGGTTTATTATAAGCTTGATATTTCGTTACATCTATCTTAAATTTATCCATACACTCTTGTTTGGAAAAATAGTGCATTTTATTATCGTATTTAAAGGAAAAATCAGATTTTCCTTCCCATAAAACGCCATGATCATAATAAGCAATCGGACAGTAAGGACCGGTCTCACACAAAAATACCGGATGATTATAAGTAACCAAATCTTGAGGCTCCTCAGATTCTTCGTCTTGCGTCTCGGGGTTCTCATCATCACTAGATGGTATGGGAATATAGTAGTTTTGACGTAATTTAATTAAAATATTTTCCATAACATCGATATCAGACATATTTTCGAGTGTCACTTCAATATATAATTTTTTATTATCTTCTAATCTCATCTTCAAGATATCCCAATTATCAAAAAAATTGTCAAGTTCTTGTGTAAACGGCACCGAGAAATCTGTGTCTTCTTCTTCTTCTTCATCCATTGAATTTCTTTTACTAGGGATGTGTTCAAATGGTCTACATTTTCCTGCGAGTTCTTTAGTCATTAGCTTGATTTTTATAAGTGGATCATCTGCACAAGCAAACCGTTCTTCGTAATGCTTAGAGCATTCTAATAAAAATTTATAGTGTTTAATCAAATTAATGTCTAATTCCCTGTTTTCCATTATAGCTATTGTATGATCAGGTAACAGTTTTGACTTACTAATAATTTCCCAATATTCTGGTTCAGCAGGGAAACCGTCAACTATATACTGTCCAAAACTTTTGTCAAAGTTAGTTTTTTCCTCTGTTTCTTTGTCAGTAGATAATATAATCTGGCTTATTTCACCAACAACTTCTTCTGGAGTTGTCTCTAACTCATTATGCAGGTCATTTTCTTCAATATATTCCCAAATAGATTTTTGTACATCCTCATCTCCAAGGAGAGGCACGGCAGGCGTTTCTGTCACCGTTAAATATTTTTGCGGTGCATATTTATGCATATCTTTTATCATTAGAATATTTCTACATTCGTCGAGATCTTCCAGAAGATCTTCTGGTAATTTAATTTTCTGCATTTTTTCAAGGATTTCGTTATACGCCGATATAATCTTTTTCTCTTGTTTTGATTGAACTGGGGGTTTTGGTTTCGGAAGTGGTTTGAATATACCTCTTTCTAAGTTTTCTTGTTCTCTTTTTTTCCTTCTCTCCGCCTCCAGAGCTTGGGCCTGTGCTTCTTTTTCTTGTATAGATCTATAAGCTCCTGCATAAACGACATATTTTTTTAAATCTGCCAAACAATTGGAGTGCCAATTATTTAGCTCTGTAATCCTATTCCCCTCTTTAATTTGCCATTGTCCTTCCCTGGCTTGTTCTATTAAAGGAAATATTTCAGGAAAGACTTTACTCATCATAGCGTCTAACCTTGATTTTTTCCATTTATCAACTATTTCGGTAAACTTTATTATAGGGGTGTCAAATATCCATGAAAGACACTGGGCGACCATCGTCTTTCCAGAAGACTTTGTTCCTAGTACAAAAATACGGCAAGTAGGCTCAAGATATTTTAAGTGCAAATAAGGACGAGGATTGCTATAAAATGTAATCAATGCTTCATGCGAAGAAAGAAGATATACATGTTTGAAAAATTGAACGGCGAATTTCATTTTTCCTAGAACACACCTGCCTTTCTTTAATTCTATTGGACATCGATTATACCATAGAGATGGGTAACGGTTAAATTTTGTTTTTCCCATTTTAACAAAATTAGTTTCTTCGATATTTTTCCAGAACTCTGCCAAATCTTCAGGAGGTTCTGCCATGTACAAGGGTTCAGGTATAATAACAGGTTTAACTATTGGCAGTAAACGCAATATTTTCATTATTTGATGCATCATTTCATTAACGGCAGTACGGGCATCTATTTTAATAATATGTCTAGGGCTATAATCATTTAGTTTATTCTCTATAAATGGCAAAACTATTTTTCTGTAATTACACATCTGTTCTACAGAATTTTCTCTGAAATTCATTGGTTGTCTACAGATATATTTTGTGGATAAAACAGTTTTATCAATATGTTCATAATAGTCCTTCAAGGGATATTTAAGAGGCCATCTTACTTCAGTCTGTTTCTGTACAGAAAATGTATCTGCAAAATTAATATTGCTTTTATAATTGTAAAATTTATGGTACTTTTTTGTTATTAAATCCGCGTCAGGACTCGTAATATATATTATTAAATCTGGAGTTAAATCTTGGTTAAATATATCACTAAGTTGTCGTAGTAGTACATTTTGTTTAGTGTCTAAGTAGGTTTTCCTGTAGTGAATAATATCATCGCATGAATTCAAGAGAAATTTTGGTAATTCTACAGTCTCATCCTCTTCCTCTTCAGCTTCCATTGGAGCTCTCTCTTCTTCTGGTGATTCTTCTTCTTCTTCCAAATCCTCTTCTAATTGTTCTTCTTGCAGCAGAGTGTTTACAGAATTTGTCACAGAACCCCGTATTTTCTTTTTTTCCTTTTTTTTAAATACTTCACATAACGCAATAAACAAGATTTCTCCAACAATTATAATTGATTCTTCAGAATTCAGTGAATAGATGAAAGTGTTGGGTCTTTTATCTGTGCTGACTAATGGTAAACCAGATAGAACATAACCTCTATGCATAACTGTAGGGGATTTCAATTTTTCTTTGATAATTGGTAGAATAATAGAAGCGTTCATGACATTATTATGCTTCATGTTATAATCTATACATTTTCCTGTATCGCTTTTTTGTTCCATTTCATCAATCAATACATTTCTGGGACACACATGTATACATTTGTAATGCTTTGCCATTGCTTCACCCAAATGATAGGCACCAGCACCAGGTTTTGATAAAATTAAGTAACATGTTGGTTTCGATTCCAAATACTCTTGCTGTATGTCTATATCAACCCACGAGTGTTTATATGTAGTAGAAGTTGACTCCTTTATAGTGGTGGCTGCCGTATTATTTGGACCTATGACTGCAGATGCTAGTGGTGGAAATTCAGGATCAACATCGTGATATTTTTTTTTCACGACGGTAGTTATGTCGCCACATACTATACCCTTGGAAAGAACAACAGATTGGATATTGAATTTGTCAATTACATCTAAATTATTTTTATAACTCTCGAATGCAATCATCGTAGTAAATTATAGCAAAAACCAACTGACAAAAACATTGAATATCAAAAATGACAGGTTCTAGACGAAATTGTCATTTTTCTATAGAGCTGATTTAAAAAGTTTAGCCGTAAAGGCCGGTACAAATGAGTTTATATAACAGATCTAAAGAGCTTTCAGAGGCGCAAGATCGATATCGAAATCTGAGTCGAGAGTAGTGACTCAACACCAGTCGGCTCGTAAATTTAATAAAGAATTCCGTAAGAAATGTTGCCTATGTGTCGCCTGGCGTCATTAGACGTTCTGCTTAAAAAATTGTGTTCTAATTTTCAAATAAATACACTTGCGATCATAACTATCGAACCTATTGAGCTATAGAACGCATATATAGACGCTAGCTCATCTTATACTGGTTATGCTTCTGTAAACTATTATCTGGCGTAAAGCGATCGTGTTAGTGAAATTAATAAAATACAGAGGTTGTTTTATTGGCTATCAATCCGCGAAAACCGAATTAAATTCGATTAGGCACTTATGAAAATATTGACTGATTTGTAACGCCAGAAATGTATGAGTGTATATGGAAAAATATGAGGTAAGTTAAGTACGAGCTTAACGCTCGCAAATGTTTAATGTAAAATCGCTAAAACTAACTACTTACAAATATTTCACGGCGCATGTAAATTAACTTCGCTAGCAGAGTCTCAAGTAAACACTTTGTGACTTGTGTTGTGACCTACCTTTTTTTAAATATTACTTGCAAGGTTACAAAAAGAGCTTTTAATTTCAATGTTGTTTTCAATTAATAAGCTTCAACAACATTTGACAACTTGTCTAGTTCAGTGGTCAACATGCCAGTCAGCCACGCAAGAGGGGTTTGATTTCCGGCCGGGCAGAAATTTAAATGATTATTATTATTATTATTCCTGAACAGACAGGCAGTTGATGAATTTTAATTCCTGTTACATACGGGTCTGGGTGTTCTATGTATAATAATTATGTATTTAAAAGTATATAAGTAGTATATCAGATAGCTAGCACCCAGCTTTGCTTAGTTTGGGGTTAGATGGTGCTGTGTGAATTTGTCCACGATTATTCATTTATTTCGTAGTAGCAGTCGTTTATTTTGTAGTCTGGAAAATGGGCAGCAGCATTTTCCAATGTTATATTTCAATACTGCGATCTCCAATCTGCCTGCCAAGCGACGAGATTATGGCAATAACCTCCCCTTTCGTGGGAGAGGCCCTAAGTCCTGCAGTGGACTGTTACGGGCTATGATGATGATTCATTTATTTCATTTATTTAACAAACGCCAAGACAACTACATACAAAATTTGGGCGCTTTCGCACCCTTTGGCGAAACCTGTATACCATTTTTTTTTCTATGGGCGGAGCCTTCAGGTTCTTCCGGATTTCGCGAATGGTGGTTTTATCTATACACCGTCTGTCCCTATGTATCCGTCATAACACCGTCTGTACAGTTAGATTATTTAAATTTAACAGATTTTAATGCAGTTTTCTACAATAGATAAAGTGATTCCAGAGGAAGGTTTATAGGAAAAACAGGTGTTGGATAGGGTGTAGGACGCCACGCAAACGAAGTCGCACCAAGTCAACAAGTTTTATATAAATAAATATCAAGGATTTTTTTTTCAACTTGTACTCAACTTCTAAAGGTGATTTAAATTACCTTTCTTAAACAGTCATCATAAAGCTTCAATTATAAGTTATAAAATCATTTATACATATCATTAAATGTGACTACAACCAATTTAGAGTTTTTAAGCCTATGGCTTGGGCCAAACCTTCGGTTCGACACAAATATTTGAACATAATGGTGCACTCCGGGTTAGAAGCATAAAATTTCTACCATGTATAGCATGTTCACGATAATCATTTTCAGATGTGGAGGGAAGTCCGAACCATCCATGAGGGGAGAAAGGGTTAAGTAAGTAGGTATCCTGATAGTTGTGTACATTATTTTTCTACTGTTCAGTTAAGATGGGTCAGTTAAAGGGGCAGGCAGAGACTATCAAGTCCGACAAGCTACAATCCGGACACACCCCTTATACCTCTTCACACCTGCTAATATATTTACAATGGTTGATTTACTTATTAGAAAAGGTATTGTTTGGTCAGTAGGTACTTATTATGTCATTCTCGGGTGATCTCTGCTGACCCCGTATGGACCCTCTGATGTACATAATATAATTTTTTTGAGAAAGATTTTGTTCAATAATCATATTAATACAGCTGGGAAATATTTGTTCAGATATATAAATGGTACCTATAGTAATAAATAATTATTAAATACTTATTTTCATTGGGATCAATAGTGCAGAAGGGAAAATTCTCAGCAGCAGCTTGACTCTTGGTAAGCACATTGAAGAAAGTGGATTTTCCGACATTAGGTACTCCAACTATCCCCACCTTCAAATTGGTGCCAACACGGCCAATTAATGGCTTTTTTTCTGGTTCTTCTACCTTTTTAGGTGGCATTCTGTAAAAGTAAAGATAAGATCATCATCGTCAATTGAAAAAAAGAGTTGTTTGAAAAAAAGAGGTGTCTCGCCTATAAAATATAAACATATCTATCAAATAGAGTAAAATGTCATTTCTTCAAGAAAGTTATCCACACCCCGGTCTATTTTATTAAATAATTATGAATAAACTTTACTAAACTACTAAAAATAACAAGAAAAAATGCACAGATAACCTAAAAAAGGGGGCCCGGGCACAGAACAACTCGGTGAGAGATTAAATCTTACCTGGAGAATATTCCTTGATATTGTAGTAATTATTGTTTAAACACAACACAGCTTTCAAAAGGATTTTGTAAAGAATTAGTTAGGTACTCCGTCCGTAAAATTCAATCCATCCAGCGCAGCGGCGCACGACGGCAATTTTTTAACTGACATTGACATTTGTACTTTTTTCATTTATCGTGGCTTTGGCATCCACGTAGTGTTTCTATCCTCTTTGTTGGCATCGGCGTCTAGCTGCTATAATAGAAAGAACAAAGCAAACAAACAAGAACAAGCAAACACCCATAAAATAGGCCTCTTGTAGGCCGATGTGGCGCGGACGTGGCTTTTGTTCTATTATGCATTTATTCAGATAGGTAGGCATATGATCAAGTTCTTTGCATCACATCATCATCATCATATCAGTCGGAAGACACCCACTGCTTATGTCCAGTGCCTTTCGCATCCAGGTGGTACCGGCGATATTTACCAGATCGTCGGTTCACCTCCTAGGTTCGTCTCCCTAGACGTAGTGCGTCCCACGCCACTCACGGTGCGCCTTCCGATACTTGGTCGCCACTCGAGAACTTTCATGCCCCATAAGCCATCGGTTCTGCGAGCTATGTGCCTTGGCCACTGCCACATAAGCATGGCAATCCTTCGGGCCATGTCGATGACCTTAGGTCGCTTGCCGATTTCCTCATTCATTCGATTCCACAATGAGACTCCGAGGAGAAACCCTTTCCATCGCCCATTGGGTGAAACTGAGTTTTCTTATAGGTAATGCCCACAGTAAGTGCACAAGTCTTCCAGAGTTTCAGCCATGACTACGATATTGTCAGCAAATCTATGGCGAGTGAAGGGTACATGCCTATAATATTGATGCCAAGTCCGTCTCAGTCCGGAAGCCTGAAGACATCCTCCAACGCAGCGGTGAACAACTTCGGTGATATAACATTGTCTAACACCTCGCTGCAGCTGAGTGGGCTTTGAGCTCTGGTCCTGGAGACGTACTGACATGGTGGCGTTTTCGTACAGACACTTCAATGCTTCGATATACGGATAGTCGATTTGGCACCGCTCTGTAGAGACTGGAGTACGATCGAATCGAAGGCTTTTTCATAGTCCAGAAACGCCAAGCATAAAGGCTGGATAACCAGCCAGGGTATAAACACTTCGGTTTTCTACATAACTTGCCGCAGTGTATGTATGTGATATATGGTACTAAAGCCATTTCGGAAGGCTGGAAGTCATCAAACATGCGTGCGAGACGATTCGTAATGTCTCATGAGAACACCTTATTCGTAAGGCTTAAAGAGAAAAGAACAATATCACTGTACTTTTGTGCCATACTTCCGGCTTCCATCTTTCTCTCTACGATGACAGAGCTTCTGAAGGGTCTTAAGCACAGGTCTGCCTGCCACTAGCTTTCAGAAGCTCATCCGTAACTCCATCATCCCCCGGCGCCTTATTGTTTTGAGCTGTTTGAGAGCCATACTAATCTCGTACAGGCTAATGTCCGGGATATTTTCGGTATAGTGTCGGGTTAACTTGGCTCTGGGGTCTTTTGCCACACTAGTTGGTGTCCGTGTTGTCGTGTATAACTGTCCATAGAACCTCACGACTTCCCTCAAAACTTCGGATTTGGTCGAAACGGTCATTGCATCTACTGAAGTCTAAAGCCTATAATGTAATTCACATATTGGCCGAGCGAACGCGAGTGACGGCAATTCTCGATAGAGAGTAGGTACTTTATTCTGTGGACGGCAAGTAGGTATACGTAAATAATATTTTCGCGTGAGAACGACACAGTACTACGGACGTAGTGTACGATGATTTGAATACAATTGAATTCCTATTTTTCAGATAAAAGTAGCCTTTTCCTTTAAGTGCCCTGTGCCGACAGACACGAATATAAACAGCTATCTTAGTTTCTTCATGTTTATTATAAAGTTTGGTAATCATGAGTAATTTTCATACAAAATAAGGTTTCATTAACTTTCTCTTAGTTGTGTAGGTAATAAAAACCAGTTAACTTTCCATTTAATATATTCATTGAACAAATTGTAAATAAGTAGGTATCTAGGTATTTATTTAGATAATATTATTGAAGTAAAGTAGCCCATGGTGGAGACATTGGAGCTGGATTTTGTAGATATGACATCACAACTGCCGATATAGATAGCATGAAGGAGCTAACAATCTGAAAAAGAGATGTAAAATAATATTAAGCACATGTTCCAGAAATCTGTTATAACAAAAGTAAATTATCCCAACAACACTTAGTCCTGTTCATTATCAATCCACAAAAAAGTTATGTAATATTGTTTTGAACAAATGAGTGAGAGAAGAGCTTAACTTAGTAATTTTTTGTATCAGATCTTATACAGAAGTCCATTTGTCTATCTCTAATGTTGTTATTTTATGAAGTAATAATTAAAAATGATGTATCTGAATGAGTTAACTTAAGAAATCAATTTAAAAGTTTACCAATTTATGAGTTTACCATTACTTGATTTAGTATTTATTGATCGAGTTTACCAGTTGGTGGATAATCGGCTCAGCTATAGAGAGCTCCTCAATCAATCTCAAACCTTACACCCAATTGAATTAGTAAATAATTTACTAGAACTGAAATACGTGCATGGGGAATATTTAAATGGCCATTTCAACTGATCAGCAAAATTAACAAGGAATTCCTTAGGGTTGTCTTATTATAATTATGATGATAAGCTATTTCGGGAAATCAGCAAACCCTTAAACTTATGGTAATAATAAAATCAATCGCTTTTTATAAGTAACAGCAGAAAGAAATGCTTGTTTGAGTTAACATTCCTGATATATCACAACTTTGACCAGTAGAAAGGAACTTAATCATTTACCTGTTTTGTGTCGTCTGATACTCTCGAGTTAGCAAAACTAATACTGGAACAGAAGACTGCAGTCCATGCACACCATTTTAGTCGCATCATAAGGCCACACATAGAAAATATCATTCCTGGAAGAGAATATTATTAAAGTGTTAATTTATGGTTTATTCATACAATAATTACAAATAACAAATTTAAAATTTCAAAGACTTTGAAATAGGATTTTATAAAAATACTGTTGATTGTCAGTGTTCTTATGGATAGAAGGTCCGACTTGTAAGTGAGAGGTACCAAGGTTGATCCCCAGTGCTATCATGTACCAATGACCATTTATGAATTATATACAGTAATTGAACATTAACCTATGCTATTATGGCGAGCGAAAACATCGCAATGACTAAATTTGTACCCATTATCCAATCTGGAAAGGGTCACGCAGGTCAGATGGTAGTCACTCCACTGTAATAACCCGATCTGCAAAATCCTGGATCATGATTAAAGTGGACCATGGAATCCAGAAAGCATATTGATACCAAAATGATTATTATTATGTTGAGTATTACACCTCAGGCCTAGCCCTTAATGTTAGACATAAAACAGGACTACAAAGAATAAGTAAATTTCTATGTAGGTCAGGGGGTATGTTATGCTTACCAAGTATGTTCATATAATCAGTTGTTAGGTCTTCAGCTGGTGCAGACGTAGGTGGTGGCGGTTTATACCGCCGCTCACGGTCGGCACGACGGGGATCTGATGTTAGTTGCATCTGAAATTAATAAAATCTTTACTAGGTAACTATTTAATTCTATGATTGATAAATGGATACTAATTAGTTATACCACATAATACTACAAGATCGACAAAGACTAGGTTTCATAGGCACAGAAAAGTGATGATCCAATAAAATTAACGGTGACGTTGAAACTAAAAATTTATAATTACCTTTTGAGTTTTCAGTATTGGCCCGCAAATACTTGGTTAACTTATTGTCCTTGTAGAAAAGAAGGTGTTTCTTTACAACCAGATACTGCCGGTGTAGGTATTAGTTCAACATTGATAGGCCAATATTCGTTAGATTATTTTAATAGCATTTAACGAATTCTTTGGATGTATTAATTTGATAGAATAAAATCTGCAAAACATAAATTAACACAATCCTATCCCATCTCATTAAAAATGACAGTCACGATTTTTTTATCTGGCTTGGATACAAGTATCATCCACTTTAGTTGTTTAAGGCAAAAATACATACAGCCATGTTGTCAGTTGAAGTTCAAGAAGTTTGAAAAACAAAAAAATATTTTTTGAGCCAGGTTGTACACGGGCAGACCAATGTTTTGTGGGCTTCTGTAGATACATTTTTTTCTCTATGGTTATGGGGCTCCTAAATGTCTACTATCGCTACAAAGTGGAGTTTTTCTTGCACACAATGACGTAGTAGGTATCAAATGCGTTGACATTAAATCGATTCATCGCTGTAAACAGGATCACAGAGGTGATGGCAGTTGCTGTACTGTAACGTTAACGGAAACTCTACTCTCTATAACTTATGAAAATTTCATCAAAATTAACTGAAAACACATTTTCCTATGATCTTTTGCGGGGTCCTTTGTCGATTCCGTATCCGAATCGGATTTCCGAGCCATTGTGAATACGGCTACTGGTCAGGTTTCCCTGGTAGCAGGGTCACGGAGGTCAGATAGTAGTCGCTTCACAGTAATTACCTGTTCTCCAAATCCTGGATCATAGTCAAGACGGACCCCAGGCCTTCGTGCTCGAGAGCACAACCGGGACATTAACGCCAAGATTATGAAGAAGAAGGTGATTGAGGTTATAGGAGGAATATTGGCCACATGTCTGTAGCTCTATACAATCATCTTCCTGAAGACTTGAAGTTGTTGACTGGGAACTCATTCAAATCTAAATTGACTGCTCCACCATTCTTTTTATAGTGTTAAGGAGTACCTACATAGAAATTGAAGTTGGAACGACAAATGATTTAATTTACAATGTTGCACACTTGCATGCAAGTTGAATACCGCCCACTGTATTAATGTTAAGACCTGTATATCAACTACTGTATTCTTGCAAATAAACTATTTGATTTTAAAACCATATCAGTTCGTGCGGCACTTGCAAAGCATGGCTGTAAAATAAATACCCTCAGAATTCATGAAAGCTATGTGGATCTGACTGTTATATTTCGCCATCACGAAATTCTAACATAATAATAATAACATTATCTAAGCAAATTTAGGATGTCTTGAATATGTCGATGAGGAATAATAGAACTCGGCGATTATATTACTGGTTATTGGTAAATGGAATTCTGCTGTCGATTACTAGGCAAATACGAGCTTTAATCTATTTTCATATTTCTTGTTAATTAATAATATGACACTTATTTTTCCTTGTATATTACATAATGCACCCTAGACTTGTAACTAGTTCACATAACAGCCTGAAATAAAGATTCTATTACTTAATATTATTATTTTCTTTATTTATTTTCGTTTTGTAATCTTAATCTTAAAAATTTATTTCAATATGAATATAAAAAATACCTACGCATTTATAAAACTAAAACTATAAAAATTATACAATACATATATAAAAAATAAATAATAGAAAAAACTAAAATCCAAAATAAAACCAGCACTGAGGCGAGGCGAGCCCCAAGCAGCGTTGCCAGATCGTACCTTTTGGTACGATTTACGTACTATTTGGCCGACTGTCGTACCTTTGGCGTACTTTGCTTCACATCGTACTATTTAGTACGTCTTTACAAAATGCTAAATTTAGCTGAGGGGGGTGGTCACTTCGCCTTTCCTGTCCGCGAAATACCGTAAAATAATGTAAGGAAGGGTTGAGTTTGGCCACCGGCACCATTTTATTGACTAAAAATCGTCTCCCCCCCCCCCCCAAGGCCGGTAAAATATAGAATATAAGGTGAATCGTAACTTTTTAGTCATTTTCGTACTATTTTAAGAGCCCGGACGTACTTTTTTGGAAACTACTGCTGGTAACACTGGCCCCAAGCTACCAGTGGTCTCCATAAGTACCGCCTTCTGTATTTGGCCCTTGATCCAACTATATAGCGAGAGACTCTAGGGTGTTGGTGAGGCTCTTCGCTTTGAGACCCTTCACTGAAACGACTATTGCAACAATGATCGTCGAATCAACATCCCACAATGAGCCACCTCATGAGCCAAGTCAAGGTACTGACACTTTTTTTTAAATGTTATTATTATTAACCAATGAAGATGGTTAATGCTGAGTTTTACAATACAATTTGTAAATTAATTTTATATCCAATCAATTTTTTTTTTTTTTATGTCATACGGTAGGCAAACATGCAAGCGGGCCACCTGATGGAAAGTGGTCATCACTGCCTATAGACATTAGCAACACCAAGAGTATCGCTAATGCGTTGCCCACCTCTATAACACGTTGCTCTGGCAGCAAAAAGCAAATGCCACTCCACTGCCAAAGCCACGGTTCCCCAAATCCCCACCCCATGGAGCACTGGAAACCTTACTCACCGGCAGAAACACAATACTATTTAAAAGAGTATTATTTAGCTGCGATATTCTGTAATTGTCCAATTATCACAATCAATCAATTATTACGGACGACCTGAGTGGTTCAATGGTCAACATGCCGGTCTGCCACGCAAGAGGTCCCGGGTTTGATTCCCGGCCGGGCAGAAATTGAAATGATGAATTTTAGTTTCTGTTACGGGTCTGGGTGTTCTATGTATAATAAGTATGTATTTAAAAGTATTTAAGAGGTATATCAGTTATCTAGCACCCATAGCACAAGCTTTGCTTAGTTTGGGGCTAGATGGCGCTGTGTGAATTTGTCCACGAAAATTTATTTATTTATTATTTATTATTAGTTAGACAATTCAGACACCGCCATCTAGCTCCAAAGTAAGCAAAGCTTGTGTTATGGGGGCCAGGAAACTGATTAACTATTTATATATATTTTTAAATACACTCTTATTACACATACAATACCCAGACCAGTAACAGAAATTTAAATTCGTCGTTTCTGCCCGGCCGGGATTCAAACCCGGGATCTCTGCGTGCCACACATGTTAACCAAGTGAACCACTCAGGAATTCAAAGTCCCAGTGTCTTTGAAATAGGAACAAATGACCAAGAAGTCGCATCCTATTGCACCATGAACCAGCTTTACAGCACCAAGCTTTACTTACAACTGAAAAGGTAGAGCTAATGATCCATCCCACACATAGTCCCGACCTGGCACCATGCGATTTCTCAATTTTCTCGAAAATCAAAGATTTGGTGAGAGGTTTGACATGTACGGGGCCGCAAGACGCCGTGATAGTTTTCAACCAGCATGTGAAAAACATGACTAATATGGTCTTCATGTTTTTAAAAATAGTTTAAAATGTAATGGAGAATACTTCGAAAAGCAATACATATATTACTTTACATATAAATCGTTTTACTAATGAGTTACGCAAACCTTTCTGTGTATCCCACATAACACAGGATTGACTTAGCGAAGCTCTAGCTAGACTCCCACAATATAAAAAAAAATGTCCAGCTTTTTTTTTCACATTAAATTTTATCCTGATTTGTGAAGGTATTCTAACATTGTATTGTAATTTTGTGATTATTGTGGAGGAAATTAAAGATTTATTATTATTATGCCTTGTCATTCGATCGCCAGTTATGGAGGCCGTTGTCCTGCAGTGGAACAGAAATAAAATAACTAAGCCCGGCTAGCACCAAAATCTTAAACACATTTAAGGATGACGTTACATGAAATTTTGTATTAATATTAAGCTCAAATGCGATTAAGAATTTGGTGTAATTGGGCCGCATTTGGGCCGCCCCAAATGTCTTGTCGGTGGAATCCTATTGTAGGTTATCTAGATTTTTTTATACCACAGTTGCAATCAAGCCTTCGGCCCGCATGATGGTAAGCAGTCACCGCAGCCTATGGACGTTTGCAACAACAGGAGCTCACTTACTCGTTGCCGACCCCGTAAAAACTCTTTCACCCCTTTCTTGAATTACTACTTCTAAAAACTTACTTACTGCGCTGGCTGTGCGACCCAAAGTGGATATATACAAAATTTCAATAAATTAATAATATTTAGCTGTCGGGAGTCGTAATAAAAAAGCAATTTTAAGGGACTACACCCTAAAGTCTTTCATGCATGCGCCATCTATGGACGAGTAGCAATAGGTATCGTAGGTACAACTAAATAAGTACCTATTTGTAACTTATTTGATTTCTGTGACTATTCGTAGGTACCTAACTAACTGTGTTACGATACGACTTTAATTTTAATACGTAATTATTCCAAATAAGTTTTTAACAGTTGAGCGCCAAGCAAGATAAGTTTTTAAATTGACGTCCCTATCTGACGCGCAACTTACATTTATATACATTCTGTGGCTCAACGTAAGTAGTATGAGTAAGAAAAATTTGTAATATTATCCAGCTAACCTAACCGTGGTAAGTATATACCTATTGCAAACGTCCGCTGCGGTAGGTAACTGTATATAAGTAGGTATTCAGCATGCCGCATACCAGTGGTATAAAAAAATTGGAAATTCGCGAAGTAGTAGGTACACCCTACACAATAAGCGATCAATCCTGGCTTCTGCCAGGGACCGTTGTCTAGGCCCGCTTCTAGGACTATTCTTCTCCACTTCGTCCGATCTTCGGCATTCTCACGTCGTTGGCTCCTGCGTCTGACCCGGCGATATCAATCCATCGCTTCTTGGGTTTCCCGCGTGACTTCCTCCCTGACACAGACAGGTTTAGGCACCTACTTCTCACGTATATCTGGGGCTTACGCTACACGTGAATAAACCAACGCGGCGAGAATCGTCTAGATAGACATCTGGAGAGATATCGCTGATAATATTAATAGCGATGTCTCTTACACCAAGGCTGCCACTAATGTACCTACTAGTCGCGTAACGCCACATATCCACACGCAGGAGCATTATTTTTCGAAATTTATTCGAAACGTGGTTGGTGGATCGGAAAATTGTGCTGCGGAATTGATTATTAGCATACATAGGTACCTAAGTTGATTTCAGATATTCCTAACAAGAAAAGTATTGCACCAATCACTAACTTTAAGTGTAAAGTAAGTGATTTTCGGTTTTGACAACCTCCGTCCCTATGGACTTAGTCCATGTTCGTTCGTTTTTTCATCAAATCACTTCCACAGATTACAGGAAGGCGAATGGAAAGATGTTATACTTAAAATCTTTTATCCAGTTTACAGAAGAAGTAAAAGGAGCTTCGGTGGTCGAGCCGTTAAGGTATCTGACTCTTAAGCCAGAGGTACCGGGTTCGAATCTCGCTACGGCCATGTACTAATGACTATCTTCTGTGTTATGTACATTAGCTGAATTCTAACCGATGATCTCACGGTGAATGAAAACATCGTGATCAAACCTACACATTCAAGCGACTGAATGTGTAACCATGATCCAATCTGATCTGGTTCCCCTGCGGTCATGGAGGTCAAATGACAGTCGCTCCACTGAAATTATCTGATCTTCCAAATACTGGATCATGGTCAAGGCGGGCCCCGGGCCCTCGTGCGCCAGAGCACATTCGGGACATTAACGCAACAAAGTAGGCCAACTGGAAGACTTTCTAGAAATAAGCACTGCCTGTTGTGTCTTATACTTCTGTAACATAACGTGTATGTTTTATCTTGTGAACAATAAACTATTAAATAATAAATAAAACAAAGTGGCTCTACGTTTAAGTAAAATTAACTTATTGGCTGGACGAACCACCTCCGAATGCGTGACGTAACCGCGGCCGCGGGCGGTGGGCGTGCGTGACTCGACTGGCCAATCGCAGCTCGCCACACCGCTAAAGCCTTGCTGATACAACGATATTTTTGTCAAAATTTAGCTTTATAAAAATAAAAATAAAAGTAATATTTATTTACACATCAGGATACAACCAAAAACAGATTGAGGTAACAGGTAATACATGTTATGATCTAAATATTACATAAGTTGTTTTTATACAATACAATATTGGTTGTATATAGTTTATAGTGGAGTCCCTGTTTCCCAAACTTGGATATCCTGTGCTATGGGAACCATTTATTCCTATAAAACTAGGCTATATTTCAAAAAGTATTTTGATAGGCCGTGACAGATAAGTGAATTTCTGTATCAAAATTGGAAATTAGCGTAGGTACCTGTTGATCGATGTGAATTATATGGTGAAGTTATGCACTTTCGATATGAAAGTAGGTACGCGTAACACAAAATATGTAAGTATCTCTTTTACATAATCTTATCCGTGATGTAATTACCTAACTTTGTGACTGTGTGTGACCTATCTGAAATAAAAAACAATGCTTCAATAGCCAATACCATAAAACATGAGGTAAGGCAGGTCTTTATCAAAGTGTAAAATCATAATTTGGGGGAATCCTAATCTACCTGCACCATATTATTGTCGCGCTGCGACATCTCCAATTCGACACTTTCTCTGCTCAAATATCTCCATTAAATATGCATTGAAAACGATTTAGAATAGTATATAATAATAAAGGATACAATAAAGATAACAGTGACTTTTTAATATATGTGACTAGAGAAAATATCGAAATCGAGATGTCTAAATGTATGATGAGAATAGGCCTCCTAGCCTAGGGCGTATGACCACAGAACATCTGTAGGTACTAACGATATGACTTCGAATTTATTTCATCGATTTGTAAAGGTATTTCTTAGACTCTTAGCTACCTACGTGTATAGTATATTGTGGCCGTGTGGTGTCCGGCAAAGTAGAATTGCACCAACCCCCTCGGCTATGAGTACCATAAAAGACGAATAAATTCTTGTCTTTTTACAGCGCTACTCAGTGCCGTGCCGACCCTACCTAGTGGGATACCCAGTACCATATCGAATGGAAATAGACGAGTCATGGCGTCACTAGGGCGTACCTAACTACCTAAATAGGCTAGCTTTTGCCTATTGCTTCACTAAAAGGGTAAAAATGCATCCAGACTCCTAAAAGAACAAACAGACCGGTCATTCCGTTCTCCCCTAAACATTTTCTGAAATTTTGTGGCGCTGTCCCCTAAAAAGGGGGACAATGCGCATAAAATCTCCTGATGTAACACATTTTAAGTATTATTTAAGGCAGTCAAGGTACCTGAATCTTGACTCCGAGAAATTCAATTCAAAATAACAGACAGCCCAGTACATCAATGGAATATCTAAGTGGTCGCAATTATCTGCGGCAGAGCATAACGGGGAGGGGGCGGGGGGGGGGCGGTCTCAATTAACTAATATGGCGGATTAATTAGTAGTCTCAGCGGGACTTTATTACAGGCGAAATTGTCTGCAGCTGCCACTGCGGTGTGCAAACGCAATTGTTCACTGGAATGCGGGATTGTTACGAAAAAATTTAATGTTTCAACGTTGAGCAACTTGCTGCGAGAATTTTTAATGTTTGTAGCACAGAACTCAAGTTTGTAGGTTATTTTTTTATTTAGAGACAGGGTACGTTGCGCGCGCGTTGGGCAAGGGTCCGCCTTGACCGTGATCCAGGATTTCGCAGATCAGGTAATTATAGTGGAGTTACTGTCAGCTGACCTCCGTGAGCGGAACCTGACTAGAATAGATGATGGTTACACATTCAGTCGTCTGAATATCCAGGTTTTATTACGATGTTTTCCATCACCATGAGAGCCTTACATACCTAACTCAGAAAAATAGGGTCGTCAATAAAGAAGCTGCAGCCGACTAATGTAAAATAACCAAAAATGCATTGGCAGCCTTTATTTAAGGTTTAGGGCCCTTGCCTTGAAAAAAATAGAAACCGAAAGAAAAATCTCATTAGTTTTATATTTGTTTCAATCTAAACTCACGTTATTTACACATATTTACATTTATCGAGACTCACACGCAACGTATCTTTGCGATTAGTTCGTCTCGAACTTTTCGGTAGGGTAACACCCACCGTAGTCACGAGAAGACCAGTAGCGAGGTGATAGCTGCGGTAATGTGCGGTAGTTTCATCTAATGATTGAAGTCTATATAAATACGTATCTACTAATCCCATCTATACATAGTATAAAACAAAGTCGCTTCCGTCTGTCCCTATATATCTATATGTCGTAGACTAGGGCAGACTCTAGCAGAGGAGAGATCTATCAGAAGGTATTCTCGGGATAGTATGTTGAAATAAGGATTAGCCGAACAGTTTAACAGTGTATTGAGATAATAAAGCGTTATAGCGTAAAGCGAACCGCAGGTTAAAATCTTAAGGTTAAGGTTTAAATCTTAAAATCAAATTAAATTTATATTGCTTGTCACAGTCCTCCACACGCCACCATACCCATGTTAGCAGATCGTATGCAGAAACTTTGTAAAAGCGTAAACTTTGAGTCATGGTGTTTGAATCATGGCATTTTCTTTGTATCTTCACGTTAATAATTTTTAATACTTACAACTTGGTTCTCCTAATATGTATTCCGTTGTGTGGTATTTTTCAACACTGCAGAGAAGTAGCTACTCTAAGTTAACTCTGCAGCTGGCTGTACCTACTCCTTCTATTCACAGGTGACGTATACTCGTCCGTAAATGTTCAGAAAAGAGATAGCAACGTTCTCTCTTACGTGTGTTTTCAGCACTGCTACCTCCAACCCACCTACCAAGCTTGGAAAATATGGCAAACCCCTCCCCTAATGTGGAAGAGGCTGGACAGGATCAGCAATACCTGTTACTGTGGTGTGTGTGTGAATAGCTTAGCTAATTTGTATAATCACAAGTCACTGACCATTTCCATCGTCGGGCACACGATTCCCCAAAAGCGAGCAACAATTTGTATCCAAATATTCCGAGGCTCTGATTCAGACATGATTGTGGCGAAATTAAGTCAAATTATGTGCTGGCTCTAATTTTATTAGCGATGCGGCTTAATGCACGTCATTACTCTTTGAGAGGGCGAAACAATGGCTGGCTGTTATTTAGATAAGATATTTATTATTTAAATCGTCGGTGCGAGTGGTACGGGCTAAGTATAGGCGACGGCGGTCGGTAATTCGGTAATCAATGGTTGCAAGTCCACTTGGCAAGGTCGTGGTGGGCTCAACGAGACGATTTCGACTAAACGCCGGAATGTGGCGTCTTTATAGCGCTGACTATGATATGGAGTTCTCGATTAGGAATTTAAATAAGCACGAGTTTAGGTTTTCTAAGTTATTGTGTGATCTACAATCGTTATCTCGATTCTTGTGTATGTGTACTTTTTCCGCACCCTGTTAGTTTCTGTTATCTGAGGTTGAAAGAAACCCTCTTTTAACTTTCTTCCAGTTGAAAGGAAGGCGGACGTTAGGCCCTTGCGCGCCACTCGAGAGCGCAACAGGGATTAACGCCAGGATGATTATATGTTCCTAGTTATAAAACAAAAATAAATATTCCACTAACACATAATCTAAGACATCTACGTTTTAAACGTTTTTATTTAGCATAAAAAATAATGAAACAAAGCCCCGAAATAGGTACGATTTCGACAGCAACCGTTTTCGAACAGATTGCACCGCGGCGGGTTTCACAAAGAGTGTCACGTGCTGACTTTTCGCGTTGAAATCTTAGGGGGCGGAGTCCCTCGTCGACAATGGGAGTCCTGGAGCGTCTAAGGATCCCTGGAGCCCTAATACCAGGGCGAAGGCCCCACTTCCGGCGCCCGCTGCTCGCCAAATTGCCGAAGAAAGGGTGCCATTGTCAACCGATTCCAACGAATAAAAGATTGTTAGGAACATGTAGCTGATCGGCTCTTGTAGCATTGCGCACTCCTTAATTATGTGGAACAGTCAAAGGGTCATATTTTCTATTAAATTTATACAATGACCGTGTACATGGTGTTTCTAGAAACATTGTCGTAAGGTACCTACAGTTGTATAGATTTGCATGCTTTTTCCCATCTCTCACAATATTTACAATAACATTTTAAATCATCATTGTCGTCCTAGCGTTAACTCGGCCTCTGTCAGAGTCCGCTTTCCTACTCATTCTCCTCCACTTCGCCGGGTCGTCGGCATCCTCGCATCGTAGGCCGTTGGCTCTCGCCATTTTTATTGAAATTTACAATAACATTTTAAATTCTGCACTAAAATTGTTTTTGTAGGGTCAATCAAATTGAAAAAAAAAAACTAAACTATTAAAACTGAAAAGTAAGAAACAAGCAGGTAGGTAGTTGGAGTAAATATGTATCTATTATTAAGGTAAATTTAAAATTGAAAGCAGGCGGGATCCGCCATTTTCGTATAGGACATATAATAGGTATTTTCTTTTGTGTTCTTTACATGAACTCCTCCTCCGTGGAAATTAAAAACCACAAGCATACCATAACCAAGGCTGATAAAAAGTTGACAATATAACTTGTTGAAGGTATCAAAACACCCTGTGTATAAGGCGCATGTGGCTAGTGGCGCGGGGTACTATTGTTCCCTTATGAGCAGATTACTATAATCATTGCGCACGTAATGCGGTAAATGATAAGGTGCGCTCTAGAGCTCAAAACATATGGTTTTGTAACCCATTCGTTCCAGTAGGGACCCATGGCTGGCTCGTTTTGTTTAAACAGCCACTAAATTAAAGATTTCCGTCTAACTGTCAGTAATGACGTCACGAATGACGGCTGATCGAGATGAGCAGTGGGTCCTGTGCGTTTTTCGAGTACCTAAGTTTTAGTAAAGCAAAGTACTAAGGTAATGTACCGGTAAGCCGGTAAGCCGTGTGGTGTCCAGCAGAGTAGAATAGCACCAACCCCTTACAATCGTAGGTGTCGTATAAGGCGACTAATGTTTAGAGACAAAAGATCTAGACTCTCCGTAAACTGGAAAATGGGCAGCATCTGCTTAATCCTTTGGACTCCGTACAGAGACGCGCCGTACGAATTGTCGACGATCCCATACAAACAAGCAAGTTAGAACCACTGGCTTACCGAAGGGACTTTGGCTCCCTGTGTGTGTTCTATCGGCTGTACAATGGGAAGTGTTCCGAGGAACTTTTCGATCTGGTGCCCACAGCACAATTCCGCCATCGCACCACCCGCCGTGGGCTGGGTACTCATCCCCACTACGTAGACCCTCTGTTGGTCACCACGCGAAGGTTCGAAAGAACGTTTCTCGCTCGTACGATTCGGATGTGGAATGAGCTCCCAGCCACAGTGTTTCCTTTGGACTATGACATGGGATCGTTCAAGAGGTATATTAGAGGTCTCTTTAGAGGCGGGCAACGCATTGGTGACTCCCCTGGTGTTGCCGATGTCCATAGGCGGCGGTGACCACTTTCCATCAGGTGGCCCGCTTGCTTGTTTGTCTGCTAAGTAACATAAAAAAAAAAAAAAAAAAAAAAAAAAAAGCAGCGTTTTCCATTGTTATGTTTGCAAAACTGCGATCTCCAATCCGCCTGCCAAGCGTGGAGATTATGGCAATAACCTCCCCTTTTGTGGGAGAGGCCCAAAGTCCTGCAATGGACTGTTATGGGCTGTGATGATTGATGCTGGCCAGAGGACATCGCTTATTGCCAGTTGTACCCACTAGGAACGTACCTACTGGGAGCAAATGGAAAGAATTCCAATAGTTACTCGATAGCACACGCATTCCTGACATAAAGTTATTTTGAAAAGTTGTAGTTAGTGTTTTTCTAAATAACGCTAGTGCTAAACACTTACCGATTTATTCATCTTGGCGTTAATATCCTGGTTGTGCTCTCGCGCACGAGGGCCCGGGGTCCGCCTTGACCATGATCCAGGATTCGGCAGGTCAGGTAATTACAGTGGAGCGACTGCCATCTGACCTCCATGACCCTGCTATTAGGGAAACCTGACCAGATTGGATCATGGTTACACATCCAGTCGCCTGAATGTGCAGGTTTCATCACGATGTTTTCCCTCGCCGTAAGAGCATCGGTTAGTATTCAACTAATGTACCTACTCAGAAAACAGTCATTGGTACATGGCCGGAGCGGCATTCGAACCCGGGACCTCTATCTAGTAAAGAAGGGACAACTCTATACGACCATGACCGGGATGCTCTAAGTAAGTATTTATAAGATTATAGATTATAGATTATAGAGATTATAAGATTTTGGATAACCCCTGGCATCTTGAGGTGCATTAGAAATAGAAATAACCTACAAAAGAAGGTACGTGCGAACCCATTTGACGACATAATTAAAATAACGTACATGAGATACAGAAACTTCTGTAACAATTTGATTAAAAAACTTAAAAGAAATTATGAAAGGGACTTAATAGCCAAATCTATAAATAACAGCAAGCTCTTATGGAAAAATATAAAAAAATTTACGTATACCTCGCAAAACCCTAATGAAAACACAGAATTAATAAATATTAAAGTGTCCCCCGTCGAATCAGCAGACTATGTAAATAAATATTTTGCAGAGGTAGGGAAACAACTATCCCAAGAAGTAAATAACTCCGCTAATGACGTGAAAAGGTACCTTCAAAATTTACCAAACCAGTTCAATTCCTTTGTTTTGACACACACCAACCAGGATGAGGTTAGCGATATTCTGAAGAGTCTCAAGGTAAACAGTGCTCCTGGTTGGGATAATATTCCTACCGTGTTTCTGAAATTGGCCAAACAAGAAATAGTTCCCATCGTAGTTCACCTAGCGAATCTGTGTTTCGACTGGGATATCTTCCCTGATGCACTCAAGCAGTCGGTCATCACTCCAGTGTACAAGGATGGTGACAGGGACAGTGTCAGTAATTACAGGCCCATATCGGTTCTACCAGTGATTGCTAAAATCCTGGAAAAATTAATGAATGTCAGGCTGCTCAACTTCCTTAATAAATTCAACTTATTATCACCATCCCAGTTTGGTTTCAGGCGTGGCAAATCAACTGAAGATGCAGTTTCTGCTCTCAGCTCGTTGGTGGTTGAGCAGCTTGACAAACATAGAAAGTGTATGGCAGTGTTCCTGGACCTGAAAAAGGCCTTTGACACTGTATCTGTCCCGATCCTGGTGCATAAGTTGGAACGGCTTGGAATAAGAGGAATACCACTTTCACTATTCAAAAGTTACCTTAATAATAGACAACAAAGAGTTAGGCTAGGAAATTACATAAGTGGTGACACGGTGGTATCTTACGGCGTGCCTCAGGGCAGTGTACTTGGGCCCACATTGTTTCTTGTATATATTAATGACCTCTGCAGTTTAAATATAAACAATGCAAATATATTCGCCTATGCTGATGACACTGCACTAGTTTTTACTGGTGACACGTGGAATGAGGTAAGGAATAATGCTGAAACTGGCTTAAGACAGGTAGGTGCTTGGTTACGTAACAACTCCCTCACATTAAATGCTGCTAAGACCAACTATATATGTTTTAGCATTTACAACGATACACAACCCAGCGGAGATTTTAGCATAAAAATACATAGTTGCACAGCAGAAGCTGATAATATAAACTGTAACTGTCCCATCATCCAAAAGGTAGCACACACTAAGTACTTGGGCGTATATCTTGACCAGCGGTTAACATGGTACCCACACCTCGAGCACGTCAGCAATAGAATCCGTAAATTAACATGGATATTTAAGTCGTTGAGACATATTGTACCAAGAAACACTCATAATGCGGAACGCGACCTACTCAAAGAGATATATATTTCCTTGGTACAATCTGTCTTAGCTTACTGTATTTCAATATGGGGAGGCGCGACCAAAACTAGATTTCTAGCAGTTGAACGTGCTCAGCGTAATTTGATAAAAGTAATGTACTTCCAAACGAGGAGATTTCCTACTAAGTTACTTTATCAAAATTGTAAATTGTACTCAGTAGGAAAGCTTTATATTATGAACCTTATAATAAAAACACACAGAACATTAAAGTATGACCCTAAAAACAAATTTAGAAGAAGGCGAGACATAGTAATAAAAACCCCCAGAGCAAATACCACTTTTGCATCCCGACAGTATACTATACGCTCAGCCTATCTGTACAACCTCATAAATAGAGACCTAAACATATATGAAAAACTAATACGTGAGGTTAAGGACAAGCTTAACGCAATGGCTAGAAGGCAAAGACTATGATGCTATCGAGGCCTTGCTTGTGCAATAGGTGAGATGCTGCCCACATGCACACACATACTCATCCACACACATACACACCCTCAGACACACACACACACACACACACACACACACACATACATACATACTCACCCACACACATACACCCTCACACATCCACACACACATACATATTTACACACACGCACACACACTCTCACACACTCATACACACAATGCACAAATACTTGCTTTTATGTTAAGCTTATTTTGAAGTAATTAATTAGGTATACATAGGTACTAAAATTTAGATATTGAGGAGCGGAGTCTTCTAACACAGGCTACTCAGCTTACAGGAAGACTCCAATCACAGTAGTTTTAAGGATATTGTTAAAAAGAAATAAATATTTTTCATTTTCATTTCATTTTCATTTTCATAAGATGCTATAAGAATGTATTTAAAAGTACATATATAAGTAGTTTATCAGTTTTCTAGAATCCATAATACAAGCTTTGATTACTTTGGGGCTAAATGGCGCTGAGTGAATTGTCCAAGCAGGTTATTTATTTATTTACTACCCATATTTTCTTAAGAAAACAAACAGTACACACTTAATGACGTAGTTAGTAGTTTACCTAAAGACGTAAATCAGAAAACATCGTGGAACTTACGACTTACCTTAGCAAATGTTGCAATCATTTCACAATATTATCAATTTTCCGCGAATTAAACTCAACATACATTGTTTTTTCCATGAAATCGTTTATGACGAGGAATCTTGTAGGCAACTATAATTAATTCATTACGTATTTCCTCCACATCTTGCCGTCAAGTTGTACATCCTGTTTGGGTATCGTGTCTAATTGAAAAGTGGCGACTTTGTACTTACTTTGTAATCCGCAAGGTTTCTATCCTCTACAGCTTTCCTGTTTTGGAGTGGAATCTAGTTGGAATTATACAGTAGCTAAGTCCCTAATAGCACTATTTTATAGGTATAGATGATTAGAAAGTAAGCAAAATGAAATGTTTCTTTATTTAATAAAACTTGATGCACTAAAAGTACATTGGCGGACTTAATATTGTGGGCAACAGTTAGATACTGCTTTAAAATAAAAATACAAACACAAAGTAATAGTTAAATCTAGAACTATTTTCTACAGAAAATGACTGCAGAATTTTGTGCTGAAAATGACTGTGGTCTCCAACCATTTCACAACCCTAATGTGGAGCAGGCTCAAGTCCAACAATGAATTGACATGATGTCATGTGGCTTCTTCAAGACTAGAGTGAATAGACTGCGAGTAAGTCTCTGAATGGCCGCATTGTCTCTTTGCTGAGGTGGCGATATGCCTGCCCAGTAATGGAAGGGGGTATAGCTTTTCTTGGCACATCATTGTTTTTATCTTGTCTCGTGTACAATAATAATACGTGTGTTAAAAAATATTGATATTACATTAGAGAAACAGCGGCCACTCAGAATAATTCCTCCAATAAAAATACTTCCACACGATTTTAGAATACCTACTTCTGAGATCGAGTTCGCTACCGCTAGCACACTCTACACCACCCTTCACAGGCAATTCTATAGGTAGAGGTGCCCACCAATCGGCTACATCGGCTCATTATGCAGCATGGAGCACCGCGGCCTGTCATTACGACAAATGGAGGCAAATTGCGCACATCCAGCGCGAGCCGGTCGCGGCTGCCGGCGCCGCGCACTTCAAACGACAACTATGCTAATCCACGACGCGACAATGCAGATCAGCCGGAGTTGTGCTTGCCTAATCCTCGCTAGTACCTATAGGTACCTAAGCGCAAATACCTATTTTTGTAACCTACTCAGTGACAAGCGAGATCCTTTGTTCTACATAGATAACCAAGGTTGATATTCGGGGGTACCTGCTTGGGTAGCGGGGGTAGTTTGATACTTGCAGTGTTGACCATGATCCAGGATTTGGCAGAACAGGTTATTGCAGTGGAGCGACTGCCATCTGACTTCCGTGACCCTGTTGACAGGGGAACCTGACCAGATTGGATCATGAACGTGCAGAATGTGCAGGTTTCATCACGATGTTTTCCTTCGCCGTAAGAGTATCTAATGTATATAACTCAGAAAAGAGTCTTTGGTATATGGCGGCTGTGGTATTCGAACCTGGTACCTATCGCTTGCGAGTCGGATACTTTTACCACTAGGCCACCGACGCTCATAGAGGCTTACCTGATCGTAAGCGGCCACTGTCGCCATAGTGTTTACGATTCATGTAACGAAAATGTAGAATCGCAGATGCTGAAGATGAAATGGCTCATACGTGTAATTGCGTTAACTACTTTCCTTCAAATCGGAACACAAATGGAAACGTTTTTACTTGGCGGCAAAGTTATTCATCCAGGCGGATTCCCGGCTTGACAGAGTCCTATCACCTGTAAAAATGTGATCTTAAATGTAGATAGGCCATTTTTCAGAGAGACGGTCAACGAGATTATTGTCAAAAGATTGCGTTGGTGTAAAATTGACTGACTAACTGTTCTGTAGACTAACGATTCTTGGATCTATCGACTGTTGGACAACAGGTTCAGATTCGTTGGAAAGTGGAATCAATAGGCCAGGACGAATATATGAGATTATACTTTGTGCTGCTTTCGAATCTTTAGGTAATACAATGTACTCAATTGGGAAAATTGTAAGCGCATTCTTTTGTCTTTTATATTATTATTTCTTTTTTTGGGTACGCAATAATTTCATTTTGTATTCTGTCATATTATTGCAGTGCAGTTTCTTTCCTTTTTTATGTAATTTTGTTGCTACTAGCGAGGACCTGTAATTGGCTTATTGATTTCAATATATTACTTATTATGTTTTATATAGCTGTTGGTACTCCAATAAATAAATAAATAAATATTGTGGGTGTTTTCTTCGTCAGTTTCTATGGTAAGTATTTAGGTAGGCATCATGTGTGGTAGGCAAATCTTATAACATCAACAGCACGTTAATCCACGACGTGATGGGGATAATCCATATTATACCAATCGGTTGCTTTTGAATCGCATTCATTTCTGAAGTAGGTACTAAGGAAGGCAGACTAATGGCGTTTAGAGAATCGGTGAGGTCTACAAAGAAAAACGTTGCTTCGTGATGGAGTCACACCTATATGCCCTGATTTGTAATAGAAGCAAAGATATTTTTATACCAAGAATACAAGTAAGTAAATTATGTATGTAGCAGTGGTTCACCAGTGGTGGTAAGCAAAAACAAAATAACTATAGCCAGTTCAAGTACAAGCTTCGATATTTACGTGCGTTTGGAAACCGAGGTCAAGGTTTGCACATATGTGGGTGGATTACACGGTGACGGATTACGTTGTTCTATAGGTATTCATTACAGACCATCACGTAACTGTCATTGTGTATGTTATTTGATGCAATTTGCGTAATAACTGATGCCCTTGTACGGTAATCGTCTAATCACTAAATTTGTTTGTTGGTATCCAGTACGTACATTTTGCATCCGTTTGTATAGGACGTCCGAAATAAAAACAGTAGTTAGAGATATAGGATAATGAGTTAATCCATACAAATATTCGACGACCTGAGTGATTCAGTTGGTTAACATCGACATGCCGGTCTGCCACGCAGAGGACCCGGGTTCGATTAGCGGTCGAGCATAAATGGAAATGATGAATTTGATTTCTATTACGGATCTAGGTGTTATATGTAAAATAAGTATGTATTTAAAAGTATATAAGTAGTTTATCAGTTATCTAGCACCCACAACACAAGCTTCGCTTACTTTGGGGTTAGATATCGCTGTGTGAATTGTCCAAAACTTATTTATTTATTTAAATATTGAAGGACTTTATTGCCATCCACTAATAATAGTACAAAAACCCTCCTTACCATAAACTTGACTTGGTAAATAAGAGGTTATCCTAGAAGAGAAGAAAAGAAGAAGTGTAGGTCTAAATCGGTGACAAAAAAAACCACCCTGGCTGTCCGAGATAGAAGTGGAGGTAGGAGTAGGAAGAAAATATTTGTTTTGACTTTCCTCCTCAAAAGTGGTGACAGTCAACATCATCACCATATTTTAGTTATTGTCCCGATTGTGCTCTCGCACGCGAGGGCCCAGGGTCCGCCTTGATCATTATTCAGGATTTGGAGCGACTGCCATCTGACCTCCTGACTCTGTCAATAAAGGAACCTGACCAGATTGGACCATGGTTACAAATTCAGTCGCATGAATTTCCAGGTTTTATCACGATGTTTTCGCTCACCGTAAGAGTAACGGTTAATATTTTAAGAGAGGATAGCGGGGTATCCCGTTCGAATTGGAGCCGCCCGACTGGGGAAGTAACTCCACCTTACAGAATACCGCAGCTAAACAATACTTTTTTAAATAGTATTTAGTTTCTGCCGGTGAGTAAGGTCTCCAATGCTCCATGGGGTGGGGATTTGATCCGTGGCTTTGGCAGTGGAGGGGCATTTGCCTTTTTGCTGCCAAATCAATGTGTTATAGAGGTGGGCAACGCATTGGCGATACTCTTGGTGTTGCTAATGTCTATGGGCAGTGGTGACTACTTCCCATCAGGTGGCCCGCTCATCTAATGCACATAACACAGAAAAGAGTCATTGTTAAGTATATGGCGGCACTGGGGTTCGAACCCGGTACCTATCGCTTACGAGTACCTATTAACCACTAGGCCACCGACGCTGTCACAAGTGGTGACAGTGAAATTCTAAATATGATCTCGATGGTTTGTCCGCACTGGAATTCTTACATTATACCCGCATTACCCACATGTTCACCAACCACTGAGCCATCACATCAAAAGCCGAAAGTGCACTGCAAGGCTCTAGCGTCCTCCACATTAGTGGAGGGTATTGCCGTAATCTCCGTAGGCTGGTCTGCCTCTATTACCTACATTAATTAGTTGCCTTTGTCCATTTCAGGGTCCAGGGTCCCAGTCCATGGAAGGGGTTGGTGCTATATTAATATTTTACTCTACTTGACTTACGGCCACCCCGGCATTAGTCTTTAGTACCTTAAAGGTCGGCATCGCATTCACTACCTCAGGTCGCAGATGCCCTGGACGACGGTGGCCACTTTCTATAAGCTGAACGGTCCATCCATGTGACTTCCATTATTTTTTTTAGTTTATTGGTTGTTATAATTGTTTGACAGCGCTTCTTCTAATGCGACCTAAAATATACCTAGCTATAATAGCAGTAGGGCATAGAAGTGCTATCCTGTAAGTCATGTAAGTTAACATTGCTTGTTTACAAGAATTTGTGTGACTACATGTGCAGGTAGGTAAGCACACGAACGATAGCATAGAGTGGATAGGTATATTATTATCCACCTTTGAGTGCTTTAGCATCATTCATAACGGATACCGTTCGAACAGCAGTGCGCTCGTATCTATATCGAAGCTTTGAGTTTCCAACTACTGACTAAAATCAATTAACTGGATTATTTGCAGCAGTAATCGTTGAAATTCAAATTCTATGTGTTTCTTATATAAATCAAGACATCTTTACAAAGTGTAAGTACCGTGATTGATACGGCAAGTCGTGTTTTTGGGTATTGAATGTTCACCAAATAAGACAAGTCAGTCTGGACATATCATACATCTATTTACCATACCCGGCACCGTGTACCGGGAGGTAGCATCACGTAACAGAGGAATTACCCGCACCGCGGCTCGCATTAACAAGCGAAATGACATCAAAAATGAAAATTATTTTTAATCGCATCCAATTTGCGTGCGCCGTGACGGGCGGGGTGGGGAGTGGGGGTAACCACTGGGCTGCGGGTAGCCGAGCGTGGCCCTAATTAAACGGTAGCTGACATGCCGGCTCTACGGCTACGTGCCCGGCCAGCAAGCGACCAGCTCGGGAGAACGGAGATCGTGGTTAGAGTAGGTAGGTAGGATAAAGTAATAGGAGTTATTTGTTGGAGAGAATTTGAAGACGTGGTCCGTGGTCCGCCCACAGGACGTAGTAAGTTTTTCTAATCTGTGCCATTGGGTCTCTATAGCGTTTTGACGTATCATGTCTGATTGGCAGAATGTCAGAATTAGAAAATTGCCAGATTAGCAGTATGCCAGATCGATTTATCACGTGACATTTTCGTATTAGGCTCTTTTCTGAGTTATATACATTAGTTGAATGGTAACTAATGATCTTACGGTTAGGAAAAACATTGAGATTAAACATGCACATTCAGGCGACTGAATGTGTCACCATGATCCAATCTGGTCAGGTTCCTCTGGTAGCAGGGTCACGGAGGTTAGATCGCAGTCGTTCGGCCCCTCGTGCGCAAGAGCACAACTGGGAGATTAACGCCATTATGATGATTATTATAGGTATAATATTTATTCTGTGCCTCTACCATATACTAGTTTTGACGTTTAAAGCTGACAGTATCCTTAGTGTAGTACCGCAATAAAGTTAAACAGTCATATTAGTGTCTATATCCCGGTTGTTACGTACCTAATTACGTAACGCCGTTGCCTACAATTCTAACAATTCTCTAAATTCAATGATTGAATTGTTACTTTTGCGATTCCGTATCATCGATTTCATGGGTTCAGTTGCAAACAAAGTTCCATTGCAATAAACTGAAACTATTAATTCGATCATACGTAATCGTCAAAGTAACAATTTCAATAATTAAAATTAGACAATTGTTGGTAACAGAATAAATAAATATATAATATAAACTAAAATATAAAAGACAAGGGAAGAGTGGCTGACTCCAGGCTCCACAGGCATATAATTTTAAATTACCACTAACATATAGAATTCACATGGATCATTCATTGATTTTATTCGCATGGTAAAAATACATGACAAACATATTTCGTCAATTACAAGCGAAGTCATTGGAACATTGATAATTTCATAGACATCAACGCTCTCAAATAAGAACTTGCTCGTTAATCTCCCTTTGTATGAAAATTAAACACGCGTTGATGTCTTTTGTATGAAATAACCAATGTCGCACTAATATTGAATTGCAGTGTGGGTTGGCCTCCTAAAAGGTGGACCGACGACCTGGTTAGGATCGCAGGTGCCAGCTGGATGCGGAAAGCACAGAACCGGTCTTTGTAGAGATCTCTGGGGGAGGCCTATGCCCAGCAGTGGGCGTCTTCTGGCTGATATGATGATGATGATGCACCAATATTGAACTGCAGCCGAAGGTAGTAAAATGACTGAAAATGCATTGGCAGCCTTTATTAATGAGTCGTTTCGGTGTGGTTGAGGTATCCGACCCGTAAGTAAGATCTACCGGGTTCGAATCCCACTGCCGCCATGTACTGACTCTATTCTGAGTTATATATGTATGAGTTATAGAGGTATGGACCCACGTTATCTTACGTATATCGATCGCATCGAGGGTGTCCAGCGTAGGATTTTAAGATATTTAGGCTTTCGTTTAAAAGTACGTTACAGCTCTGATGACTACATCGACATCTGTAAAAAACATCATCTGCTTCCTTTAGTCGCGAGGCGCGAATAGCTGACTTGGTCTTCCTACTTAAGATTACTTCAAATTTGGTTGATTGTCCTCAGCTTTTGGAACAAATACCACACAGACCGCCTAACCGAACTTTGCGCACTAATGACATCATATCGTTACCTAAAGCGTCTACCGTAACACTTTTCTGTGGCGTAGCTGCGATAGTTTCAATAGGTTCAGTAAAAATGAGGATTTAGATTTGTTCAACACAGGCTATCGGACGCCAAAGCGAGTGCTTAGTAAGGCGTTTTTCAATAATACTAGCCAAACATAATTGTATTATTTTGCACATATGTTATATTGTATTTATTACATACGGCATGTTTTTATATGTTTTATATGTTCTTCTCGTAAACTAGTGCGTTGCGACTTAATTATCTTATGATACTGCTATCAGTGAGAACGTGTAATTGGCTTTTTGTATTTATTTAAGTTTTATATGCTTGTATTAAAAGCTGTTGGTTTTCCATATTAATAAAAAATATATATACATTAGTTGAATAGTTACCTATGTTATTACGCTGCGGGAAAACATCGTAATGAAACCTCCACATTCTGGCGACTCAATGTAGAACCATGATCTAATCTGGTAGCAGGGTCACGGGGATCAGATGTCAGCCAAGATGTTGATTGGATGATTTGCACGCGTCCTCGTCAGAAGATACGATCCTCGTGAGGCTAGATGTCTCCTTGACAGTATATAGGTACCTACCTATTTCATTATCAAAGAAGGCTTTCTGTAAACAAATAAATCAGTGACGAACGAGATAAGAGGTATGTAGTTGTCGCCGATAAATGCTACAATTTAATATCATATTTTCTATAACTATGTTTAGGTACTGATATTATAAAAAAATATGTGATTGTTTGTAATGGGTAAACTCAAAAGGTACTTAACCGATTGTAAAAATGTGAAAGACATGGCTATGGTATTTCTCGAAATTCAGTGTAGAACGAGTCCGAAACGTAGTATTATATAAAGGAGAAAAGAAAAAAGAAGAAACAGCTGCAGGTAGTCACTGCGAGCAATAAGCTACAAAACTAAGTATTTCTTTAAGATATTCTTACAGTACGGAGCTACTCGTAATATTTACTAAGTACAATGCGCAGCGAGCGCGGTCGATGAATATTTAATCGAGTTGCAACACATTTGCTACTGGAAAGTCTTATTAAAGTAATTTGACCGCGTCGTTACTATTGCGGACTTTATCACGTCCCGACCGCCTCGGCTAACCATGTAATCACCACTGAAATATTTCAGCCCACTTATAGTAATTTCGCGCATTAAGCCACTATCGCGTGTGTGATTACGTACAGTTGAAACAATACGAAATAATAAAAGCGAAGCGGGCGTGGGCCATTTGCATTTCCGTCGGTAGGGCAGGTGTTTTTCCTCTCTGGCTCGGCGAGCGCTAGGCGGGCAGAGCGAGCGCGCCGCCGCGCCCGCCGAGCCGTGGCCGCGCCAGCACCGCGCCCGCGCCGCGCCCGCGCCGCGCCGAATCATTATTTTGATTACGTTTAATTTGCATACGGGGCCGGCGCAGCGGCCGCCGCGGGCACCGCCGCCCGCCGTCGTTACGACCCCTGTACTTTTCTGTAATGTTTTCGCCATTTTCAACAAAGTTCCCCACAAATTGTATAATTTCAGCCATCATCATGGTTATTACGGAGAAGCGCCCGTAGTCCTCGAACCGTCTTAATAGGTCGGTCGATGCTCAAATTCTTGATAACTACGAGTAATCAACATAGTGCCTGCCTCGGCAGGCTTAATAGCCCGCTGCCTTCAATTATTGGTAATATCGGACTCTTAAACGTTCTTAGGAAGCTGACTGGCTGGTCTGGTAGGGAAGAGGAGCCGCTTATTTATTCTTAGGTCATTTCTTTAATAAGCAGTGTGCGAGCGTACCTAGAACTCCCGTTAAGGGGTGATCTGTGTACTGGCTCGGCGCATCGTCGCGTTCGTTTGAAGTGGCCAAGAGGTTTGTTGACTCTAATCAGTGATGCATATATACATGGCCGAATATATTGACCATATATTATATTGTACGTATTCAGTATTTAAGTTGGATATGTATAAGTGCGGCGTAGCTACCGTGGCGCTCGCGGCTACCGGCAGGCGCCCGCGCATTGGCGGCGGGCGGGCCAATCCGCGCGCGCCGCCACGCCCACGGCCGCGTGACCACGCGCTCGCACCGACAAACTTAATTTGTCTAATCTGAAAACATTTAAATAAAGTGACCATTTCGAAGAAATAATACAATTGGTACTTACTTAGGGCATGGCAGTAACTTGACGTGATTGTGGAAATGCAGATGAGGGGGTAGAGTTAGCAAGGGCAAGATTACGTGGGTACCCTTGGGTATAAGTAATTACGGATCAAAAAAGGAATTTCGAGAAGTAGGTTGATTAAGTATCAAGAAATTTCAGTGGTTCCACTGATCCACCAATCGGAATTTGAGCCTGGGGTACCTTTTAAGTTAAGCAGCTGTCGTTTACTCCGGCTTCGGTCTGTAGGTATTTTCGTAACGGTCGCGGCGTCAAACGGTCTAATTTCCAACTAGGTACCTCCATATACATAGAGCTATCTAAAACCATTTACCTGTAACGACCGAACGTATCATTGGCAACGATTGGCCAGCGACCGCTCTCGGCTACGGTCCGATTTGGCTTTCATCGCGACGTCCGGGACATTCCGATCACTTGTAATGACATAATCGCGCCCCGCGGCGCCGTCCGGCTCGGGGTCCGATGATGACGGTGATTACGAAGGAAGGGGGAGGTGGGGAGGGGGAAGGGAAGGGGTTGCGGGGGAAATTGATTCGGCGCTGCCGGCGCCTGCGCAGCGCAGCACCTGACCGCTGCGAAACCCGCCATTTGACCAACTGAAAATTAGCTGTACCTAACTGTGTCAATTGTTAATGTGGTATAGCAAATTTTGGTCTAAAATGAAGAGTTTAGGCAAACAAGTACGATTCTGGAATACTGAAAAGACATAATCATCATAATGCTGGCGTTAATCCCGGTTGTGCTCTGCGGAGGACCCAGGGCAAAAACGAAATGCGAAAACTTTGTTGCGAAAGTTTGGATATGACATTAACCGACTACGGCAAAATAAAATGTAGGGTTATGAATGGGTTGACAGTATTGACAAGCGGTAGGTATATACGGTTCAGAAGGTCATGATTCAAGCCAACTAATGTTACTGCGTTAAGGATCTTAATGGGCAGCTGCGTTTTCTTCTGTATATTCAACACTGAGATCAGTGACATTGCTTTGTGACCGGCAAAGTATCTAGAATATAATACCAACCTCTACCATTAACTGGCTACCATCATAAAAGGCGTTTATTACACTGTTAAGGAGTTCTCCTGAGGGTGTGAGCCGCGGCGGGTTGGCTGCGTTCGGGCACACTGCGCACATGATTCACCTACGCGGTTATGTGCATGGTGCTGCTCGAAGTCCTAGGACACTGAAATGGTATGCCGGCCATGATTTGCACACAAATAACAGGATCATTAAGAAATCTGTATCTTTTTAATCTGCAACCCTTTAGAAAGGTGGTGAAGGTCTCTATTATATCTATGTTTTGTACCATAGGAGAGTCCTGAAGTCCTAGGAAACTGAAATTTAACAAGAAAATTAAGAAGTTATTGACTCTAATCCCCCAACCCCCATATTTCATTTCTTGAAGTGCCAGAAAGATAAAATTTAGTATGCTGGCTAAAAAAGAGTAGGGCACCCATTCAATTTTTCCTCCAAAAAGTCATGACATCCCACCAAAACATTTCATGTAAAATTCGTTGGCCAAGCCTTGTAAGTTCTCAACGGTTTCAGTGTGAAAAAGTTATCAGATCTCACGAAGAGCCAAGCTCCTAACTCTGCGATCCCCAAATTTCAGTCAGATTGTGCAGTTTGGCCGTTCCATCAGTCCTTTGGTAAGTTTATTAGACCACCTTTTCCTTTTACATTTTAAATCGATTAATGGAAGCATGTGTTTCTGTTCTCAAATTAAGTAAGTACTTATTATTTTTACATAGCGATAAAAAAGTAAGTAGGTAGAGTGTCAGTTAGCCACAAAGTTTCGTTTTTCTTGGGCGACCTAGTTTGAAACTTTTTAGGTTTCTGCACTACCCCAGAATATCTATACGTACTACTCACCCTCGCCGTAAAAGTATCGGTTTAGACATTAGAGAAATGTTTTAACGGTACATATTACGTATGTATGTGAGTTCACACGTAACAATCAATTAAACTGTCATCCTTTCAATTTTTTTTTACAGTGTTGTCTCGTAAATGTCTGATAGAAGTTATGCTATTGTACATATTATCTTATTGTTGTAAATTGAGAGACATCCGACTACAGTAAAATAAAATAAAATCCTAAATCGCAACAAACACACATACAACATGAATACTTTATCCTTGTAAACAGCGGTTTCCAAGTCACTTTTGCATTACCTATTCCCTTATGAAACTCCAAACCTTTTGCATTTTATAGCAGCACAATCGTCTTTGTTGTTTAAATGATTGCACCGGGGACCGTTGTCACAGGGCCCATTAAATTGCAACGTGAAAAATGCACGTTTCACACTGACATGTGGCTCCTGCTTACGTAATAGGCGGTAATGGTTCTGATTTTCCACGAAGCTAATGTATGGCCTGAGGATTTTCATTGTCCCAACTGTCATTTTCTATGCATAATGGCTCGTCCAAGATTATAGAGTCGTTTCGCAATGATACCTGTATTTCCGTGGGACTATAACGGGAGCATTAACAAAAGCCAACGTTTGATTGACTCGCCCGTAGCTCGCTTGTTTCATGTTGGAAAATGACAGGAAAAACTGCACCGCAGGCAACGCGGCGACTGTTATTTGCGAACGGTAAACTAGAGCTGTTATTGTCAGGCGATGTCGCTGGTTACTTTCAAAATTAGAATCGATAACTAAAAGAGACATTTGTCATGGTATGTACTTACGATGGTAAAAGTAACGTCAATTCCTGTGTATTTTCCTGGTTCAGCGTAACTCTATAAAGTTGTAATTTCTTCTTTTTCTATTAGTTTTTCGATTAATGTTATAGGAGCGTCGTTGGGTAATATATCTGACTCGTAAGCGAGAGGTATCGTGTGCGAATCCCACTGCGGTCATGTGTCATGGACTCTTTTCTCAGTTATATACATTACTTTATTGCTAACCGACGTTTGCTAGCCGTCGACTTGCAGTTGTAGCCTATGGCAATCGCCGACGGGTGACGACATCAGTCGTTGACAAAATGCGTGTACATGTGCACTTAGAAGGAATTCTAGGATATGCATGTAATCGGCTAATTTGAATTAAGATAGCGTGGATTACATCTTTGTCATCACCGTACATCAGTGTACTGCGTTAGGTCTTCTCCATGGCATGCCACTGAAAGAGGTCTGAAGTAGACATGTGTGGCACGATGTGCCTAACGGGTGGGCGAACTGCTAAATGATTTCTCAGATTTATGAAATAGGTACACAATATGTTTAATTTGTCTAGGTTTTAACCGACTTCAAAAACAAAAGAAGAAGGTGGTTCTATGTTCGACTGCAAGGTGGTGGTGGTCCATTTTTTATGTACGAGTATGTTTTCTCTGTCAATTTTGGATAGATAATGAAATTTTTTTTTGAAATGTTTTTGAGCTCTTAAGATGGTCTCATTTTAATTAGGTCAGGTGCTGATGATAGGAACCCTGTGCAATTGAGGGCATTCCTCGAAAATAGTAATTGCCAAATAAAATCTATGTCTATATGTCTGTCTAAAATTGTAGTTACGTATGGTGTGCTTGTTCCGTTATTATGTCTAACATTTGGTGTTTGCGTATGATGCTGCTGCGCTGATGATGAAGTCATAGAACTCCGTAACAATTAAGAGTTAGGGAATAATACTGTTATTTATCGGCAGGAACTACTTAGTAGTATCTAGGGCTAAAGTGATTTACAGAAGGGTATATCTTCCTGAGGTGGTCTCATTCATCAGGTCAGGATGTGATCACAAAATTTTAGCCACATCGAAAGAAACCCTCAAGATTATGTGCACGTATAATTTGTTACGTATCTTACTGTAAGGAAAGTATTCAGAATCTGAGGATGAAAAACCTGTGAAATCGACGGCATGTCGATTGTTGTTGTTATGTCTTATTCAGGTGTTCAATTCAGAGTATCATCATGTGATGCTTCTGTGCTGCTGATGAAGCCACAAAACTTCACAACGAATAGGAGTTGGGAGATAGTACTGCAATTATTTGACAGGAACTACTTCGTATTGTCTAGGATAACGTAATGCTTGAATTTCCTTGAACCCCTCCAAGATTATTTTTTACGTGTGTCGCATGTTACTGAAGTTATTATAACTACCAAAGAAAATTTAAAAACTTATTTGATAAATAAAATAATACACCGCCTTTCACAAATCACAAAATATATATAAAATAAGCTTCTTAACATACAATACGAGTAACTTATGTATCATTTATTTTTGGAGTAAGTGCCACACATCAACTCTCCCATTCTTTGACGAACATGACTATGCTAGCACCGAGTTCGAAGCGTGTGCTAGATGCGATCGCACCGCTTCTGAGCTAATCCGGGTCATCAACGCCGTCAGAGAAATCTGCGTGGGGCTCCGCGTCGCACTCGAAAGGGGAGCAGACGCGAGCCCGGTCCTAGACGAAGGCATCCGGATCCTGTGGGAGCTCGAGATGCCCCTGGGAAGCGTCGATGACCCACAACGCCTGGAGTGAGCCACAACGGCTCCTCGCCCAAAGACCGACCAGGCTGTGCCCTGACCGAGAAGCAGGCCGGGCACGAGAAGATTTCTCAAAGGCCCGCAATCCTCTCCCCCGCAAATACAGGGAGAAGCAGACCCGTGTAGTAGAAGCAGTTTTACATTTTAAACATTTTTTTTCTGTGCATTTTTATTTGCCCTTAAAATACGTTTATTTTGAAACTGACCAATAGGGTACTTTGCAAAGTCCTAGGAAGTTGAAATTTGGTAGGCATACTAGGATTTGCACATAAATAACAGGAAAATTATGAAATCTGTAACTAGTCTGCATATAATTTGTACCTATAGGACAGTCTTGAAGTCCTAGTAAGCTGAAATTTGGTAAGCAGGCTAGAATGTTTACATAAATGACAAGTAAATTAGAAAATCTTTGGCTTTTAACCTTGGAGATTCCCCCTAAAGAGGCATGCAAGTTATTTCAAGATCAAGTAACATTAAATTTAAAATGGACTTCGCGAAGTGTTAGAAAGCTGAAATTTTGTATGCACCTAGGATTTGCACACAAACTACAAGAAAATTAAGAAATCTATGACTTTTAGCCTCTAATACCCATAAACGAGAGTGCAGGTCTGAATAAATCCATTCTATGCTTACTACAAAAACTTGTCATGTAAAATTGGTTTACCAAGCTTCGTAAACGGTTTTACTGAGAAAAAGTTATCAGATCTCATGAAAAATGAAAAACAAACTTTGTGGAGTAGGAGTACAAAGCCTAACTCTACAAGCACTAAATATTGGTCAGAAAGTATTGTTTTGTTGGCCGTTTCAAATATTCAATGATCAACTGATGACCGACGACATCAACTCTAACCGTCGCGTCGGTCGACCACTGAATCCAGTCTAAGTTATGCATTAGAACTATGAAACAGCCAAGCCCTACCCAAGCCCAACCCTAGATTTTGGTCAGAAAGTATCTGACCAAAATCTAGGGTTTGTAGAGAGTTGTTAGTAGCGTTCCGGCTCTGCCTGGCATTGTCGAGCACGGTTCGGTCGTGGTTGGCGAGGGATACGTTTATCTACGGCCATAGGGCGGTCAGCGTGTTACTGTGTGTTTCCTCCCTACTTTTTTTACCCCCTCCTTTTTGACGATTGAAAGAGATATTTAATGTCCTAATCAATAAAGAAATTATGAATTTTGAATTTTTGTATTTTGAATTTTTAGAGTTAGAAGCTTGGGTATTCATGAGTTCTGATAAATTTTTTTTCAATTAAACCGTTAAAAACTTACGACGCTTGGCCAACCAATTTTTTATGCTATATGGTTAGTGGTAACTATCGCCCATAATATCTACATTTAGGTTGCAGGTAATAAAATACAGAACCACGGGTGACTTGTCACTGTGAGGACTAAGATGAAATGCCTCGTGTCTGTAATTTCGCTGGCAACCTTATCTTTCAAACCGGAACACAACAATGCAAGCATTGTTGCTTAGCGGCAGAAATATAAAGGGGGGTACTCTCCCAGGCGGATTCCTCAGGCTTGATAGAGTCCGACCACCTGATAAAACTATTCATGAAATATTTTTGGTCGTATACTGCTTACAGATTCTTTCGAAATTACTTAATCTGTATTTTCTTATTAATTGCATATCTTACGGATGATTATTTAAATAAAACCCCTTACACTCATGGGTATTGTACGAGGCGACTAATGTTTTCGAGGCAAAAGATCAACAGTCTCCGTAGTCTGGAAAATGGGCAGCAGCATTTTCCATTGTTATATTTAAACACTGCGATCTCCAACCCGCCTACCAAGTGTGGAGATTATGACAAAAACCTCCCCTTACGTGGGAGAGGCCCTAAGTCCTGCAGTGGACTGTTACGGGCTGTGATGATTTAAATAATAATTTACCACCAATATACAGAATTCACATGGAACAGTGACAATTTCATATAATAGACATCAACGCTCTCAGTTTTACCCTTTTATAACTTTTGTACGAAATAACCCAATAATTTCATTTCATAATGTAGATGCATAACCTTGGCTTGGGTTGGCCAGATGGCCAATCGACTCTTAAAACTATTCAACCAGAGTCCGGGTCCCAAGCGGTAGACCTTGGTCAACCGCTTCGCCAATGGTATTAGGAGTCGGCAACAAAATTGCATGGGAATTAAAATTTGTGTAGAAATCATCCAGTGCAACTGTAAACGATATATTTTAACGAAAATCTGACATACCACAGACACAGATATTAGTTTCGAAAATCGCATCTACATAATTTCATTGGCTTTGATTATTTTTATGAAAAAAAAAAAAAAAAAATCTTCGTTTGTATGGAGAGCGCTCGGGGGACACTCGGAGCGATTGGCGAGTGCGTTGCGGTGTTGAAATTCGACTAGCCTCAAAGTTACGTTACGGTCACCCATCAAGTTCCTGGACTTTGCGAACATTACTTAACCTTAGTTATCGGTCTCGTAAGACACTAGACCAGAGCTGCTGCTCGAAATATTTATGAAAACCAAATTATGGGCACTTACCTACAAATTAATCCCAATTATACTGTCAGTGGCTAAAAAATCGTAAGCTTAGTAGGTAAAAAACCTTCGTAAAGGCTATTTACAAGGACATTAGAAATGATCCGTCAAAGATATGCTTTATAGGCAACTGTTTCCGATGGCTCCCAATGTTAGACCCTTTTGTCAGTTAATCACAGGTTACCGTATCCCGCATCAAAATAAATGCGACATAAAACTTTATTTTATTACTCCAAATTGACTCAAATTTGACAAAGATGTCTCATAATTAGCGTAGTTATCGAAATGAAATGGCGGTTGATGATTCTAGGATTGAGTGTAGTACGTGTAGAATTGGAGAGCTCGTTTTTGTTAATCCTACAAAGAAATAATGTGTACAGTCAGCTGCAGAGCTTACAAGGGTTCGTTCACTCTACAACTGATTGTACTTACCTACCTGGCGGGTTAATCTGAAGGAAGCCTGATAATTTCATTAACATTGGCCTAGCCATTTTGGAGTCAATAGCGAACATACAGTCACACATCGATTTTATATATAAGCCTACTAGTGACCAGCCCTAGCTTCACACCGGTCAGGTGCCAAACGTCATAGGCTCTTCAGGGCTTCGATTCTGGTACGGAAATCGTCTCAGTTGCAGTAACATTACAATTGCATCGCATGTCAAACGTGTGATTGTTATTCAAATGACAGATGTTGAGTTGCAACTTTCATAAGTTCGAACGTTTCCACAATTCGTTTTCTGGTACTTTAGTTGCATTATGGTTTTATATGGCTGTTGGTACTCCAATAAATAAATAAATTACTATGTTGCATCTTTCTTAGTTGTCAAACTGCCTTCAATTCTGTCAACGAAAACGTGTCAAAGGTCGAACAATGATTTAACTGCAATTTAACTGGGATGATGCTGGGACTGACTAGATACCTCGACGTTAGTTATAGTAAAGTTAGGTTACAGAAATGTATGACAGAACAGGTACTACTTATTTCTAGAAAGAAATCTCTTCCAGCAGGCCTACAAATTCTAAAAAAAAATTGTTACAAGGTATGAATTTTCAATTGAAGTACCTAATTTTAAAAATTCAGCGTCTTGTGGGTCCGAAAATAACTACTACTTGAGTTACCTACCTGCAGCCAATTTTCCACGATAGGCGTCAGAATCGTCGATAAGTCGTATAAGCTACGCATCCCAATTTACGAATATGTTTATTAGGTAACATACAGCATATTTTATTTATTTATTTATTATTTTACAGTATATCTTACCTCCCCGCATCCCGCATAGTCGGATAAACAAGTAATTCAATTTTCGCCGTAGTTGTCGCTACTCTACAACAGAGGGCGTAATTCAGCTTCTTTATAGTCCCCAGTAAATAGAGAGCAGTGTATACGTTAGACACCACAGTTAACAATTAATTTTTTTAGAGCGCATTTATTTCTATGTATGGGAGCTCTGTATAAAACTCCAATGTGGCTACATAAAGAAACAATCACATTTACATAATATAAGAGCGGCATCCGCAGGCTGATCACGGCGCAAACTGAGTTCTTCACTACCACGAAGTTAATTGCGGCTTCATGGTCCATTATATCGGCGTAATTAGACAGTACATTCCGTAATGGGGGTATTAGTAGATTAATTTTTACGATTCTTTTAGTTTGTGGGTAGGTAAACCGCATCGGATGTGCTTTGTTTTGTTATTCGTAATGTGCGTGTTGCGAGGCTGTTTGTTCCCATGATCGGTGTAACGGAATTTGTTCTCAGATGAAAATGTATCGACAACTAAGTGGAAACTGTACGTAAGTATACTTACCTACAGATTTTTCTATGATCACGACTATGTTAGGCGGACCCTGGTCCCTCGCGTGCCGCGCGGGGGGCAACTGGAACATAACCCCAAGATAATGATGGTGACGATGACTTTGCGTAGTTTTGTCGACATCATTAATAATGTCCATTCCACATATAGGTAGGAAGGTCATCATTTGCCTACCCTTATACCATACATTTGGGGTCAGAACATACTGTTTCGTTTTCTTTCTCCATTCATTCCTATCTGCTGTCATATCCACGCTCACCTCTTGTTCTCTGATATCCCTCATCACACAGGTAGGTAGGTGCCCATAACATCTTTAATGCTTCCGTTAGAAAAAAAAATACCTAGGTGAATTAAATAGCAAAGATAATAAATAGTAGGCATAGGTACCTACTACATTCGAATAACATTTACGCATGAAAAAAAATATAGAAGTGTCTGCGGTGTTTTGTTCACTAACGAAGTTGCAAAAGCCGAAATTTTTAAACCTCCTCTTTCCAGTGTTTCCTTTGGACTATGACATGGGATCGTTCAAGAGGTATATTAGAGGTCTCTTTAGTGGCGGGCAACGCATTGGTAGCGCCCATGGTGTTGCTGATGTCCATAGGCGGTGGTCACCACTTTCCATCAAGTGGCCCGTATGATTGCAGACTCACCAGTCGAAATAAAGTCAACTTTTCTGTTGTTTCTGGAGTTTAGTTTTGTACATTCCATTTAATCTATGGTACCAAGGTAGGTACCGCAGCATCCCAACGCCCAGCTGCGCGTACGCATCGCACGCGCACCGGCAGCTGCGGGGGCGGGCGGGGCGGCGCCGCACCGCCTTGCCGATTGTGTGACACCCTGGGGAGATATTTTAATTTTTTTATTATAATATAATTGTTTAATATGTATGACACAGTGTTCACTGTTTGCACATTCGTTGTGGGAGGTGAGTTTGTGATAAAAATAACTAAATGTGTTGTAATGAAGTAATATAATAGTATAGTGCAGTAACGATCACGTGATAGTACACCATACGGTAATGAAGTACTTGGGTAACGAATATTTATTTTACTTGTGTAACGAATATTTATTTTACTTGTGGTATTTTAAGAAGGTATAGTAAGGAGCGTCTATGGCCGAGTGGAGCGGAGGTGGCCTAGTGGTTGATGTGACCGACTCGTAAGCGAGAGGTAGCGGGTTCGAATTCCACTATCGAAATGTACCAATCACTCTTTTCTGAGTTATGTATATTAGTTGACGCAATGGGCATCTCTCCGGGTACCTCGTCTACGCAACCACGACCACTCTGACAAGAGTGTCCGACTAAGAAGAAGATATTAGTTGAATACTAACCGATGTTTGAAAACATCGTGATGAAACCTGCACATTTAGGCGACAGAAATTGCAACTATGATCCAATCTGGTCAGGTTCTTCTGGTAGCAGGGTAACGGAGGTCACATAGCAGTCGCTCCATTGTACCTAATTACCAGATCTGCCAAATCCTGGATCATGGTCTAGGCCGACTTCTCTCGCGCGAGATGATTTTATTTATTTATTTATAGTGAGAAAGTAACGCATGAAGTGCATGGTGTGTGCGCTAATTACATAAGAACCTATTTTACTACATTACATACTTTTTAGTAGGTACCTACAGTCTACATTTATATTAGTGAAATAGTCAATATTAGGTACGAAAAAGCGCTGCATGAATATGTCATTTCTCACACAGGTAGACCAGTATTATGGTAAGACACAGGTTGATTGACCAGATAGATTTATGTATTTCATATGACTTATGAGTAGTTATCATGAGCCAAGCGATTGAAGAGGAGCGTGGGAGCAAAATCGGGACTTATAGTACTAGTTAATATTTTCTTATTATTATTTTCTTTATTAATCCCTATATTTCTTGAACGTGCGATTCAATAACAACAATCTCAGTCGCCGTACTCAGTGATCGACAAGACGTCACTGACAGACAATCGGTCGTAACCCCGCGACGCACACACGCGGTCGCTCCCTAAAGCGTCCGCATTTTAAAACGCACCATAAATAATGGTCAATATGTCGAGCAGCATTGTCGATGCTGACAAATTGCCGTTCTCGCTCGCCGACGCTCATTGTCGGCTACCGAACCACGATCGGCCATTGTCGACGCAACTCGCAACAATGACTCACAACCCAACCAATGACTTTTGTTGGCTATAATTCTCACTTCTATACTTTACGAGTGAATGTTGCGAATCGCTTTTATTATGTCTTGCGGGCCGCGAGAAGGCAACATTCAATTTCGGGATATGATAAATGAGTGTCTTTGTCCCGTTCTGTTGCCGATTAAATTTCATAGTCGATAATAACAAGAATGTTTGGTTTGGGCATTGTTGACGGGCGCAGGCATGGACGGGCCAAAGTGTAGCGCAAATACATTTATGGTTTTTGTGTATCGATGCAAAGATTGAACGCTTTGTATCTGTAGATAGCTTTTATAATTAAGTAAGCAAATATTTAGCTAAGTTATCTACTAAATTCGTTGGATAGATAGACAGGTAGAAAATTCTACAGTCGAGAAAACTGAATGTTTAGCAAGTTGACATATGTCAGAAATTGGCCATGTTACTATTTTTTATTAATTAATTCTAGTTCTTTTCGAGCACATGCGTCGGCCATTTTATGTGCCAAAAGTGTCATTTATTTGCACACTATCGAAGTGCAAGTTGCCTTTCCATTAGTTTATTTTTTCTATTTTCCGACGTGTACCTACAGTAAGTACTACAAACTTATCTGACAAAATTGGAACTATGAAAAAATGGGGGCACTTCATTAGGAAATGTATTTGAAATGAAATGCCAATGTCAACAACAACGACGCCGTTACCTGATCAGACAAGTTTGTGGCACTTTCCCTCTACGGTGTCACTATGTTTCGTCATTAACATCTCGTAGTAATTGGGTGGAACTATAAACATTATTAATATCCATATAAAGACAACGGCGCGGCGCCACTCTTCAAAGGTACTAAATGTTGAAACAGATTATAGTTTGTCATTAATGTCATTATGCGAAGTTTAATACGAACTAATTAGAATGATGATTAAACTGCTCAACATTAAGTTTCCTCGACTGTATCTATTGTCATGAAATAACAATATGATTTTTTATGAAACTCAGTGACATCTCAAGCACTTAGGTATGTAAAAAAAATAAGGAACCGCACATGCTTTGTCTCTGTTAGGGTTAAAGCTGGTACATCTCAATCCTGTGACGCTGGCTACCTTATCATTCAAACCGGAACACAACAATGCAAGCATTATTGCTTGGCGGCATGAAATAGACAAAGCCATGGTTCCCATGCAGGTGGGCTCATCAGGCTTGATACGGTCCTACCACCGATAAAAGCGTCACATGTTCTGAAAAAGAAAACAAGGTAGTGATATTACTAATTAATAGGGAATACATACTTTTATTATTACAGGTGACTGAATATGTAACCATGATCCAATCTGGTCATGTCCCCTATTAAAAGGGTCACGGAGGTCAGATGGCAGTCGCTCCACTGTCTCCCAAATCCTGGATCATTGTCTAGGCGGAGCCCTGATTTTCGCGCGCTAGAACATAATCGGTACATGAACGCCAAGATGACAACATACCTATACTCTTATGTTTATTAACTGTATTGTTTGTAAAACGAGGAGTATACCATGTCCCTCGCAGATTTGCGTTAAATTTGAACAGTACAAAACACTTTTGTGCTACAACAAAGGCAAATTACTGTGAAAATTGTAATAAAACCCTCTCCTCATCCCCTACTATTAAGAGATGATGTAGCGATACTTTGCGCCGACGCAACTGCGAATCGTAACGTTTAAATGTTGCAGTCAAAATTCCTGCTTCTAAAACTCGACTTTATGTCGTGGCGTTAAGGTTGTTATTGTGTGCCTTCAGGCTTGGGGTGTTTGATTTAGTGAAATACAATCTGAAGTAACCGTGACGGGTGAATAGAGCATAAAAAACGCATAAATCAAAGTCAAAAAGGCATAGAGAATGCGGCTCTGTTTGTCACCAGCTGTCGTGCGTGCGCGCACCGCATCGCGCTGTTCGACAAAGCACAATTCCCATGTTCCCATCTATAATGAGGGTAATTTTCGACATTTTGTCACATTAGCGAGACGTATTGAACTATTGTTGTAACGTTATTTAGAGAAATTGTAGGTACTAATTTTTTCGTTATTACGAATCTGATAGGGACGTGAATGTAAGTGCCTTTTATACGCGGTGGCTTTTATTCACTACTATACACAATTAAAAGAGTCACTTTATAAATAGGTTGTTAAAATGGTCGTGTATATTTAAAAGAGATAGATATTTCCAGCTGTAACCAAGGTAGAATACATAGGTTACATTATTATTTTGAAAGAAGCTAGAGTCATGTGTACGGTATAATAGAATAACCCTTCCATTCACGACTCCTGCGTGTCGATATTAGTATGGGCCTCCGTAAAACCGAAAATGGCCAGCAGATTTGTAAGTACAAACACCAAGCAGCCTGGTAACACTCTCCACTATTTGTAGGAAACTCAAGTCGAACAGTTTACTGTTACGAACTATTGACGATAATCATGAATAACGATTTATATTTGTGCTTTGAATAACCCCGCGGGGGAACAGTACCCTAAGGCCCTGCTTCTCAATGTCCATTGTAAAGAAATTAGTTTAAATGACGTCTAAATATATCGATGAAACTATATCGATATCTACACTCAGATTGTTTATTTTACATATAGTAGATACAGGCATTCCTTTCTATTCTAAAATGTCCTATCAACACATCGTACTTACTACTTAGTAAGTCAACGCATCGAATTCTCCAGTTGTTGGTAACACATGGTACGCTCACGACCCGTGATACTTGCGGTCACAAGCTCCAGAGAAAGAACTCTTCCGTTTGCACTGCCATCTGGCTCCTAATTACTTCCTACGCCTTTCAACCCGACTGAAATGTCTCTTTGAACGCCCACATTTAGTTTTTTCAAAAAGCAATTACGTAAGAATAAAGAAATATGAAAGTACGCCACACAAAGAAGGTTTAAACGTAGAAAGTGAGTACCGTCTTCAAATTGCCGTGAAATTGATAGTTTGGAGTAAACCGCAGCTTGTTCATGTACTTATATACTTGCGCTATTGAAGAACTATCGCAGGGAACAAGTTGCAATCATTTTATTTAAATAATAATGTCGCAGAGTTTAGCGTCATGCCTGGATTAATGCGGAAAGTGCTTTTACGATCCAAAAACCGTAACTTCAACGATAAATGAGATGATGCCTGTCTAGTCTAACTAAAAAAATGCTTGTAGGCCCAAAAATTATTTTGTTGAACTAGGGGTTACGTTTGGTAGTATATTATACTCATGCCATAGGTATGTTGATAACTAAGGTCCTTGACCATTGTTATTAAGTCTCCCATAAAGGTGCATGTTGTTAAACATGGTCCGAATATTTACTATAGATTTGCCTTTGCGGTTATTTTTTACTTAAGTTCTTTGTTCCTAATTTTAATCTTCTTTAGACTGTGGGCTTTGTTTAGGGCAAACTATGTTACAGAGCCTGTACATAGAGGGGGCATACCCTTGCATTTAGTAAAAGGGAATTCCATTTGACAGGCTTCAAGAGTTTGTTAATTATTTGTAGGTTTGAGTTGGTGTAGTTTCTTTGAAAACACTTTTCCATATGTTTTAAATCCCTTCCATAAATTTTAGTAAATTGTAAAGTTGCACGAAGGCGCGAAGGTTGGCTGAATCGGTTTCTGTGTCGGGGCTTGTTCTCAAGATGCGAATGCATGACTTGCTGCCGAAGCCCCTGTTGCTGCCTACGTTTCATTAGAAAAAAAAAACATAAGTAGACCACGACAGTGAGGAGTACCTATTATCCAAAGGAGTCTAAATAAATTTACTTATTTAATTTACTAGCGACCCGCCCCAGCTTCGCAGGGATAGGAACCTTATCAAGAGTCTTAAACTATCCTCATGAATCACGCTGTCTATTGGTATAAACCGCATGAAAATCCGTTCAGTAGTTATAGACTTTGTCGCAAACAGATAGACTGACGCGGCTTGGGACTTTGTCTTATGATATTTTGTGGAGATGACGATAGTCCACAGAAATTTACTATTTACTAGATTTCTGTGGATAATGAGTAAGTACTTATTTAGAGTTATATACATAACATTATTGGGCTCTACTCAAAAGTAGCCTCAAAAGCCGACTGCACATACCTACAGTCGTACGTATCAATAGAAAAAGTAAAAAAAAAGTATATATATTACGTACAGTCGGCTACAGAGATAACTGACACTCTGCTCTCACTCTGCAGCTGACTGTACTATAGGTACAATATCTATTTGGATTTGCGTAGTCAGTCAATAAAACTCATGTACTATTATTCATAGAACGAGTTTAAATATCCTATCTACAGTTGTCTTTTGGAGTTAGAATTACCTTCGCTTAAACCTTCATAGTAGGTGGTGAACCCGATACAGCCACACTTCTCCGCTAGGTGGTCGGTCACAGATTCCGTGCGCTCTCTGAAACAAATATTGTAAGAAGCAGTGGCACGACTCCATTCCGCCGGTATCTTTCCGCCATCGGGAAATACGATCTGGGCAAACGCTAGATCCATGTCGTTACAACGACCAAAAGAAGAATGAACATGAGCGTCGAATCGACATACTGCTAGGTTGGTATTTAATAATTTCAGAATGTAATTTACCACCTAGTTTATGTAAAATGCTAAATAACCGAAGCGTTTACGCTACAAATTCAAAAACCTCTATAGATAAATAGTATAAAGTCGCTCTCCGCGTCTACCTGTAGGCCTACCATGAGTTGCTACAGTAAAAACGGCTTACTTTACTACTCTCGTTCCGTAAATCCCGTTTCCACAGTAGTAAACGTTAAGTCGGTACCATGAGTTTCACATACGTTTCCCGTTTAGTGTTACGTGAAAACCATACTAGCTACAGTAAAAGCTAACTTCAGTGTAGTTCCGGGGTATAGGTCCTTGACAAGTGTTGTTGATTATTAGTAGTCTGTGTCACAAAAACTTGTTTATTTACAAACAGAGGTTATGTTTTAGCAATGCCTAGGCACTTATTTAAATCCTGTTAAATTGATAATAACATATACTTTATGTCCAAATAAAATTACGAAATCATAGACGATCCCCGAATTCCCCGAAATGAAGAAGTCAATAACTGGTTGAAACTGCGCTTACAGTTTGTCCACTGGGTTTTAAGTAGTTTTAACCCACCGGAAACAGAAAAGATTAATACTGCATAATTATTGGTAAGTTTTATCTATATCTTAAAGTATATATACCTAATTTCAACTAAGTAGACATGTTGTACTGAGTAAACTTATATTAGGTATTATTTGTCAACAGGATCAGACTCTGGAGTCATGGTGGTGCAGTAAATTCTCAGAAATGGACGCCTGTAACTTTGAAAAGGAACTGCACTTACCCTAGTTGAATGAAGTTCGGAGGCACGACCACATGTGTAAAAAAGAAAACTCAACATCGGCTAACAACATTTTTTTCAAATTGAAGATGCAAGTGGTACCTAAAGAGCAGTAATTCCAGACTTTAGCATTAGTTAGTGCAATACTATATTAAAAATTGTTTGCAAAAGTGAAAGTGGTAGTTTAAGTTTAAGTTCTGATTTTTTAGATTTTGAATAAAAATATATTTATACCTAATTTATAATTTGATTTTTATTTTCCTGCTATAATTACTAACATTAGTGTAGTATAGGTATAGTACAGCTAATATAATAATAGCCCTGATATTTTCTATTATCAATACAATCCCAGTTATTTCCCAATAATAATACCTAAGGTTAAAATTCTTAATTACCTATGTGTAAAACCCCAACCTCTCAGACCAGAAAATAGACAGCAGTTATGTGTACTTGTGTGTACTCAAGGCTGGAATTTGGACCGAGGCTGAAGATCCAACGGCATGTCAGGTGTAAAGATTATGGTAAAACCCTCCACTAATGTGAAGGAGGCCCAAGTCAAACTGTTTACCATTAAAGACTGTTATGTGTGTGATAAAAATAAAATATAATATTGATTTTTCTTATTAATTTAATCTTTCATAGTATGGCACATAACATAATTTTTATTACAATATTGTTGTTGGAAGCAGTTGTGTGGCTTTATAAAGAGAGCATAATGAAAACAAAAATATTTGCTAATGTCATCAACTTAAAAATATTAGTTCTTATATGTAAAATATATAAAACAAGCCAGCGAGTAACTTATCTTGTAAATTTCACTTTTCAAACATTTTATTATTATTATTAGGTGTTATAGGTTAATAGACAAGTAGGATTTCTTTTGATATGTCTATACAACATTGCAGTGCTGATAATAGCTTTCACTTCCATAACACATACTACAGTTTAGTTCACTGAATAATTTTATTAATTTTGCACCAAATGTCCATTTTGTTTTTAAAAGAGCGGGCGGTTACCTATGAGAGCCTACTGACCATGTCTGAGAACCAATTCCAACTATTCACAATTCACAACCTTATGGTATAGCAAGTGATAAACAACATTAGTCTTAGATGGTGTGCAATTTATCCTAGTGCTGTGTCCACACAATGCTTCAGCACCTTTCATATTAAACATTCGACAAAAGTTAAGCTTGTAAGTCTCATTGATGCCACCCTGTATCCTTGTTTCTTCCAGTGTGGTGAGGTTCAATTCTTGTAGTCTTTCCTCATATAACTTCTGTTCCAGGGCAGCCAACGAGTAACTTATCTTATAAATTTTACTTTTCAGACATTTTATTATTATTATTAGGTGTTATAGGTTAATAGACAAGTAGCATTTCTGCTGATATGTCTATACAACATGGCAGTGCTAATAATAGCTTTCACTTCCATAACACATAAGTACTTACTACATTTTAGTTCACTGAATGATTTTATTAGTTTTTCACCAAATGTCCAACTTGTTTTTAACAGAAGGGGCGGTTACCTATGAGACCCTATTGCCCCATGTCTGAGAACCAATTCCAACTATTCACAATTCACAACCTTATGGTATGGCAAGTGATAAACAATATTAGTCTTAGATGGTGTGCTATTTATCCTTGTGCTGTGTCCACGCAATGCTTCAGCACCTTTCATATTAAACATTCGATGAAAGTAAAGCTTGTAAGTCTCATTGTTTTCACCCCGTATCCTTATTTCTTCCAGTGTGGTGAGGTTAGATTCTTGTAGTCTTTCCTCATGACTTTTTCAATGCTGCCGGTATCTTGGTGGCTCTTCCCTGCACACTCTCGAGAACAACAATGTCTTGTAGAGAGTTTTAACACTTCTCACCTTAGAAAAAACAGTAAGAGACGTAATCACAGTGTGTATTAAATTATTCATTTGTTTTCGCATATGGGCTTCATGTTGGCGATAAAACGTATTTTCATCAGCCGCATGGACTTCGACGAACATCCTTCAAGCAAAATATCGCCTTCCAGACATTTTTGGCACGAAAATAATAACTATCTCCAAACGAAAAATACTTCTCACATTAAAAATTTTTGGGAGTGCTGTAACCACAGTAGTTTCGGTAATTTACTAAAGCATCTGTCAAATTTGTGACTCATGGTACGGATTTGTATGCAAAGCGCTGCGTAAACCACACTCCCCACGTAAACGGAAACGTGTGTGGTAAAGTCAATTAACCAATAGCAACTCACGGTACGGATTTTAGTTCCGCTACTGCCCGATAGAGGCGCTGTACGAATTCTCATAGAAACTTTTTTACGTTCACTGTACAGTAAACGGGAAAACAAACTCATGGTAGGCCTACTGTCTGTCAGTCTGTATGTATTTCCGTTAACTCCTAAACCACGCAACGGATTTTGATGTAGTTTTTAGCATCAATTAGAACATTTCTTCCTGAAGGTTTATATGTAAAATACATGCATGTTGTAGAAAACTAAAGAAAAGCCAAGAATACCCTTACGAAGCCGGAGCGGATCGGTAGTAAGTACATAATAATCTCAACTTCTTCACTAGTTACTCTACTCGACCCTAGATGGCGCAAGCGGCAATTTAAATCAAGAATGATCGAACGAACTTTATAATATACACCCACCGTAGTTTCCTTAACTTATATTGAAATATCAGTAAAAGTTATTCAGTGCTATTTGTGTTACATAGCTTTTAGAAAATTTAGCTTTAAGTAGGTTGGTTAGGTATTTAATTATTTTTAAATAAAGTGAATTTGGATCGGTACATCATTTATTTGTATGGTATTGTTTTAATAGTAAATGGTATTAGATAGGAAACCGGTGGGTAGACATTTATTTAAGGAATTAATATTATTTACAGGCTAGCCACGTCATACTTATAGGTGACTACGTGACTAGTAGGCCCCGGCTTCGCACGGGTTTTCTCGGGGGTTTTGAAAATGGAGTTTTGAAGAAGGAGTTAGTGAAAATACATGCTACAGACATATTATTATATATTATGTGGCAAGCAACTTTATTTTACCTATATATAGTTAAAGAAGTGCGGTTCGTTAGGAACCATTTTAATGTTTTAGAAAGTTATTATAGGGCAGGTAGGCTATAATAATCATCTTTTCTCGTTCACGAGGGCCCAACCCAAGATTTGGCTGATCCGATAATTACAGTGGAGCGACTGCCATCTGACCTCCGTGACTGTGCTACCAGGAGAACCTGACCAGATTGGATCATGGTTACACATTCAGTCACCTCAATGTGCAGGTTTCATCACTATGTTGTCCCTCACCGTAAAAGGCCAAATGACCACTAGGCTACCGATGCTCCTATACCTACCTAGGCTATAATACAATAATGCCCGATTGCCCTAGTCTTAGGTGACTTAAGGATATACCTAAGCGTTTAGGTGTCAATACACATATCGGTGTTATCAAGTTAAGAGTGAATTGAAGAATTAAATTTTCACTTAAGCTTTGTGCTGGTGCAATACTTTGTCTTTTTAGGAATATCTTAAATCGACTTCAACGCCGAACAAAGTTTAGCATAACAAATTATTTTTTCAGTGGATTCATATTTATAGTTAATTTCATAAGTTATGTCATTTTATCCAGCGCTCCAAGAGTAAACTGTTCTAGACCATAACAATCCACTTTTAGACCATACTAGACGCAAATATTCTCACGCCAATTTAACCAACAAGCAATAACAACAAAGAGTTCAAAAGATTACGAGCGACTTCACCTCAACAGCCCCGTCCGAACAGCTAAAACAACCGCCTCGCCTCAGCTCAAGCGATCTAATTCGATTAATTAATTCCAACCACCATCGGTGGTTCAATTAATTTATTTCAGCCACCAATTACAGGAACAAGGGAGACGCGCCGGAGCGTGGAAAACCGGGGCAAAATACCCGACTATTTATTATTTCTCTCTTTGTCCCGGGAGGCGGGGCACCGCACAAAGCGGCCATTATTCCGATAAAACAATAAGCGCATTATTAAAAAGACATTCGGACAAATTATTTTATTCATATTTTATTCGCACCAAACGCGGTCTAAACAAAGGTGCTCGATACAGGAACGCTCGTAAATTCGAGGTGATGGCGCGTACAAGAGCGTTACCGAAAATGTTTGGTCGATTTAATTGAATTAACTTGGGAATTACATTGCCGTTATCGAGCGATATGCAGCAGTGTTTTCTGAAGTGTTTCTGAAGAAGTCAAACAGTGGACGAACTGTCCAACTGTCGATGAAATGAAATCTATACATAGAAATGAAAATAAGATAAGCTACTAATGTAATAAAGAGGACAAGTTTGTTCGTGGTTGGTTGAAAATGAAAATGAAATTTCACTAATAGGAAGCCACATTTTTTCGAGATACATAGGTATATTCATAGGTCGGTTATTTATAGGTCAATAATATGATCTCGTGTGATAGTTAAATGTTTATAGATATCTGAACTGCGCGCGCTTAAAAACCGCGTAGAACTGCTAGTACGTAATATTATAAGACCACGCTAAGTCCGAATCGCATATTGAAAAAAATGAAAAAAAAAACTGTATGGCAACTTATGCCAAGTGTTTTATTCGTCATAGAACGTTATTTATAAAAGTCATAACAAACAAATTGTTTTCTGTAGGACTGTTTATTTTCGTAATTTAAGAAAAATATTATTAAATAATGAGCAAAGCTATTATTAAGGAAGTGCGGAAGATAATTTTCACCATGATTAATAATTTAAACAAAAGTTCAAGCTAATCGTGACCAAATAACTGAATGTTTACAAGAAAGACTGACAAGGACAGATTATCCCCAGATTATTGCCATATCCACACTTTATAATCTGTAAGTTACTGTCCGTGGTACTATTAGAAATCGTTATAAACGCCACGGCGCAGACGCATCGGTTTACGTGTTGAAAAGGAATCTAGGCGTGGGTGTGGTCGCAACGTCACAAATGGCAGAACTATCCGCGGAATGCCAGCACAATGCTGCCCGCCATCTGTCGTAGGGTGATGGAGACATTTTTGCGAAATAGTGACGTAATTACAGGCTTCCGCATCCGGTGGCGCGTGCGCAGGCGCGAACCCGCCCACCGAATTTTCGACATAATACGAAATTGGAGATTTCTAAGGTGACATTTCTATAATTACCTTTATGAGGTGCGTTATTTTATTTGAACTAATCTGTGACGTAAGAGAATTATGCGTTGTTTTCTGAAACGTCATTTGATTTAATAATATTGTTATTGTATTTCTTGTGTTATGTAGCTATATGTCAACGGCACGCTTAGCATTACCTGGCGATCATAACTTATCAAACTCATTGCTATAGATGATGATGACCATGCATGATGCAATGATTCCGTAATAAATATTAAATTTAGAAAATTAAATAAAGTTACTACTGGAATTCCTTACGCAAAAATAGAAGCCATGTTTTGTCGTGCCTAGTTGCACTTTTCGTAACAAAGTAATAACTCATATTCTCCTAACAAGGACCTAATCCAGATGAAGAAATACCAAAGAATTTAGGGATCAGTGACATGAATGCACATTATTAATTAAAGGTGCCGACCTGGCTTGTGACGCGGCAGAACCGAGAAATTTATTAGCTGCAGGAATGTTGACTTTTTGCGGCGACACACGACAGCCATTAAGCCCTAAACCCGTGTCATTTGCCACATATTTCCGCTACATGGTTCTATCATTTAATATTAATAATCTTACCAAGATATTTGACCGCATTTTCCATGAAAAATCCTCCGACCCCCGGTTATCCACCTACCTAGCACCACTCCTGGCTTTGAGTCGAGTAGCGCGTAATTCATTGGCAGGGGTTACCAGGTATACTTTCTATCTTTTAATCTTGGGGCGAAACATCCTATTAGCCGACATTGTGGCGTTGTTGAGGTTTTGACGTCAGAGCCACCTTCTTCCGTCACCGTAACCGTCCGTCCATATTTCGGTAACCGTCAAAGTTGTAAGGCTCTTGTCTTAATGAAGTTTAAATCAAAGTACCCTACTTTAAAGTCGACGTGTTAGTCCTGTCCAAAGCCAAAGGTTGGCTGATTCGGAAGCCGCGCACCGCAGGGAAACCCCTCTAAAGGAATCATCTCCACCGGCATTCCCGTTAAAACCCACTCTTATCTTAAGGCGTGGCAACTTCCTACGGGTTCGATCGACAAAGCCGACATTTACCGACATTCGCCGACATTTGCATCCACTTTGTCATTCACGTCGTCTCCTCAGACTCATTCCTATTCCGAAGCCACCCGAACGTATGGTAATGAGCCCCAGACGACGCCGACTTTCTTTTATACGGCAATGACGTGTGCAATATTTGGATCAAGGAGGCAATCAAGGGCTTAAGAGAAAATTTGCGTAAATTGAACTTGTTCACTTGTTTAAATTGCTAAAAAATTTGCAAGCGGTTACAACTTGTGACTTGTTTCAGATTAAGATTTGCTATATACCTACTTATTGAAAAATATTGTTTTATGCTACACGTGACAGCCCACTTGGTGGTAAGCGGTAACTGTCACACATAACATCTACGACGCATTTCGGTTGCAGGAAACAAAAAATGCAGAACTGCATGCATAAACTGAAAATGCATTGTCACTGTGAGGACTAAGATGAAATTGCTCATGCTTGTAGTTGCGCTGGCTACCCTATCTTCAAACTGCAACACAACAATGCAAGCATTGTTACTTCGCGGCAGAAATAGATAAGGCGGTGGTACTCACCCAGGCGGTCTCCTCAGAATTCCAGCACCTGATATTGTAGTTTACGCTTTATAACTTTATCTAACAGTTTTGGTTTCGGGAGTTTGAAATAGAATACCGCATTCACAAACATAGGTACTTCTCTAAGTAAAGTAGCGTAACTATGCGTTCTCAAAGTGCTTTATGTAGGCTCTTTGCAAAGTGAACACACTGCGTTCAATGCTGCTATACGATTGGTCCCCAGCTACTTTAGTTACCTATGCGTTAATTTTGACGAACCCATAGTGCCGATCGCCATACAAGATTGTCAGTTGGAACCCTGTATGTTCGCACGTACTGTGTTACCTCATAGTAAATTTATAACTAGCCGTCCCCTGCGGCTTTCACCCGCGCGCTATTCGGATCTCTGAAATATTCACTATATCATGGGGTCATACGATATTTCTGGAATAACTATAGATATGAAATGAAAGTACACTAGACACTCTTGAATAGTGTATCTTCTAGTTAGTGAAAGATTTTTCGAAATCGGTTCAGAGGTTTCGGAGATTATCCTCAATATGCAAACTTTTCCTCTTTCTAATATCAATAAGTATGGACTAGCGACCCGCCCCGGCTTCGTACGGATGTTCTCGGATTTTCTCTACTAGAATATTAATAATTTATGTTATTGATATTATTGTACGTATAATATAGTACCAAAATAATTCTATAAATTATAGTGCAAACCGTTTCAGAATCCGTTGCGTGGTTTAGAAGAAGTAAGCGGAGAAACAGACAGACGAAAACAGCGATATTGCATCGATCTAAAGAGATTTTACATTTTCTGAATGTTACTTTGTTGCACGTTATCTTTTAAAAACATAGTATCTTTTATTTATTCAGTACCAATTACGACTATAGACAATACGGATTAAAAACCATCGGGGGTCCAACATAAAGTTTTGTCAACTGCGCACACGTCGTCAAACAGGAGCAAACAAAGTGTCTCGATTACTTCCAAACATCAAAAGGGCAAATAAAGCAGAAACTAATAAAGCAGGGCCCAGGCAGGAGTACTTCAATGTGTGAGAATATCCAGGAGGGTGCATTCAGGGCTCCCCTAGCGCCCGGGTGATAAACTGGGACGGTTTTCATCCGCTGAATAGGTTAATTTGCATCATCTTTTTGAAGCTCGATTGATGTTACGTCGTTTAACTGGCTAGTTTTGATTAAACTTGCTCAGAGCTATGTTTAGGTAGTATGTGTGAACTAAGCTTATTTGTCGAATTTTCAATATTTTATGACGTTTTGTTAGTTTTTGACCCAAGTGTCGTGTTTGTACTTTTGAGATTTGATTTTTGACCCATAGGTATTATTCAAGGCAAAAAATTTAAAAATATTCATTGTTTCCGGTACTGATAGGTATTACGAGCGACGCCGCAGGCACTAGCTGGTACACGTCGCGTGCCTGCACTATAGTAAGGTAAGACGAGTACAAAACGTTACACTGCTACTAAATTACCGCTACTGCTACAATAACAGTACCAGATTCGAACGGGAGCCGCTGCAATTTGGCCGTCATTATTTTATCACATCACAAAAAGACCGCCTTTAGGGTCGGGGTGTTTAGTTGATAAATTTTAAATTCGGCGTCGCGTCGGCGGCGCGTGCGACCCGACGCCCCCCGAACCAGCCAATATCGTCTAGCCGGCTTTATTAACCAGTGTTTCATCTCCCGACACAGAGGAAATAGATAAACTGTTTGTTTTCTGCAATCCCGACTTCGATTTTAACACTGCGAAACCCTCACAGGGCGTCATTGAAGCATCTGTCAGTTTATTTACGGACGCCGCACTCCCGTTTCAAATATGCTCATTTGAGCGGAACATTAAATGTAAACGAGTCAAGTGAAGGGTTGTTTTCATTTCCGTGATTAGTGGCTCGGTTCGGCGGAGATTTATCGTCTGTGGTGCGGTGTCGGCTGGCTGCCGGCGGATATGCCACTAAATTAAAACGTTTCGACTTGACAGCCAGTGTCACGGTTATGGTGAACGCTGATTAAGGTTTAGGTGCTGACGATTAACAGTAAAGATCGCGTTTGATAATCGGATTGTTGGTGTTAGCGAAAAATAAGGCACGTGACTGATGTCTTTTCATCCATTGTACTTTAAAAACTGTTAACTTTTGAGTGTAGATATTAGTACTATATCCGAAATAATGTAGGTGTGTGCCTATGAAATTATTGCTCAGCATTTAGTGTAGCAATTTAATTAACGATATGTCCCTTCAGCTCAACTGAAAATGTCATTCCTTATATAACGAAACTCTCAAATGAGGGTAGAGAAAATGCTCTGCCGACCAGGAAAAGGTTACACTATGAACTAAACTAGTTGCAGTAACGACTCCACACACTCCTTGTCTTAAATGCAGAGCTATCTGTCACTGGAGCGCGCTGTAATAAATACGAGCTACTGTTTTATGAAGCGCGCCGACAGCACCAATAGCCGTGTCACCTCACAAAAAGAGACAAACGACAACTCCACATCCACATAACACCGACACCACCACTCCATCCATATAACACTCAAGTTTTGTATAAACAACTTCAATATTGGACCACTTTTTACTCCGAAACATTTTAGTTGCCAGCAAAAAAGTCCAGTTCACGTGTTTGCATTCAGTGAAATGACGCTTTGCTTTGTGGCCGGACATTTCCTTTTGCATATTGAAGTATGGCATATTAATGTGAGTTCGAAGAAGTCGATATTACTTCTGAAGGGGACCTAAGCATGATTTACTGCCAGGGCGCGCTCTTAAAAAGTTGTAAACTGCTTGTGTTTCCGCCGTTAGGTGCAACAATGTTTTGACAGTTCGACGGCTATTCGTTAACGATTCACTGTTTTTCAAATCGCTATAAAGTAGATCCAAATGTTCGCCTTGAAAAAAGCTTAAAAGTAAATTAGAGTGTCTTACAAAAAAATATACAAACGCCAATGTAAACATAGTACTTTACCGGCTCTTTATTAAACCTGTACGCCTGCTACATTGTCTCGTTCCGATTAGACTCAGGACGAAACACCCAAATTAGCTGCAGTAAAAACCTAGTTATAGTTTCGGCAAACCGTTTTGCCGCTCATTTCTCGGAAGATGTCCCCCACACGTGCTGCGCGCGCGCACCGCGGTGTCCCTTTGACCCGGCAAGGACACGATTTATGATCACACATTAATCATAACTTTTAATGAGTTCACTGTTTCGGGGATAGCGCCAGCCGACGGATCTGAGAACTTGAGAACTTACCTTGAGTTCAAACGCTCGTTTTGGCATAATTATATTTATATAGTGCATTCGATAACTACAAATAGGTTGAATAACTACTTCACATTTGTTTTGAGATAAGGTGGAAAAGTATGCAAAGAATCTTCACTCATAGCACAGTATAAAACAACCCCTTGTGCCTGTACCTGTATATTCTATCATCGCGCCGCTGGCCACCGACAGGGAGTTCATCCTCACACCTTAGAGCCAAATTGGTCGCGAACTGTGCGGTTCCAAAGGAACTTTTTCCCTCGCACACTAAGGTTGTGGAATGAACTATCTGGAGAGGTTTTCCCTGGAGAGTACAACATGGAGTTCTTCAAGAAAGGGGTAAAATGGGGGTCGGCAACGCGTGGGTGATGCCTCTGATATTGCAAACGTCCATCGGCTGCGGTGACTGCTTACCATCAGGCAGGCCGTAAGCTTGTTTACCACCTTAGTGGTATATAAAAAATAACCTGTACTTTACTATTTACATAACAACACGATATGTTTAATATCATATTATCTTTTAAGTCTTCGATTTCATAAAAACCGTTAAATTTCGAAAAAGCATGTTTTCGTAAACAGGCTGTAATATAGGTAGGCAGTTATAAATCTGGAAAGTATTTTCATAATCTCATACACAAATACATACGAGTAGGTATATACATTCCGACACGCCATTTCCCCGTAAGAGTAGGCAAAGACCACAAATCTCAAATCTCCCACCATAATCTGCAAGCCTGATATCATCCGTTTGTAACCTAAAGTACAATAAGCAACGTCGCCTACATCTAAATCGATCTTAAGTTTCAAGTTTATTACTCGTACCACCATAAGAATAACTAATGAGGTGTTTTTACTAATTTTTTACCCAGTCCACGTGTAGCAGAAACACCTGTTCGCTTCCTCGGCACGTCGTGATGTTTATCCTATTTAGCGACCTTTAAAAGTGGGTGGTACCTGTCACACTTCAAATACCCACACTGTCCTTTTGAAGTGTCTCTCGGCGTGTCAAGGGATCTCGCTACAGCCAAGTGTGAGTCGCCACATTAAATCCAACAATCCGAAACCACGTTTGAAGTTACGGACGTACAGGTGAGTGACGGGATGTTTTCATGAAGACTGTGGGGTTGGATTCACTGCAGCGTGCAAAGTTACTTAGATGTAAATAATTTAGTGGCTTTGTATAGATAAATATAGGGTAGTAAATAGTCCGTCCGTATGGTGTATTGGTTTTGCATAACTAATAAAACGAAGACAAGCACATATCCAAACCAGAACCTTCTTCATCTATTTCAGTTAAAGTGACACACGAAGTACTTTACGCAACGAAAACCTCTCTAGAAGTTGGTAACCAACGATACTAAATTACTTTGCACCAAATTCTTAAACGCATTTAAATTTATACTTAAACAAATAACTTCATACAAAAAAACGTTAAACGTGTTTAAGAATTTGGAGCAAGCCGGGCTTAGTCCCACTCGGTACGCTTTTTCCTAAGTTAGGTATGCTCGTAGAATTAAGAAAATTTCGAATACGGGGTCAAATTGTCAATTTTCCACGTAATATGGCGGATGTGAATGGAATACCAAGTAGTTGGCGGCAAATCTCCCCCTGCCTGCAAATCAGTTTACGCATAATATGGTTAAGGGTGATAAATCTGTGCCCCTAGTACGGGATTTAATTCCATTTTGGGAGGCCGTCTGTGATAACGGCCTGGTTTATACAATTATGGAGGTCAACTGCGTTATCGTGATCGAATTATGAAAGCTATGCAGTGCTTAATCAAGTAGCAATACATCCTTCCTAATTGAACGTAATTAAGATGGATGATCCCATAATGTTGTTTGGTATTAACTACTCCACATTTGATGGCGATAAAATTGCCATAGAATATACTTAATCAGTTTTTTTTTACGGGTAGACAGTATGTGTTGCAGGCATATTGAAGATTAGTTGTTTTATAGGCGGCCTCATTTTCTTATCCGCTAGCACCTCAACGATTTGCGGGATTGATTGCAAGCGGATTTAGAACCACTTCTTAACATCCGATTGAGCTGTAATTTTGCATGACAATGTAATTTTATGGTACCATAACGCTGATATGATGATGGAGACTGAAGGTAGGTATAGAAACTCTTAAACTATACAGGAGAAATTCTTCGTATTTGTTTTGTGTGGACAAAACTGTAATCTTGTGTGGTAGGTATCCAGTTGGAAGATGAAGCTGCAAGGTGCCATAATACCGCATTATAAATCTATTAAGTTTCGGTTCGCTTGATGTGTTTTGACAAGTTCTTTGACTAATCATGTTAAATAGAACGCGCGATAATGGCTTGTTTTGATAATATGTTTTTCGTTTGAGAACTTATTTATCCACTATCATCTGTGCCTATTTTATAACTATATCTGTATCTACTATGAACCTATATAAGTATCTATACTCTGCCCATATTTTGTACCTACATTTCAACGTAAATAGTTCACAATCTAATACGTCATAAAGCAAAACGGCCACACTGTGTACTTTCAAAAAACGTCGAATTCCACAATCTGCTTGCGGCGCTAGCCGTAAGCATAGCCGGCATTCGACGCTGGGATGATTGATTAGAAGGCTGCCGCAAAATCGAACGGGTGACGCCGCGTAACCTCGACAGATTGCATATGACTGGATAGAGCCGTCATTGTCGACGTGGGCTCACTACCCGGGACCACCGGCGCGTCGTTAATAAAGCGGAGATTAGACCAGCTAGGCCGCGGCCAGTAATGGAGGAGCGGCAGATGAGCTCGGTTTTTACGGCACGAGTCCCGCGGCCACCCGCGCGCGTCACCCCGACTCCACTCATTATTTGTGGTTTCAATTCGCTTTTTACGACGAGCGTCGCCCTCTTTGCGGCTCCACCAAATTACACCCGTCCAGAGAATGACGTAATCATCTCGGGTGGGGCAACCGAATATCCACTTCTTGTGTCAAGACATAGGGCCGGGTTTCGATCGGCGTCGGTTTCGGAGACGTCATGCGATCCCATCAACACAAGCAGAGTGAAATTCATTAAGTGTGTTTGTGAATGAGTGCAATGATTAAAAAGTTGTCGTTGCGCTATCTGGCGAGGGGATCAGAGAGAGGCGATTTCTTTATATGGATGGATATATCTAATGTAAATGAACGACATAAATATCCGAATATATCATTTGCGACAAACATTTTAATCCGCGAGGAAGTACGAGCCACGCACTTTGACTAATATAGATTTTGTAGAGTTTGGATTACATGAAATCTGGTACCTGTTTCAAAGGGTAATACATCCATAACATTAGGTCTTTTTCTAAAATAAGTAGGCAAAGCTCCTTTTGCTTTTTCCACATTTCATACGTTCGTCAGTTTAGGGTACGAGGGCGCCGTAGGTTATCCTACGAGTAAGTAATCGAACAAAACCAATTCTACTTTGGTCCTTAATTTGGTCTTCCATTTCCAACGGTTACACCATAAAAATAAATTATCGTTAATCGCCTTTCTTTCACTCTCTTTACATGACAAAACCAACTAAATGTTTCTTTTTGTCATGAAACGACTTTAAAATCATACTGAATTACCAAATCAGAAAACTGGCCCGTAACGAAAAAGTTATATGTCGTCTTACATTAATAAGTGCAAAACTGTTAGTCTTAGAAACATGAATCTAGTATCATTGTTAAGCGTATATAGTCAGCTCGCTGCTTTGAGTCGGGGGTGGGTAGGGCAGTGCATTGGATGAACGAAACGCGCGCTCCCGCGCATTTTTATTCAGTGTAATTTACAACTCACACAGCGGGCGGTGATTCTTTCGTGTATTAAGTTTGTCAACAACTATCAATCCAAATAAAAATAGGTAATTTGGACAATATTTATAGTACAAATGAGCAAAAAGTGTAAAAACATATACGAAAATTAAATATCATGGGCTCAGCCCGTGTAAGAGCCAGCAAGTAATACATATCACAGCTATCGTCGAAAAGAGGGGGCCATGGGCCACCCGTTACTTACGTCACCAATGTTTGGCGCTGAGCGAACGAGGCAGTTTCGAGAGCGTCTCCAAGATGCCAAGTTAGACGTTTCACGGTAAAACCAACGGTCATGTATTCTGATACAGCCTCACATGATTTTTGATTATATTATAGATAATAATTTGCTATCCAAGATATCACTTTTGGCGGACTGATGGTTTTTCGCTGTAATTAGATTAAATTATTTAACAATCTATTCTATAGACATCTAATAATCACCAGATTTTCTTCATCATCATCATCATAGCACATGCCAGTCCACTGCAGGACTTAGGGCCTCTCCCAAGAAAAGGGAGGTTATGGCCATAATCTCCACGCTTGGCAGGCGGGTTGGAGATCGCAGTGTTAATATAACAATGGAAAACACTGCTGCCTATTTTCCAGTCTACGGAGGCGCTTAGATCTTTAGTCTCGAAAACATTAGTCGCCTTGTACGCACGAGTCTAAGGGGTTGGTGCTATTCTACTCTGCCGGACACCACACTGATTTTCTTACTTATCAATAATTAAATAATTACTTATGAATCGTTGTATTTGGCCCTCGACGTAAAATTAGGAATGTAATGTAAGTTTGATGTGACATATCGTTGTTCCCGACCCGATTTGGTTGTCTTTATTTAAAAGTCAGTTTAGCCGATATGGTTAGGTACTGACTTTATTTCATTAAAATCAGTTCAATAGTTTGTGATATATTTTCCGAGTTTTCTTCGGGTAAGTCACACCAGTTAAACTAAAAACAAATTTGGGCGTGTAACTGTTCCCATTCATACTTACACATGCCAGACAGATAAAGACATTTCTTCGTTGTTCTCAGGGCTGCTAATATGAGTGGTTCGTATGTATAAAAGATATGTACATTACATACTCGTAATGTACTCGTTTAAACGCTTGCATTAGAAATCCAAAAAATTGTGATGGGCTAATCGCACCACCTTGTAAACTAGAATACTTACATAATTCGCCATACTCTAAAATATGTTATACCTAAATGACATTACAGTATTGTTTTCTATGGTTGTCTTCATTGTGACGTGGGCGTCTACAATATGCAAATGCTGCAGAACCTTGTAGAAATACCTACACTCGGTCGAACGATCCACTTGACGAAAGCGGCCACAGTCGTCCAGGACATCATCAACGTACCGGATGAGGCCTTTGACATAGTAGTACTGTTAGACATGCCTTTTGAAGAGCCCCAAGTTATAGTGTAAATTAAAGCCTTCTAGCTTCTTTCAGCGGTTATTTGTTTTCTAATCTTGCATGTCAGGCATCTAGATGATTTGGAAATCTATCCCATCTTCGGAGGGTGTGGTGGCGGAAAAGCGACCCTTCATACCGTATTTTCTTGTAGTCTATCTCAGATCTATATTCAGATGTGTGTTCAAGGCGTGAGGCGGGAGGCCTACGTACAGCAGTGAACCTCCTGCGGTTGAGATGATCATTCGTTTAAATGACTCACTTAGTAGACAAGTTACTTCAGCTCTTAGTAGGGTATAACAAAGACTCGAGATGTGGTAGATAGAATGAAACTTCAAACGTCCACTCGGAAAAAATATATTCAATTTTTATAAAATCAATTTCAGGCATTTCAATACGCACAATTTTTGTACAATATATTATAGTTATTACAATTAAAATTTTCAAGCTACCTAATAATTTCTTTCGGGAAGTAGTACTTTGTAAAATTGTTAATAGGTGTAGATACCTACCTATGTAGTAGGTCTAGGTAAGATGTTGGATTTATAACTACAGAATTGATTGATGGTGAAGCAACATTTTTACACAATACGAACTTCCCAAAATTAGGTAATTTAGGTAATGCAATTTCAATAAATTGCATTGAATTCGATGGTCCACAAAATAAGAAGCAAGAAATATAGTATGTCTTTTGGTGTTGTTGAAAGATTAGTACATAGACAGTTGGTAGTAAAGGTCAATCATAAAATTTAAATCCCAATCACTTGAATTAAATGTAAGTATATTAAAAACTAATAAACTCTTTGAATAAGGCGATTGTATTTAAATAAACATTTATCTTTTGCGTTTGTTATGCTTAAATCTTATGATTAAACCTTTATTAACAAATAAAAAATACAATTTTGTTATTTAAGAATAAATGCTATATTTCTTTCATCAGTTAAACATACGGTTTTTCAGAAGTCATTAATTTAATTTAATTTCAATTCTATCAACATAATAGCAGTGCTATATTTATAGTTTTATTTAATCTTTCATTTACAGTGTCATGGAATAATGTATTATATTTGGGGATATTGTAGGTAAATTAATAATAAAGTAAGACTGTATTTATATTAAATAATTTCTGCGTTTTGAATATGTGATACAAATAAATTAATAACTGCAATTTTGGACTATAAAGGAGTGATTCTACTTAACCTATGTCACCGTACAATTTCTACCTATAGGTAATAATAAAATTAAACATATTTTTAGTTAATCTATACTGTACACTTTTGAGTCTCACAACGAATACGTACACGACGGCCTCATTCAGCACCGCATTGTCTTAACACTTCATAGTATAATACAGAGTTTGATATGTGCGTATGTACAGGCGATATCACAGGAGCGGCGGCGGGGGCGGGGGCGCCGCGTGCCCGCGTCACACCAGCGTGCCCGGCTTCACGTCCAGCTGGTGGTCCGGCGAGCAGCGGCCCGGCCCGCCCTCGCCCTGGCTGTTCTCCTCCGAGTCCGAGCACGAGTCCGAGCTGCCCTTCTTGCCGCCGTTGTGCGTCTTCACGTGCTTCGCGAGGTGGTCGGACCGCATGAACCGCTTGTTGCACACCGGGCACGCGAACCGCTTCTCGCCGGTGTGCGTGCGCAGGTGCCGCTGCAGCTCGTCCGAGCGCGTGAACCGCTTCCCGCAGAACAGCCAGTTGCACACAAAGGGCCGCTCGCCCGTGTGCCAGCGCAGGTGGGCCTTCAAATGTGACGTCTTGCCGTACACTTTGCCGCACCCGGGTATGTGACAACTGTGAATGTTTTTCTTCCTAAGGTGCGCCCCCGCGGGCCCCAGCCGCTCCGCCTCCTGGCAGTTGGGGCAGTCGCAGGTGGCGCGGCCGGCGTAGCGGCGCTGCGAGCGCGGCGACGGCGCCTGCGCGGGCGGCGCCGGCGACCCGGGCCCGTGCAGCCCGAACGAGCCCTGCGTGGGCAGCACCGACTTGTACGCGTCCTGCAGGAGGTGCGGCGCGGGCGGCAGCAGGTGGGCGCCCCCCGACAGCGAGTGCGTGAGTTGCGAGTAGTCCTGGCCGGCGTAGTTGGCCATCTGGCCGCCGACGTCGAGCCAGCCGCTGTGGACGTCCCACCACGTGCTGCCGACGGGGCCCACGCCGCCCATCTCGGCCGCCTTCAGCGCGCCGCCGCCGCCGCCGCCGGCGACGTTGAAGGGCCACGACTCGTAGGGGTGTCGCGAATACATGGATCCGAGACTGGCACTGGATTCGCTCTTTCCTAGCAGCTGGTCCCCGGAGGAGGGGAAGTAGAGGTCGTTCCCGTAGGAGGGCGCGGCGGCGCAGGAGGTGGGCGCGCGCGCGTACGGGCCACAGGCGGGCGGGTGCGCGCGCGCCGCGCCAGGCGGGGAGTGCGCGCCGGGGCTCTTCTTCCAGGGGTGGAAGCCCTTGCCCACGGCCGCGTCGGCCAGCGGCGGCGGGGACTTGCTCGACAGCTTGTTGCACTGCGCCGCCAACATCGCCAGCGGCGTGCCGCGCAAGCTCGGGTGATCCTGGAAAGAGCGAACGAGTCCACCGTTAATTATTTTGATTGAAAAAAGACAATGGTCGATTCGGGTTTAATTACCGACGGAGCGTGAGAAAAAGTTTGAGTGTCGATTCAGATTTATGGCCTAATTTATATGGGAACTAATGTAGCGGCGTCCGGCCCGTGCCCGGGGCGCTCAGAAGTAATATAAATAAATTACGAACGGGTTATGACGTGTATTTACAATTAGGTGGCCCGGTGACAGCTCCCGGCTGCTACCGGCACGGCAGCGCGGGCGTTCCGACGTCGTCATTAATAATTGGCATCACACGCTCCTTTAGTATTTACGAGTATGTTTTCTGTGAACTCTGCTTACGATTATAATTATAATAAAAAGGATAGGATAATATGTATTATCTTTGTAATTAGAATTCTCTTAGTAAATCAGTTGAGCATGTAAGTACCTAAATAATAATATTATTTATTCTCCACAACCCATACCGATCTACATAACAGAGAGCGTAATCCGTTCACCGCTGTTCACTTTGCGTTTTTAATAAAGGTGATCGCGGTACATCCGACCGGATATTTCACCCTAATGTGGGGCACAAAGGGCCCGGTAAAAAAGTCGCATTGTAGTCGGCATTATCCGTGGGGAGAGGGTAAGGGCGCGGGGCCACGCCCTTCGCATTGTGATTGGCGCAGCTGTCGCGGTGCAGTGTGCCCGGGCCCTTACCGCGCCGAGTTCCTCTAAACTTGAAATATATCCGATCTTCAGATAGTGCTGTAGAGGCATCGTGAAGGATTATTGTATTTTTGAAATCTCTCGTCGTAGAAACTGTGTTAAACAAGAGTTTGACTCAAAATGACTGTTCACTCAGACAAACGCCGTTCAGTGAACAGAGAATAGAGTCGTTCTCTTAGTATAGAGATTTTAGAGAGACCTTGTCTGAACGTATAATATAATAGCTGCATTACTCTAGTCATTATATGCACAACTGGGTTTACGTGTCAATCAAAACGTTACGAGCCATTAATCCTTGCAACTATATACCACAGTTTAGTACTTGCCATTCCATTCCGTTTGAATTGCGGGCCTTGCTCACAACAAAATCCAATCTGTCGTTTGAAAGAGTGCGCTAGGCTATAAAATGGTTTATTTACACCTATTTTATATTCAGCCGCGGATTGGGCTATGTGGGGCAGCGTCGTCATTCCGACAAATAGAAATAATGGGGCTGGCCGTGCGGTATCGGCGTACGGATCTCGCGCTATAAATATGGCTGCGCTCTCAATTAACCCCGGGACAATTACGATTACCATAAAAAAATAATAAAACGCCATCAAATTGCGGCCAGCACTTACGCTCGAATGTGGCTGTGGCCGTTCCGCGAAACAGTATTTGCTCAGCACCGAGCCCAGAAATATAAACACGCAATACGCATAAATGTGATGTTATTGGCTATGTGCTGTTATGTAATCGATTTTGCAAAACGAGATACGATGGAGATGTGTAAGGACAGAATATTAGGTAAAGTACGTTTCTATAGAAAAAGGTAAAAATAGAGAATGACAACGAAAGGTATTATCTAAAAAAATCTAAATAAATGAGGAGTTTTCCAGTAGGTATTGATAGTTTGTTTCAAAAAGCATCAATAGATGGCGCTCCTACAATTTTGGTAATCTTCTTTAAATCTGTATGATGGTGGCAGTGATTTCATGCAGCCAAGTAATACTAAACTTGAAAATAAAGTGTGTATTAATATAAACATAACTGTTAAAGTGTAAAAAGAAATATTTATAGAAGTTGGCACTATGTTCCATTATTATTACAACCTCTAAAATGGTTGAAAACTATTGACAAATATAATATTATCCAATACAACGTACCCAGTGTTTACCAAAATTGTCGGGGCGCTATTGGAAAACTGCTCATTGATGTACATATTTAAATGTATTATCAGTAGTCAATTTCAATTTCAGTCGCAGTAAATAAGTAATTTTATTTAGGTTTCTGTGAAATCTGTCGGATTTATATGGACCAGTGGCGCCTTTTTTGATTTCGCCTTTTTTGTTGTCGACTGTCGTGCTTTACTTTTGCCTTTTTCTATTGTTTTTATAATTTTATGTGCTTACTATTCTATCTTGGGTGTTTCTAGATGAGATCTCACTGGAAGAAGTTTGGAGATTAAATATTACTTGAAGCAAGTTGGAGTAGGAGGCAATTTAAGTTACGAGTGTATAACACGGAATGGCGGCAATGAAGTAATAATTTCTCTAGCTAGGCATATACATACTACCTACAGCTGCTGTAGCAGCTCAGTCAATCGTATGAAGATTTTCTGGCTACTAAAAAAGCTTGGGGTTGATTCATTAACTGAGAGTCATCCACGAGACCGAGGCCTCCCTACAGCAATTTGGAGACGCGGCGAGGCGCTGGAGTCATAATTACCCTAGGCATTATGGTCCATTTGGGCGCAGAGCCCTTACCGAGTGATACCAGCCATAATTGGTCGTCAACCGCGGCCGTCCGAGATTGGATCAAAGTGCGGATGACGCCTCGCGGCCGACGCGCCGGCGCCATTACAATGTTGATGTGGCTGATGCCGTGATGGCCTTTGCCTTGTCAAAAATGACGGAGATCCTTTGTCGTAAAAAACTGGACGAAAATGAGATTAGAGGCGGCTAATGTGAACACGAAATTGTAGGGGCAGGTAGCGGAGTGCGGGTCGTTGTTTGGTGGTGTTTGACACGTGTGTAGTGTGAAAGTATCAGTATGACTTTTGCGTAGGTACGCTTTGTTGATAATAACTTATGAGTTGTAGGTATACATGGAGTGTTTGATCATGAGCGCTTTCTGGTAAACATGTCTGTTGACAATGCGTGACAATAATGCACTAAGTAACTATTTACTCCCCTGAATTTCGGTTGCAATTCTAAATAAATAAATACAAACACAGGTTAAAACACCAACTAGGATTAAAGTGTGTAGTGAATAACAACGAAACCACCTAAACTAGGATTAAGTTATATTATGGGTACTGTATTTACTTGATAAGAAGAGCGAAGCTTCATAACACAAGCAATATTATATACTGTAAAAATGTTACAATCTGTTATAGAAATGAAATATTTTAATTTAATTTAAATGAAACTCTCTTCGACAAGACGTAAGGATGACAGTTAGTATGATCCAGACATGAAGCGCATTGCCACAGCACCACCTATAATAACCAAAAAAATATTATGTCTGCAGAAATGATAAAAACAAGCAATGAGGGACCAATGACCACAATTCTACGCTATTCCACGACTTCTGCAGATGCCTCAATATTACGTAAAAGAAACGTAAAAATTCAAACTAGATAAGTCCACCTTCATCATCAGCATTAGCCCAAAACCAACAGGCTCACCACCAAGGATGCCGAATCAGGAAGAGTAAAAAGGCGGACCTCGGGCCCTCGCGTACCACGCGGGAGCGCAACCGGGACATAACGCCGATAGGATAATGATGATCAGCCCAGAACAGTCCAACCGTCTTGAAAGTACGAAAAACAATTTGGCGAGCTCTCTATTGCACTTAATTAGAAAGGAGAGCGGATACATGTGTTATTGGGTATCATTGCAGTGGATCAGATCACTTTATTGCACCGTCATTTATTAGCTTAGTAGGTTACCGGCAGCATAATTTGGTCAATATCATTAATAGAAATCTAATGATTTAATTGAATGAGAATTCCGGCGTATTTGCCGGTTCAATAGCTTGAATGCAACGCTTATAAGTATAGCCAGTGTATTAGTCTTATATAATTTGTTAGCAGTGCCATTTATGAATAGTTAGGGTCTTAGATTACGAAATCTAAAATCACTACATGGATGGTTGTGTATCGAAAACGTTGCGTCGATGGGTCAGTGTAGCGACAGTACACCATATCGATGGTACGCTGCATCGACAGGCATATCAATGGTACTTTGCGTCGACCATACAAGGAATCATAAATTGAATAGAGATAAAGAGGAAAGATTTGATTGTACGTCGGTTTGTATGTTATAGATATTTAAAAATTCTTTCACCTATAGTAAGCTACATTATCAACGAGTAACATAGGCTATAGAAATTAAAGTTCAATAGGAAAATTGCAATAATATAACCTAAGGTTAGGTTCGCGTAAAATTGTAGCGCAGCTGCACCAATTTTAAACTTATTCTTTTTTTGTTGTATTTGTAATTACCTATCAGGGCAAAATTCGTATGAAAGAAGAAAGGGTAGGTAGGGGTAGGGTAGGGTAGAGCAGGTGTAGAGTAGGTGTAGGATAGGTGTAGGTACGGGTAGGGGAGGAGTAGAACACCACGCGAACGAAGTCGCGCCATCTCACTAGTAATTTGATAAAATTACCATACCTATATTCTTAAAATTATATTTCATATTTTAAGTTTCAATCAAATTATTACTTGCACTGTGGAAAATTTGTTTAACGCATCGTTATTACTCAATCGTGAGGTAATAAATTGCGACAAGTACACTCAGGAGCACATGGAGGTACCCGACAACCTCAAAACTCGACATAAAGATAACCGTTCCTTGACGTGCTGGTATGTGAGTACATGCGCGGGCGCATCGTGTCTCAGCTCCGGCCGCGGATTGGATAATTTCAAATTATCAACCGAAATTGTGATAAACCCAAATGAATATTCAACCGAAACGCTTAGCCTCGCCATATTATTAAGAAGATCGTCGAGTCGTTACCCGCCAAATTGTATTTCATAAAAATCATCACTATACTTATGAGCTAATATTTTTCGACAACACGTTATTGAAAATAATGAGGCTAATCGCCGTTTCCGACACCACGGATAGTTGTAGGCGAAAGATTGTGATGCGCGCCTGTAATTTACGACGACGACCATATTGGAATTTTATCTTTATTGTCCAGATTGGATATCGTAGTTAATTATAAAAAAGAAAGTTTGTTGGGCGTTCGAATTCTTCAGTGAAGCTGAAATCGTTGGGCGATTTGGATGAAGTCATCTGTTCTATTTTTTTGTAATATGCTCGAAGGCGCACCCTTCCCATCGCAACTTCTACTTTAGTCAGGAGTTTTAAGAATGATAACGAAACGCCTAACAATATATAAAACAGTAAATGCAGATAAAATCCGATAAGACCGCGAAGGTACGCCCGAGTACATGCTAGTAGAGTCTTGAAACCCGCAAAAATGCGCACTGTACAGGACTGGAACTCTCTGTCTAAATCACTGTTCCCCGATAAGTATAACCTTAGGGTCTTCAAGTCAAAAGTTAATATACTTATCTTCTAGACATGCATGCTACATCTTCGACCTCATCGTCGCTTTCCATCATGTTATTTGAGGTCAAACGCAAGCCTATTGACAATAAAAATAATAAAGTAGGTAGTAAAAGGACGATATTGTAAGGAAAGGTCAGGTTAAGAGGATCTACCCTAAACCGGTGAGCATGTATGAAAAGGTTTGTCAGCACCGTAGCAAGTGGAACAATATAGTCACGCTGCATTTTGCTGTACTTTAACTAGATCTCAGTTTTACAAAATAATCTGTCCAGCAAATGACCTACACATATATTCATAAACAATACAGTTTGCGCCTATTTTATCGCCGTAAAATAAACTGTAAACATCTTATTTACGGCTATATTTGTGTGTTGCCGCCGCCGCCGGTGACGTAATTCGAGTTGAATCGATAACTCGACGGCGAGTCGCCGATGGGTAATTGCACAATTAGGGAATTATCGAGTTAATTCCGGGTGAAACCATACGCCGGCGGCCCCGCACCCCGCGCCCGTCGCCCCGCAGTCACCCCACGCACCATTCTAATGCAAACTAACAGACGCCGGAATCACAATTTATGACATATTGTTGGTTATGATGCCCCAACTAATGTATCCGACATATGAATTTATTATCATCCACTGCAGTGCACTAGAATGTTAGATTATTTGAATATTTACTCTTTAACTAAGTGTAGGTACAGTATGTGTGTCCTGTCAGACCTTAGGTTTGGTCAGGCCCTAGGAAAGGTAGGCTTTTAGGATGGGTTATTGTTCCAACGGTGTGCCCGGTGCCTTAGTAGATGTATGTTAAGCAGGTTGGGTCGTTAGGTGTAAGCTTTATTTGGGCTTAGGTAGCCAGCATTCTGACAGGTTTAAGTAGGACGTAGGTATTGGCTCTTTGATCCTCTCGCTGCGGTGCTCGCATTCGACTTAACGACCCAACCTGCTTAACATACTTAAGCCCCGGTCACACCGTCGAAAGCCTACCTATTCTAGAGCCCGACCTAACTTGAGGGAGCGTCCAAATCTCGCGAACCACTCGTGGACGGCGCGCGAGCACGTCTTCAATTGTTTTCCAAAAACGTTGCAAATGCATTTCACTAACTCTCCAGTTAAATTTAATTTTATTCCATTACAACCGCCGATACTCAGAAAAACGAGGTGAGTAAGGCGGATAATGAGGCCTGTTACAGCCGATACTGAGAGATAAGTTAGCGTTTGCAATTCCGTGAATTCACTATCCCTTCCTTATTTAAGTGAAAAAGACGGTAGATCAGGCAGCTATATTCACTTACGCTACACGTAAACAAACGCAAATATTCAATTACATTCAATTTTTGTAGAAATTACCCTCATTTTAACACTCTAATGACACGTGTTTTCGTCTAATTACACCTAAATCAACTGCAAGGAAGGAAGAGTGCTCAAATTACGCAATAATTTTGGTTCGGCGGAGTGTTGCTAACGCCTGCCTAATTACCCAGTGGTGGTACATTGTAATGTTAGGCCGAATTTGTCATTCGACGCCGCGAGGGGAAGTATCGATTTGGTTTCAACTCGATACTTTGACTCGTTAACGCTACACATGAAGTTACCCTTTACTGGGGTTGGACTTAAAAACGCCTCTATTATGACGGCTGTAAAATTAAAAATGGTAATACAAATGGGTATCTTGATTTGCTGCCGTGTGTACATTGTGTGGACACGCCCGTAGTCGTCGGGGACATCGGTTACCGACGCCGTAAAATAATAACCGGGTAGATTAAGTAAAAGTTAATGACCTGAAGACATTATTTCCACATTAAGGGTAATCTACCAGCACGCGAGGTGTAGCGCTGAAGTGTGAAACTCCGAATGCAGGCTCGATTGCAACTCGTTTGTAGGTCCCAGTTTTTGTGTTTTGAGCTCAGCAAGTAGTGTATCGCGAATGGGATTAAACATCAAGAAACAACAAGAGTCACGGGGTACCAATAGTTCAGGAGACTGTTCTACCAGTCTCAGAGTTCCAAGCGGAAGATTTTGGTAGTCTTTTCTCATAGGCTGTAAAATGTAGAACTCGGTAAAGCTAGTAATATAGGTCAAACAAAAATAAATAAAAAATCATCTTGGCGTTAATCATCTTGGCGACTGCCATCTGACTTCCGTGACCCTGTTAACCTGACTAAATGGATTACGGGTCAAACAAAAATATTTCACATAGATCGTAATAAAAAGGAGATACCTACACCTAAGCGGCATGTTCGTTACGTTAAGTCCTCTTTTTATTTTGAGTCTTCACAAAGGTCATATTGATTTTGCTCAAATATTGTATGTAAGTTTTATGTAATTTTTTATTCTGAGTCAACAAACAATACAATCGAACCGTCAACGGTTCCGCGGCTCACCCAAACCCGCGGCCGTCCCGTTAACACGGTGAATCGTTACATTCAGTAACGAGGGGTTGTCGATTCGAATTCGGAACGCGGCAGGCGTGAAACCACGCTAGTTAGGTGGTCATTAGGCAGCTTCACACGGCCACATGGCCTGATCGGCTCAAATCGACTCGAAAGGGCCGAAACAAATTATTTATTTAAATGGAAATCGCTCGGTTCGGGACCCTCGACGCCACAGCGCATGTGCCTTTGATACCACCGGTGGCGGACATGTGTGAGTCAGTGTGGCCTCAAATTTCTGACGATGAGACGTTTTTTATTTGAATTAATGCTCCTGTGCAGTGTGAATCATCCCAGCAGAAACAGGGGTCAAGTACGGGTGCGTTTGCGCAGAGCAGTGGCCGAAGTGTCGGCGCGAGCTGTTGACTTTCATGGAAATGTTAAAGTAAAGTATATATTTATATATACAGCGTCCAAATATAGAGTTCCGCCAGACTTTAACGACTTGGTCAAAAATGCACTTGATAAACGTCACACCATTCGCCGATCGCCTAATTACGGATCCAAGAATGATAATAATAAACTACAATACGTCTTATGTATACCAATAGTATGAAAGCTTAACGTATTAAAAAGATCCTGGAAAAGATCCTAGTTTCCATCTGAAACTCAAGTTGTTTGATAACCTTTCCTGCAACGACGTAAAAGCAAGTATAAAACATCGAACAAACAGAGTACACCATACGGCATACACTTCCAAGACTTAGGGAACGTACCCATACTACGTGACCTGTTTTTTAAGATTTTTTGACCCCCCCCCCCTCCCCTCGGTGACCACTCGTAGTATATGCCAAGACCCCCCCCCCCCCTTAAAGTTTTTCGTAGCATTGACAAGTATTATTTTTAATTATTTCGCAGGCCGAAAGTGTAACAAATGAAAATAATTTGACTCATATTTGCAATTTCTTGCGGCGAAATCGACTACGTAACAAAAATTTAAGCCACCCCCCCGCTCCTGTGACTCAGCGTAGTATTTTGAAGATCTCCCTCCCCCCCCTAAACGGGTCACGTAGTATGGGTACGTTCCCTTACATACAACACGAATGCACATGAAAACCGTCACGGCACTCGCCGATCGCAGTGTGGTGCTGTAATAACGTGTAAAACGAACGCTTTAGTTTGATAAATAGCTCTATTTTCGAATCCAAGAATGATAATTAAGAAACTTTATAACACATACGTAATACATCTTATGTATGCCAATATTATGAAGAGGTAAACTTATTTACTTATAGAAAGTTCCTACTTTCTATCTGAAATATATTCAGAGCTCAAGTATATTTGATAACCTCTCCTGCAAAGACGTAAAAGCTAGTATGAAACGACGAACAAACATGAACAATATACAATAGTCTACGTCATACACGTCCAAGACTTAGATACAACACGAATGCACATGAAAAACGTCATAGCACTCGCCGTTCGCAGTGTGGTGCTGTAATAACGTGTAATACGAGCGCTTTAGTTTGATAAGCCGACGAAATTGTGTGGTAATGTGTCGGCGAGCCGCGCGCCGCGGGCCTCGAGATTATACTTGACATGCTGCCTTTGTGCTGGCGTGGACTTGGAAATGGGCTGGTGTATCTTAACAAATATATCTATAACTACATACACGTATTGATTCAAATAGAATTAGATAGGTATAAATTGCGATGATAGTACTTAGATTTGTCTTTAAGTATAGTGTAATTTGTGATACACGCACTTTCTTATAGGAAGTTAGACCACTCAGGCGCACGAGGTCTACTTATCAAATAGCCAATTTCTCATTTTGACTACTTCTCTAGATGACTACTCCGCTAGACTTTTACAAGTTTGAGCTGAATGCTCCTCTCAAGGTTACTTATACACATGACAGGTGGCAGCTGTTATTGTATGCTGACTGGATAAACTTGGAATTAGGCTGGAGTAACTTAGGTACATGTTGTCCTATTAACTACATTGGTATTACTTAGATTTGAATTTAAAGTAGGTGTACCTAGTTTGTGATCCATTTAGGTACCAAGAGTATGTCGGTGTGTCCACGATAGTTTGTGTCCGATTGAAACTGCGTTTCCGTTGGGAAAGTGTCTCGTTGAAATTATGTCCTGATGAAACTAAGTCCTACATAGTAATAAGAACGTCGCGCGTCGTGCCTTTTCGTGAGCAAGCAATAATATGAAACATTTCAAAATAATGAAGAAGAAACACCCGCCCGTCCGTCAAGTTTGTAACCAATATTTTGCGTGACGGAATTTGGTCCAAAATTTGGATGTGACGGCCGACCTTCGGCTGGGTACCTACAGATAATAGGAGCACCAATTTGAGGAACCAGTTCCAGAGCGGAGCAAAAAACTGGCGTCGCGGCCGAATGGAAACCAGAAACACCCGACCGCCTTTGTTCTGTTTCTATAAATGTCCACACACGTTAAGTCGTGTTGAGATGATATGCTAAGAGTACGTTACATAGAGAAAGGTCATGTTGATATTGACAAGTGAAATTTGTATGCCACATGTAGTGGGTGTCGGTACAATGTCCAAGTCAAGTGACATATCGATTCGGTCACTCTCTAAAATATCGACGTTCACTTTGTTATGTATTTATTAAATATGCGTTTAGGTAGGTAACCTATTGTTTTATAAGTTTGTCAAGTAATCGAAATTGAATATATTTGTGCTAAACCAAGCTAATAAGTGGCTTTCTCCTAGGTTCAAGATTGGTTAGAAAGGAGATCCTCCATAAAAAATGTGGCATACGTCTGACCTGCGTATTTATGCCCGAAAATCGTAATATGCAGGCTTTCAAATTTATATTATACATAGGAAGTAACATGACCTCCGAAACACTTTCTTTTAAATTACTGAAAATTACATTTTGCGATAAAGTTTAGGTACAGTCGAACAAACACAAGTCTGTCTTATGTAGCCCAAGAAAAATGACAAATTCTGGCCTTTATTTGTTCCACTGTACCTACGTGGCAATGGCAACGCGGCCAACCGAAGGGCGCGCGAATCCTTGCGCGGGCGCAGCTCGCGTGACGCGCCGCATCGCCGTCGGCCGCTCGCCGCCCGTTCCGAGAAAACGTCGTTAAACTGGTTAAACTCACGTATTTTTGGTAGCAGCTTAATGCCAGTAATTTCCACTGGAATTATAATAATTATCCGCATTTATACTATGGTAACAAACAAATAAAAGGCTCGGAACATAGCGCCGCGGGGCGGACCACTGCCCGCTATACCCAATTACGATTTATTCCGATTGTCTGTCATTGTGTCACGGAAATTAGGGTATGTTTTCATTAATGTTTATTGCTGGACGCAGCATGAAAGTCTACAGTATTGTTTTATATTCTGGTATTATTTATAAAATTAAATGATATATTGAGAAATATGAACAATAATTGATAGGTATGTTCCCGATGAAACCGCCGCGACACATGTCGGCGCGGGCGCACCCTCCCGCGGCAATTAGTTGACATTTCATCCCGCGCGGCCGTAATAGCGTGGAACTGTTTCCAATCGATGTGGCTTTGTAATTTTCTTCAACTTCTGTTTCACATTTTTTACATTTAACTAATTGGAGCGCGTACGATATTAATTGCTGAGAAAATTACTGACGCCGATACCCCCGGGGCCTAAACCACAAAGACTCGCTACGGCCTGGTGCAGTCGGCTCATAAAAACGAACAATTATTATGCATTCAAGCATTTATTCCTATTCACCATTGGCACTGCACGGACGTAGGTAAGTATGTAGGCGAGGCTATCATTGCGTAATATTTCTTATTCGTAATTGCGGTAATTATACTTTCTGCGGCTAATTATTACCATAATATTTATGGCTCTCAGAATTGTTAGCATTATTAGATCGAGAGTAAATCGATAAGTCAAACGTCGAGTTTGAAAAAAGAATTGGAGAGTTTTGTCCGGGACGTCGGCAACAATAGCAACAATTAGATAATAAGGCAAAACACTATAATTTTCCGTCACGTGAAGTGTGGCGAACAATCGCGCTCGGAGATAGCGGCGATTACAAGGCGCCGAGTGTTCAATCGTCACGTAGACCGCGGCGGAAGAACAAAGGAGAGGTATTAAACAATTGAACGGCCACAAAAAGTCCCATAATTCAATTTGCATCCCGCTAGATGAGTGTAATCGCAGCGCAAGAACTGTGGGTACGGTTACGGCCGCGGGCGGGTGGCGAGGCGCCTGAGAACGGCTTTCGCCACTTTTCAACACTTCTTCGAATCGATTAGACGCCGGGTTTCTTTCCGCGATTCCGGCCCGCGAAGTTGTGACCGGCAAGGTTCTGTTTACGACTACATAACGCAGTAAATACGTACTCATCGTTTCTCCGTTTATACATATGTACACCTAGCAATGTTTTATCATCATTCCGAATGTAGACCGTCCTCGTTAATCGAGTGTATCAATGGGTGTTACAAAAAGCGTGTAACGTATCGAGTATCGGGTGTGCATCGGACATTGCGGCGCGTCGACAGGCCGTCCGCGAGGTGACTCGCGCATTATTATGATAATGCGGGCGGGCCCGATGCTATCGCCGCCGCTATCCGCTCTCGTAACACAATTGAATTAGCATGGCGCAGCTTCAGCGCGGCGGGCGGTCCGCCACGCGACCACATCTCCGACGCATTCAACACTTATCACACCGTTACTTCTAATATCTTTTAATATACCTACATCGCCGCTAGCGAGCGGAATCGATTACGCCGTGTGATGTACCCAATAGCTACATTATCAACTATAAATCTAAGAACAACATTTAAACGGTGCAGATACAGCGTCAATAGGACTCCTCTTGCCGTGTCCTCCCACCGCAACACATGCGTTGTCCATAAACTGTGTGCAAGCGAACAAATTGTGGCATAAACGTGTGCACGTCCGATGGCTGGCGGCTGCTCTGCGTATGAATGAGGACCTGAATGGGCCACCGCAACGACCGCAAGCCGACAGCTGGGCCATCGTGTATCCACTGTGCATTTAACGCGAAGGAAGTGGGCACCCGGTACAGCTAATAGGTTCATCTCGTTTTAGAATCCCGTTACAGTAGGCCGTAGGTAGGTGTTGGTACAGTTGGCAGCGGCATTTGATGGTTTGTTTCTGAATACACAGAAAGTGCAATTTTTCTTTGTGACGTCCAGGAACCATAATTGTATAGGTACCAAAATCTAAATATGTATAAACAAAAATCAATTTGCCGAATGTACGTTCGCTTATAAGTTAATTTATTTGAAGTGCTACAACCACTTGACTAATACTATTTTGTTAAGTTTAAAGACAAGGTTTGTATGAAAGAAAAAAAGGGTAGGTAGAGGTAGAGTTGGGTAGGGACTAGGGGTAGGGTAGGGTAAGGGAGAACAGACTGTACACGCGAACAAAGTCGCGCCAGCTTCTTAAAAATAAAATATACCATCACGAGGTGCCAATCGGCTCCGGAGACTGTTCAACCAGTCTCAGGAGCCCCTCAGGGTCAACCTTGCTTCGCCAACGGTATTAGGAGGCTCACCTAGCGAGTGGCGTGCTCGTTGCGGTACTGAACTTCGACTAGCCTCAAAGTGCGAAACGGTCACCCATCCAATTCCCAAACTCTGCGAACGTTGCTTAACCTAGGTTATTGGTCTCGCAAGCAAGTTTCCTTTGGACCAGTGTCGCTTTTAAGCCGTATTTATCTTGAAATAAAAACGGCTTATAATGCACGTGTTGCACAGAATTCTCTAAAATCCATTTCCTCTATAACTAAACATCCAAGTTATCCAAATCGGACAAATTATTGTATTGTGCCCCCTTTCAAAGTATCAACAATGTGACGGTCGCATTAGCGGGGCCATCAACGGCAGAACCCTCTGCGAAGAGTATTCATGGATTCGAACCTCAACGAGAGGACATGAAATATGGCCTCCATGGAGGGAGATAATGATGGCACGCGACCCGAGACCCCCTCAACAAGTAGCTCGCAATTCGAGAGTGGCGCCTACATTTACGAATCTTATATTGATAAATCGCTATTTTATGTTGTAAATGGTAGTTTATTGGGTCTTTGTCAAAACATAATTTTGTTTATTATTTTTTATTTATTTTATCTGCCAACAGATTTACACTTTTTGTTGCATTTATATATTACATGAAAGATCTTAAAGACTTAAATGTAAATCCAATAACAGGCAAACTTACGTTCACAATACTTTTGTTGTAAGTAGATATCTTGAGAGGTGTAGAATGTTAGTTTTATCTAAATGCTTGAGCAGGCAGCTGCATAGAAATTTGACCCCCAGTAGTAGTCTAAATACCAGTGGAGTTCCTAAGCAGCTGACTGTACGGATTTGGCACATAAAGTTCAGAAAAAGAGCTGCAGTCCTTCTTTAAGGTAGATATCAAATATCAAAGCCCTCCTAATAGGTGCCTCTTAACCAATAGTATGGACGATTTTCGTCACATGAATTGTGATAGTGATGATAATGAGGGTTCCGTTATATTGTAAAATGTGGTGGAAATTATAGATTAACACCTAGCTTGTGCCCCCGCGACTCTGCATAAAATTCTGTTATACCTACGGTGTTTCCGCGGAAACCTGATTGAATTTTGGTATTAACTATATTTTGTATGGGAGTTATATGGGATCAGCTTGTAGGTCATTTTGTTACACAGCAATCTTTCATCACCAAAACCATAAATTGGTTGGTACTTTAGTTTGTACTTGAAGAATTATTCTTTCACACCAAAAAAACACATTATGATCTACTTTCGGCCCTTTACAATCGGTATAAGTAGGATTACTAGGGTGGGAATAAGATTAGTACGATACCTTAGGTAGCGGTTAGTATCAAATACATAGATAAAATTCTGCCCACAATAAATACGGACAAGTTCTCGAGAGGACATCTGAATTCATTGCGTAGAGGTTGCGGTGCTGCGTTTAATGGCCACTACAATGGGGACGTCCCCATTATGACCCCACTATCCCCATGGTTGGATACTTTAGAGTCCGGACAAATTGCAAACGGAGAATTTGCACAACAAGAGCCGGATCTTTCGCTTAGTCGCTGCAATATCCGACACCGTAATGGCTCTAATGGGATACGCTAGTTTTGAATTAGAATTGTTTACCGAAGTTGATGTTTATTTTTCGAGAAAGTGGTGTTTACAGTGTACCTACACTTTGATTTGTTATTCGACAAGTTGTTGCGTGTCAATCTAAATCATATTGGAACGTATGGTTGGTAATAACTAATGATTGGGAATTGGAAGAATTTTAAACATATCAATGAATCTGGAACAATTTACATGATAATTATCTTTCCCTATACCTCTATTTAGTCCTGCCTATCTACGGGGAAAAAGTACGTAAATGAACATTTACGTAGTAGAAATACGCACAGTATAAATATTTTGGCTAGGGCATCCTGTTCCAGTGTTCAAAATATAAGGGTATCCAAAGCAATCTACATATTTTTATTAAATATATTACTGACCTGACCACACCAAGAAAGGTATTATGCCAACTTTGAATAATCAAAGCAAAAAGATTGGAAAGTTATTTACCATCATATTTCTTTCTTTTGCTCTGCTATTTTATTTTCTATGGGCTAAATGTTATTTTTACTTATGTTAGATCTATTTGTACATATGTCCTTTAAGATGAAGGCGGCTATAGGTTGAAGGTTGAATCATAAAGTTATTGTTATATCAAACTCTTTGGTTTTTAGTCACGAGAACCCAAGAGATTTATAAACGATTTTAGTAATTTTACCTAAGAAATACAAAATTTACTTCGTTCCATGACTGGCATCGGTTTAAAAAACTCCGTCACTATGATGTTACATTAGCCAAAAGATACGTTGTGGTGTGATAACCCATTTGTGGTCTACATGAATGGCGCTATTGGTGTCGGCTCGCAGGGGCCACGGTGGGGGGCACGGGGCCCCGCGGCGAGGCCCCGGGGGGTCCCTTCGGGGCCTTTCGTCTTTGTACCTACCTCTGGTTAAGTGTTAAATTAATGGATAGCCCGTGTCGGCGCCAATGACAAAAATTTTGACCGATGTTCATTTCACTTTACACTGTCGAGTCTACAGTTTTCTTTTGTATTGTCTAAGTTTAAGTCATTTAACGTCACGTAACTATACCAAAGTAAAAAACGGGTGGTACTACAGACTCAGGGTACCTAACTACACTGAATGAGGTGGAAAACTAGGTACCTAACTATACAATCAGTTCCCAAAATTATTGTATTATTAAGTAGTTACACGGTAACCGGGTGTGCTACTATTAATATGATACCGTAACAAGTAGTACAAAAACTAAAAAACCCCGACTGCTATTGTAAAATTGAAAAGCAATAAAGAAAGTTTTGGAGAAAAAATGTTTTCGAAAGTCACAATATGGCACCTAAAGTCCGCCATTACGAATTTTTCAAATTATAATGTACCCAGTTTCACTTTTGTGTCCTAGATGAATATAATAACACCCATTGGGCCGTTAGGGCTGTATCCTGTGCCAAAGAAATAGACATACCTATCTACATACATTAAAAAAATAACCTTCCTTCTGTCGCAGTCGGGTAAAAATACAATTCTGCAAGATAGCACACACAGTTTCGAATTGCACTCGCATTTTTCTACACAACAAGTTTAAGACAACTTCTAACTAAACGCCGAAAAGAACAAAGGCTACCGCCGCTGCCACTTTTCTGGCATTAATTAGTGGTGGTGGTCGAAAATAACCCACTCTGTTGTCGGCCGATGGCAGCCATTGACGGGGCGCGTTGACGGCCGGCGCCTGCGCCCCATGACTTGCACCTCGCCGTCATTACGCCTGCGCACCGCCGCCCGCACTAACAAGCCCAGCTAATGCAATGAGTTGCATAAACAACAGACACAAACGAAACTAACCTCTATGTCTATGGCCATAAACGTGCGCCAGTTTCGCCGGATATTCCAGGAGCAACAGAGGACGTACCCGATGACATTAATGACTCCCAAATCTGATCGGCTTTCAAATCTCGAGGGGTTTTGTATTAGTCCCCTTGAGGGCCTGGTCGGCGTCCATCAGAAGGCGGTAACAACAAAGCCGGCGGTAATCAATGAAGGTGATTCGAGATCCTGGTCGATTTGATGATGGGATCGTCAGACGTATTTGCAGGTACTACCGCACATTTGTCTTTTAAGAAGTACCAACTAGAAGTAAAATTCCGATGGTCATCATATTTGTGATATGCTTCCCAAAGATTGAAGGGAAAAGTTCCTTGCCTGGAAGACGGGTTCTTTAGACTACAGAAGGTGTTAGTATTAATTTCTTTTTAAACAGGACATCGTATAGCACTGACAATGCCAGAATAATGCCTAGTCCTGCTAGACAACCTGGAAAAGGCCGCAACGTTACGTTTTTATCTGCATAAATAACCGAACTTTTACGCGGTAGGAGTCACGAAATAACTCTAGTATGGTAAATATATTATTAAACGCATACGCATAAGCTCGAAAATCAGCCAGAATTGAGTAGAAACTGAATGAAAAGCCCCATCAGCGGGAGGAGGTGGCTAATACAATATTTGCGGAGGATAATGACTGGGTGGCTGGTTGATGTGAAATTGCGCAGCGTCTGCGCAGGACGCGACAGCTTGACGCAACGCGCAGGCGCGGCGCTGTTTGCAGTTTCGTAAGCGAGAATTGAAGACGTTTTCCCGGATTTGTAATTTATATTCGGTGTAATGTTGTTATACGGTTGGTTGGTACGTTTTGTTCGGTGATTTTAGTGGGTGTTTTGTATGCGTGTGAATTCGGCAATGATTAAATTAGCAAGAAAACATCACTTCAAGAAGTATATTTTGATGGGTGTCAAACCTAAGCATTTTGTTACGTCGACGACTCAGTCTCGGAATGGTCTTGCCTTTGTAAATATTGGGTGATTGTTGTATTAAATGTGATGTGATTCCTCTATTTAAACAAATATGGTTCTAAAAGAAAAATGGGTAGGTAATACCTATACAGAAAAAAGTAAATATCAGTTTAAATTTTTAAAACATGTGCATAAAAAGGTAACTGTATTTCCTTTTACTTATACATCTTACTTACTTATTCGTATTATAAAAACATCACAAAGTAATTTAACAAGTTAATATAACGTATATATTTAGCTAGATAACGCATAGATTTCCTATAGAAAGAAAAGAACAGCTAGAAAACATAACATTTTCTCCGGATTTCAAAGGGTTCTACATTAGACATATACGAATTTGAGTGACTTAAAAAATTGACTTTAAGAAAATGTAGGTATTAGTTTTAATATGAAACTCTCTCACAACCAGAACATTTATTGGAACACCGTACTAGTATTTGCCACGCCTATCCATCACGTATCACATAACGGCCGGGTACGAGTATTAACATTCCTAACAGGCTGTATTAAAAGGTCATTTGCGGTTTGCGCAGGAAACGTTGCAGTTGGCTTGTGGTCGGGCCGTTTTTGCGGGCGCGATGTGTGGCTGGCGTTGCTACGGTTAGCAAACCGCATTGGGTACAGGCGGTGACATAATCTATTTGGTGGCTAGCTGATAGGTTCAGGACAAGACTTGGGTCGAGTAGATACTTTTCTTAAGTTTGAAACAAGGAGTGAGAGACCACCAAACCAAGAAATTTTTTCCCCGAACACTATAATCAGGAGGCCTATTTTTCAACCATGCGAGCGCTTGCGTGCGCTGCCTATCTCTTTCACACTCGTAGTAAGTTGCTAGAGATAGAAAATATAAGCATTAGAAGGCGAGCGCTCGCGAAAATGCGAGCGGTTTCATAAATAGGACCCCTGGGTCTTTTCAAGGCAAAAGTACACTGTCTAGGTAAGCTTAGTGTGACGTCCGTCACCTACCACCGCCGGGGCTGTTGGCTATCTCAGTCAGCAACTGCATTTGACATTGTCAAATTGGCTAGTGGCCAATGTAGATGATGTAGTATAGTACATCAAATGTCAAATCCTATTGCCCACAAAAATAGCCAATAGCCCCGTAGGTAAGATCGCGAATATGCTTTGCCTATAGTAAAAACCAAAATAGGGCGATATTGGAAAGGAATCAGACGTGTTTCTGTAGTATATTTTCATACCTCACGAAATAAATCAAGAGGTAAAGTTTTGAGGTGTGTTGTAGGGGGCTCTATATTTTAAATTATTCAGATCATCATCAGAACATTCATCACAAATATCTTCGAGTGGGTTAAAATTTTAACTTAAAATCTAGCTAGCACTTATTTATACCTTTTGGTAAGTGTTCTATGAAACGATAGGAAAATATTACAGTACCTACCTAAATATACAAGTACGACCCTTAGGCAACCATTGCGGTCACCATGATAATAATAATACCTATAGCATTATCGGACCTCCATTTTTACGACGAATTAAACAACGCTCGCAAGCTCGTACACTCTCGTTGGCAGTTATGTGGTCGCCTGTACCCGCTCGAAGGAACAATTAGTCTATCTGCTCTATTGTACACAGGAGAACTGACAAGCCCTGCGGCGCCATTAACTGAGACGTGACGATATTAGCATCCGTTTAAAATACTAAAACGATACCAATTCCAGACCATTGGTAACTATCTATGTGTGTTGGAAAGTTGTCTTTTTGTGATCCAATTGTGGTGTACAATACAAGAGCATAAGTGCATTACCGCTTCAAGAAAATTTTCCTTTGCCGCTACAGCAACATTGGCGGCATTTGGTGCAGCTTTAGACAAAATCAGTTTGCTAAAAGAAGGGAGAATTAGTTGTCTTTTAATCCAAGGGTATTTAAAAAAGGGTAGGCCTCCCACAAGGTGGACCGACGACCTGGTAAGGATCGCAGGTACCAGCTGGATGCGAAAGTCACAGGATCGGCCGTTGTGGAGATCTCTGGCATAAGCCCAGCAGTGGGCTTCTTCTGGCTGATATGATGATTTAAAAAAGTTAAAAATGCTAGAAACCGTTTAATAACTACACAGTAGTGCAAAGGAATATGATTCTTGAGGTGATTATAAGGTAGTGTGGTTACGCAGTCTTTTTCTTGTTTACAGTACAAAGTGAAACCGGGCCATATTAGCGTCCTTTAAAAGATAGCAATTCCAGACTATGCATAACTGTTAAAGTGTGTTGGACAAGTATTAATGGTGTTTAAGATAACACACTCTCCGGCAAAAAATTGGCCCAAGTGCTTATTGCAAAGTAAACAAACATATTGCTATTAAATAGCAATACATTTTATGAGATGATTTGGTGACCTGTATGGTTTATTTTTAGCTTTAATATGCCGCCAAACAGCACGACGACTGGTAGATTAATATATTTATTTATTTATTAAAACTTTATGCACAAAAATGGCGGACTTCGAGCTAAAATCTACCAGTCAACCAAGAGATATTGATATCAATATTCAAATCTGCCGGCAGTTAAACACTCCTAAACAGCTTGGATTGACAGCGCGCGGCATGGTTTCACTCGCGTCGAACCGCAACTCCAGAATTGGCTCCCGACAAAACAATTAGACACCGCGACACGATAAATCGCGGGCGACACGCGCACTGACAGATTTGCACATCATTACGCGTTTATTTTGGAGCGCCCGAGTGATGGACGAGTCGGCACATTTATTTTGGAGACGTCGTCTTTAGAGTATGACGACACGACATTGATACAATTTACTAAGTATTATAGATAAGCGTCGGTGGCCTAGTGGTTAAGGTATCCGACTGGTAAGCGAGAGCTACGGGGTTCGTATTCCGCTGTGGCCATGTACCAATCACTCTTTTCTGAGTTATGTATATTAGTTGAATGCTAAACGATGCCCTTACGTGATGAAACCTGCACATTCAGGCGATGGACCAATCTGGTCAGGGTCCCCTGTTAGCAGGGTCATGGAGGTCAGATGGCAGTAACTTTACAGTAATTATCTGATCTGCTTAGATTTGGATCATGGTCAAAGCGGACCGCAGGCCCATGTGCGCGAGAGCACAACCGGGGCATAAAACGACAAGATGATTATTTTTTATTTTTACGTACTGTATATAGTTCGTAACCGTAATTTTGCGATAGCCAATGCCGACTTTAAAATGTCCGTTTTCCTATTTTTCGTCCACTTCCATCGCTCTTCAGCATCCCCACGTCTTCTTCTTGAGTTAGTGTGGTATATAATTTAGATACGGTACTTGAGAAATTTCCGGTGGGTTATGTCTGTCGGTGTCTAGGTTCGTGATCTAGGTTAGGGTAAAGTTTTCATCTAGTTAGACTAGTCAGGTATTTGACCGCCGTCTCATTTGGTGGTAAGAGACGATCAGTCTATCACCCTAATCTTGAAGGCGTCCAGATTTAAATGGTCAAGGAACACATTAGGTTCTTGTACATATTTAAGAATCGCTATGACATGGTTGGTCATAATCCTGCCAATGGCCGAAAGACCTACCTTGATCAGTATGACCTGATCAGCCAGCAGAAAGGGAAATAGGTATTACGAGGGACTGACATACGTAGCCACAATGTATGTATGTATGTATGTAAACTCTTTATTGCAATTAATAAGAAATACAATTATAATGTTGCATATTTTAGACTCCATGGTAGGTATTTAGGTACTCACCAGGATAATTGAAATGGAGAGTTATTTGTTGGGTAACCAGACGATCAAATGCAATATGTACTATGATTAAAATTATCACCAAAGCGATAAAAATAATAAAACCAAAACGTTACATGAAAAAAATTTTCAAAAATAAATCTGGACTCTGTAACGATTTTTATATAAAAAAACAACAGTAGAGCTCAACAACGATAATGATTATCCACAAAAATCTAAATAAGGTGCTTTTTAAAGATACCCATATACCATCTTTACTTTGTATTTGATAAACCGATACTCTACAATTGCTAGAGTCAGCATCAGGGTGTCGTGTCGTGACATTGGCGTCAGGAATTACGCGAACAACTGTGCGGCTGACGAGTGGAGCATTGTTAAATTTGTCACCATCAGGACGCATCGCTGACGGATGGGCCACTAACTAAGTCGTGGAAAATTTAATTAAGACATTGGTATACCTTGGTGGACTATGCTGCTAGATTGTTAGGTATACGATATGGTTGGTAGTGAATATCTACTTATTAGTCTATATCTTTTAAAATCGGCAATTATTTTTTAAATTAAATAGTTATGGTAGGTATGGAGCTCAATAAAATTTTGAGGTTTTGAAGGATACTTAAAGTGTTAATCATAAAGGGATTAATTTTGCTACTAATTTCAAGGCTTTCTTCTTATTATGAAATTGATTGATTTATCCTTACGTGAAAATGGAACAGGAGACAGGGACAGATTTTTGTCTATCATTTGTTGCTCTACCATGGCTCTACCACTCGAACGAAGCCATTGAGAAGGTATTATGGACGATTAAATGCAATATGTACTATGATTGAAATTATCACCATAGCGATAAAAATAATGACAAAACGTTCAATTAAAGAGATTTTTAAAGTGTTAATCATAAAGGGATTAATTTTGCTACTAATTTCAAGGCTTTCTTCTTATTATGAAATTGATTGGTTTATCCTTACGTCAAAATGGAACAGGAGCCAGGGACAGATTTTTGTCTATCATTTGTTGCTCTACCATGGCTCTACCACTCGAACGAAGCCATTGAGAAGGTATTTTGCTAGTCTATAAACAGTTAGAGGATACCCACAAATGATAACTTAGTGTTTAAGAAAAAAAACACGTTTATATGCTACATCTGAATTGCTATGTCTTGTAATAATGACAGTGACTATAGCACATTAGTTTCTTCTCCTATTTTAGTCACCAGAATTTTTATGTAACTACAGACAAATACTGTGATTAGCTTTTAAGTATAGACGTAAGAATACCCTGTATAAGTATTTACACGAATAAATATTATTTATTTATCATTCTTAGCAGCGCATTCAAACACAAAACATAGTTTTTCAGTTGAAATTATCCTAAAACCGCATCTGGGCCGTCTGAGTGCTTACACGACGAGACTGGCAGTAAATATCACCACCCTGACAGCTTAATTTAAATACCTTTTGTCAATGAACGGGTTAACACAGCGACGGGCTGGCTATAAAAAAGAATTATTGAGGGTTGACGCTACTGCGCTGTGGCGTGCCGTACAGATGTATGGGATTTTATTCCTGGCTAATTAGTCCGTAAATGACAACGGTTTAGTAGACGGTTTTGATTTCGTGGTGATGGTGCGCTACTGCATAAAGAGGTGATGACATTTTGTCGATGTTGTTTTATAATCTTGTTATCTTTATCAATCTCTTCATTCATGTTATATTATGCCGCTTCCGATCTTTGGCCAAAACCACTAAAAATATACGTTATAAAAAGATTATTTGCCCATAAACTGCATATTTACCTATAGGTACACGGAGTTCTTCAAGAAAGGGGTTAAAAGGTTTTTACGGGGTCGGCAACGCGTGGGTGATGCCCCTGGTATTGAAAACGTCCATAGGCTGCGGTGACTGCTTACCATCAGGCAGGCCGTAAGCTTGTTTGCCACCTTGGTGGTATAAAAAAAAAGGTACAAAGCATGCAAAAAAAAGCGAAATAAACTATCACACGTACTCATTCATTTGTAAGAATATTCATTATCGTCTAAAATAATATCTGATAGGCAAATTTTGTTTCAATATTTGATAAAAACAAAATTAGCAAACGTTGTCAAATTCAGACTCAGCCTAAATGCCCGCCAATCCATCATGCAACTGTAAGTGGCCCAAATTCCGAAGTTAAAGTGTTTAATCCTCCGTGTAAACTCAACAAAAAGTATCTTTTGCTATCAAAAGTGACAGATCTCAAGAGCATTGTGAACACCCGCATTAGCCTAATGTTATTTTCGCCTATCGTCAACAATGTCAATGGTTGAATGGCAGGTCCGCTCGCACTTCAAAACAAAAAGGATCTAGCCCCTATTCTCTAGCGAACAGAGTTGAGAATCGTACTAAATCGATGTATTTGGGAGGTATTTGGTCGGTGGTAAAGCTGGTACCTTAATCCTGCCAACAGTCGTTTAGGGGTATTACAAATAGGAGTTTGTCGTCGGTCTCTCTCAGCCACAATGGGTATTGAGTATTGACGGGACGCCACGCTGTGCCGCCGTCAATGGGCCAGCGGGGAAAAAACTATTAGACACGCATAATGGTCCGACACACGGACCGACAGGCCAAATGTGCGGCCAAGTGTTGGGAATTGTCACCTACTTTGGTGTTCCCTGCTTTTTGTTGGGCTCTACATGCGGATGATTTTTTTGGAGAATTCTAATTTTGGAGTAAAATTTAAATTTAAATTATTTAAATATTGCTACGCCTGAGACTGCATCATAATGAGTAGTAAGAAGTAGGTAAGGCATATTTTCTGATAATATATGAATTCATGATTTATATATATAGATATTTAACACTTTGTGTTGTCACTTCATGATGGAACTCCATTATTATGAATTAAATCACTTTTTGTACACTAGTTCCACTTTATTATACAATTTTATTAAATTGCAACCGGTTTCGAATTACTCATCTTCAGGCAATTACTTTATATTTTGATTACAAGCTATATGTAGGTACCGACAAATAATAATTTAAAGTTGATGTGGGTACCGACAGTATACAATAATGTTAGGATGTCACAGTGCAGAGAAATGTACAGTATGTCAACATAATACAAATTACAAGTAGTCAAAATTTTTTAAGGTATGTCAATTGTTATACATTTAAATAAATGGCAAAAAATATAAATTATATCGAAGGTATGTCATTTAAAATAATTTAAAATAGGTGATGTCGATAAGGCAATTTGGTCATTAATTATAAATAAAATTGTATAATAAAGTGGAACTAGTGTACAAAAAGTGATTTAATTCATATATATATAGTATAAAACAAAGTCGCTTTACGTTGTCTGTATCTTTTAAACTACGCAACGGATTTTAAAGTGGTTTTCATCAATAGATAGAATTATTACAGAGGATGATTTATTGCAAGAAAAAAGGTAGGGTAAAGAAGGTGTAAGGGTAGATAGGGTAGGAGTAGGACGTAATTTATAAAACCTAAAAGAGGATAGGTAGAGGTATAGAGTACCCACTGAGAGTACCTAAGCCAAACTCTATGAATGCAAGGTTAGATTACGTATCTACATACAGATGTTGTTCTATACAAATAGTATCTACATAAACAAGTAAACACATTTCACCAATCGAACTGAAATATCTGCAATTCAATTAATACGCGCCAACACAACCAATAACACGATATAAAAATTCAAAACACGAGATCAATATCGAAGATCATCGGTAATAAGACGCTCCTCTATTGTTCAGTATCGAAAATTGAAATTAGTTGCCGGGCCTATGTATCAGGGGTGTTGTACAAAAAGATTGTCCATTCCAAATGGCCGCGTAGAATGGAACAATACCTCATTGTTCTCGGCTTCAACGCCTCATAAATTCGATAACTGTCGAATGAATCGGATTGAATGTCGATATCGCTTAATCGATTCGAGTTTCCTCTTTTCCGGGTCGCGTTTGTGACGACAAATATTTTCGTGTACAGAGATGGATTGTTGTGGGACAATTGTATGTGATTTGTGGAGGGTCACATGGGGAAGCTCGGCGGATGTCGTGTCAGTTAGTACAGGGTTATGATTGAGTACTAAACGCGGATAAAGGAAGCGATGGGTGATCGGCAAATAAAAATACCCACTGACAAATTATGGTGGAAAGGGTTACGTTACTGTAAATGTTACTTTTTGGTGTTATACGGCCGTCAAACAGGCAAGCGCAGCAAATCCTATAATGCGATCTCTAATAGGTTCATGAAGCATAGTTTTTAAATCTCTATCTTGAACTCTTGAAGGATTTCATGTTATAGTCCAAAGGAAACACCGTGGCGGGAAACTCATTTCATCCAAACAGGCAAGCGCACCCCTAGATCGAGCGAGAAACCTATCCATATAGATACCTAGTATTTGTATTCTGTGGTTATGGTTTTGTTTAAAAGTAGGATAGGGTAGGGGTAGGGGTAAGGCAGTGGCAGGGTAGGAATAGGATGCCACGGGAACGAAGTCGCGCCGGGCCTACTAGTTACTTCCATTCGAAGAGGCGGCCATTTGGTACAAATGAGACTGTATCTTAATACTTCCTACTTTATTTTACCTTCATTTTAATCCTTTTTTATTTGGTTTTCTTTTTTAAATATAAATATTCAATGCCAATAACACTTAGGTACTCAAAATATATCCGCGTACAGAGACAGATTGTTCTGAAACGACTGTCAGAGGGTGGCGTGGCACGGAAGCGGTGTCGGATGTCATGTTCACGGACGCGCGGATGTCAGATCCTCAGGGGTTATGATCGAGCACTTACACCCGTTAGAGGAAGCGTTGGGTGTTAGTGAAGTGAAAAGATTGCAGCGAAAGGGTTAACTATTACTGATAGGTATGGAATTTTTCGCTACCTTTCCTTATTAATCCATTTGTCGGATACAGGTACAGTCAGCTACAGAAAGAACTGACCCGCCATACATTTCATATATGCTACACCACCCATACACTCTTCATCTGACTGTATCTACCTATGTGATGTGTGCTGATAGGTAGTACCTTTATATAGGTGGGTAGGTACCAACTTGCTTCCGATACAAAAAGTTTTTAAGGTAGCTCATTTAAAGTAACTAAAGTTATGATTGTGCCAGTTATCGATGGAGAAACGTCTTCAATTAAGATGACAATACATTATAGTTTTGTAGAATAGGTAGGTACATATTTAAAATAATTATCAATTTGAAAATAATGTTCAAATTCGTATTGTTTTTTATTGTTATTATAATGTCCAATAGTACACATACCTGTTTCAGTTAGGTACCTACCTAAAGGTACTACATTTATGGATGATCACATCATAAATACCTATCTACAGATACTATAGATATCTAATATTGTAACGTACTATCATTCATTCATATGCAATAGATTTGTATAAGAAAGAACCTAAGTAGGTAGACGTATGACGAAATTGATAAAAAATCTGCTTATCAATTTGTCTTCTTGCAAGTTGATACTTAAGCATATGTGTGTATAAAAATAAAATTATTGACTTAGCTGATTATAGTAGGATATCCCATCAAATAGGACTTTTTTATCAAAATAACCTACCGTCCGTAGTAGCTAGGCAGACCTACGCGCCCGACGGGCGCGAAGCGAAGCACTAAATAATTAAAAATATATATTTACTGCAATATTAATTAATTTTAACACTTCTTACTCACCAATATTAATCCAAATAAGAGATTAAATAACGTTTTCAATATTTAGTTCTGCTAATTTAATAAAAAATAAAAAATACAATGTTGGTTAACAGCTGATTTTCAGTTGCAAGTGCAAAATATTAAAAAGAAACCGTACCTACGTGAACTAATAGACACTACAATATTTAGTCACCGAATTTAAAAGTACTTAGATTTATTAACGGATGGTGTGCATCATGATATAAACATCAACAGAACCAAAACACCAACCACTGGTCACAGTAACAGAACGGAACTCACAATTTGCTTGGCGGCCGCCGGCAACGTGGAATACATGTCGGTGATCATCACAAAAGGAGGAACTGTCACCACGTAAAAACCGTTTGACACATGGCCGCGCGGGATGCGTTGCCTTTGCGTTTGTATATTTACGAGACAAAATGTCACTGGTGTGTTTGGCGCGGCGCGGGCGTCCGCGGAGTCGGTCGCGCAGTGTGGCTCGGCGCGGCGGGGGCTGGGCGGGGCGGCCAGTCCCGGCCTCTTACCGCGCCCCGCCCACGCCGCCCCGCCCGCAAGGTCGCGTCCCGTATCGATCGCACGCGCCGCACCGGCAGACTCCATTTTATTTCGGCGCCCGATTTGCATAAAAACTTTTCGAAATTCAAATTGTTAAATTGTTGCTTAGCTGGCACATTGGCTGGTAATGTCGCCTATTTCTGCGGCTTGCTGTGTCGCCATGAATAGTGATGAGGTTTTTTTTCGATTGCCAGTGTAGCTAAGTTAATTTGTTGTTTATTTAACGAGGGTCTCGCACGAAATAATTACGACATAAGTACATTTAGTTTTTTGGTTAATTATCTAAAACTGTTTAACAACCATAAGAATTAAATAATAATTGACAAATAAAAAGAATTATGAAAAAAAAAGAAAAGTAGGAAAAAACTGTATGTAACTACTTACCAAATTTCAAAAGCTGGCGTTCAATTTGATTAAACACAGGTAGATAATTTTCTATGCCTACTTAGTAAAAAAAACATGAAATGTGGCAAAATAATCTCAAACAGAACACATGGCGCCGTGGCCACTAATGCCTTAAAAATTACGTTAATTTTTTTTATGGCGCCTTCCGCACCCTATCTATGTTCCTTCGCCGCTAAACTTTCTCAGGCATCGTCACTTTAAGAATAGCTTAAGCGGCTAATAGTTTTATGACACGCATAACACGGCTGAACGATGGTTCGGCGCTGACAATGGAAAGTGTGTCTTGAACCGTCCAGGTAGGTCGTAAATTTGTGTGACAAGGGGTCTAGGAGACAGTCGCGTAGGGTGGCATCCGCGGCTAGCGAAGCAAGGGTGCGCGCGCGTTGTATGCCGATGGGCGTGTCGGATAACGAAATAAAAATGCCCCGGCCTGCCCCGGCCTACCCCGGCCTGACGGGGACCGTGCGAACTCCGTTTAATGCAATAAACATTTTAATTTCAACACGAAACTCACGCTGAGATGCGAAATTACGGCGCGAGGGCGGCGCGTGCAAGAAATCGAATTACGCGCAGATTTCATGAGCTGCGAATTTTTCCACTGGATGATAAATAGGTTGGCGCTATGCGTGCGTGTAGGTACCTACGTAGGTGTATTTCGTTTGTATGGTAGGTCTAGAGCGCAGTGAAGTGAGATTAGATACTATGTAGAGTTTGATTTTAACTTGAGATGAATAGCATCTCACCATGTACCATGTACTTAATAAATATCAACTTTCTTCATATTAAGTATTTATTGGGTATGATAATTATGTGGCGTTCGGTTGAAGAAATTGTGTTTGCCTATTTGTAGGTATCTAACTGGTAACCACCACAAAATTTAATTGACACTTAGATGGGAAAGTCCGTAGATAGATAGATACATTACCTGACATTTCTAAATATCATTCATAAAAGTTGCAAGAGACTAATAAACAAGTGTGATCTATGAATACTGAAAGTGAAGTAGGGATATTATCGTTTATCAAGGTATGAAACGGAAGAGATTTTATTGACACTGAGATGGAACATTAAGAAAGTCCGTAGGTAGATAGATAGATTGCCTGGCATTTGCCCCATAAAAATTAATCAAATAAGACTGAACGGTAAGGTAAGACACGGCCACACTCACATTCGGTTATTCCTGTCTAGGCTAACTGAATGAGCAAATAGCCAAAAGAAAATTCCCAGTTCCGTGCTAGGCAATTGCATTAACTAACGAGTAGTATCTCGAGTTAATATTTTCCTAAATTTCTTCAAGAACTACTTTTTTTATACCGCCATTAAATAAATAGGCATTTCGAGACCATTCGAGGTTAGCAGAAAAACGGTTTAATTCCCTTTTTCGAATATACTGAAACCTAAAACAGTTTCGGTCTTGGCCCTTGATGCCTACAGTCATTCATTTTCACAAAAGTTGCCTACAAAATGGCTATTAAATACTATGTGTCTATTTGCATACACAGCTTATGTCTGGTTGTGACATAGGTTAGACCAAAGACTATGGGTAGGTATATAAAATACACGTTGTAATGTCCTCCCAACTACTGGAGTCTTGATTTATTCAAGAAGTTTCTCAAGCTCAAGGTATGTGTAATAAGTATGTATTTAAAAAAGTATATATGTAGTATACCAGTTAGCTAGGACCCATAGCACAAGCTTTGCTTAGTTTGGGGGCTAGATGGCGCTGTGTGAATTTGTCCACGATTATTTATTTAACCATTTTATAAAATTGTGTCTTTAAACGAATAAGAGATTTCTACTTTACGATTTACAGTTTGGAGAATTTAAAAACACCTTCATCCGCTAAGTGGTGTAAGTGCCGGTTATCGTTGCACCTTCCCCACTAACTGTGGTCCGGAAACGGATGTGAGCGACGCCGGACTCTATCAGCTATCTATATCTAGGAGGTTATAGGTCTATGCTAGGTCGGGTAGTTGGTAAAGGTGCAGCCTGTTATATGAGTTACTTGACCACTGTCATACGTCTAGTTTGTGACCAAAATACGTATTGACCACTTTCCATCAGGTGAACCGTCTATCCGTGTGGAAGGCAGTATACCTTAGGCAATGAAAAAGATTAATTATATAGGTAGGTATTAATTATAATAAACAATCGCAGTTATTGAAAATGCGGCCAAATATCGGTGTACTCGTAAACTAAGGTATATATATAATAGGACCACGATAAGTCCGTTGACTGACAGTAGTAAAAATTATAAATTGTGGATATGGCAATAATCTGGGGATAATCAGTCTTGGTCAGTCCTTGTCAGTCCTTTTGGTCACCATTAGCTCAAAATTATCTCCCGCACTTTTTTTTAAATTCTTTTGTCCATTATTTAATCATATTTTTCATAACTCACGAAAATAAGCAATCCTACAGAAATCAAGTTGTTTGTACTTTTATGAATGGCGTTCTTGACGGATATAAAACTTGGCATAAGTTGCCATAGGTACCTACAGTTTTTTATAATGCGATTCGGACTTAGCGTGGTCTGATTATAATTAATAAGTATTATAATATATATACCTATACGTATTAAACTGTATCTAGGTACCTACTCTAATCAAGAAATTATTCCACGCGGGGGAAGGCGCGGACAAAAGCTAGTAACAAAGACAATGACAAGAACACAAAACCGATCGCGTTGATGTCTTTTCCAGTGGAAATTATTTGTTCATACAAAAGACATCAACGCATAGTATTAATCTAAACTAGTTTATGATGTTCACTTGTTTTGCATTGTTAAATAAAGTAATAAAATTAATAGATTCTTATTATAAACTGGTAGTATCATTGCCTATTAAGGCAGAAGACACAAGACCAGCCCTTGTGGAGAACTCTGGGAGAGGCCTATGCCCAGCAGTGGGCGACTTCCAGCTGACATCGTTGCCTATCGTCCTAATATAAATGAGAAATTTATGGGGATGAATATTTAACCGGGTGTTTGGATGGCCGTTTGTAACCCTTTCACACAAAACTGCTAATCCAATTTTTTAATTTTGATGAAATTTACTGTGTTGCAGCTTAAACATCAGAACTAACAGTCCGCCCCGGCTTGGCACGGGTGTTCTCGGGTTTTCTCTATGATATTATAACATGCATCCGTGATTAACTCAGAAAATGACCTACCTCGCCTAAAGGATATAGGGTATATCCTTTTGGCGAGGGAGGTCATTTTCGCACAAGGTCAATTTCGAGGGACGTCATTTTCTAGTTTGGTCATCTTTTTAAATTAGCTTTTTCAAGTTCTTCTAAACCGTTTCCTATTATACTATGCATACATACTGAATTCATATGGTAGTACAATATTATGATAGATACTTGAGGATCTGATGATGAAGCCAGCCTTTTGGCGAGGGAGGTCATTTTCGCACAAGGTCAATTTCGAGGGACGTCATTTTCTGTAGAAAATATATTTATTTTAGCTTGCTTTATTTTTGAATTCCAAGAGGGCGAAACAGCGAGAAAGCAGCTACTATTATTCATAATTACACACAAATACTAATTATAAGGTACCAACACCTTAATTGTGCAGAGTTTTAATAATTAAAACCGCACTCATTGGCACATAAACACAAGTATTCCTCAACTCTAATAGCATAGTAGCTAAATAACTGAACTGAAAAATAGACACGTAAAACACAACACATTTAAAATAACAGTAAACAGCGAGCCGACTAATAAACACGACTCAAGCTCTAGGTAGAGCCATCGGGCATCCAATTACTGCTATTACAGTTCATAGCTAAACGAGCATGCCTTCAATGGAGTGAATTAACGAAGTTCTGTTTTTCTTATGGCGTAAACAATAGTTGTGTAACTAGCAGAATTGGGCGCCTGGAAATTATACACTGTGATAGAGCATCGGTATTATTATAAGCGTATTACGCAGGCACCGAGTGGACGTGTGCGAATCGTAGAGCAACGAGTTATCTCGTATCTCTGCGTCTCTACATTCCGATGTAGAGCTTAAATAGGAAGAATTTGGTCGAAGGGTAAAAGTGTGAAGGCTTTTTGGATTTCCCGTGACTAGAATGTTTAGAAGTTCTCTTCTCAAAACAATATTATGTTTGTAGAGAGAAATGTAGAGTATAGGTACGAATATGAGAGACACATAAGAGCAAGTGTTCCTTGTGTAAATCCCAAATTCGACATAAACATTGTACTTACGTACAAAAAAATTAATGCACATAGTTACTGAGCGCACGCCAAGCAAAGGGATCACATAGGTATATGTGCAGCTTCACGATTTCATCCCTAAACGGGTAGGCCAGAATCATAAAAACACTTAGGCACTCTAGAATCTGCCAAATCTAACTTGTTTTATTTAGTAAACAAACAATACCCAAAATAACAACTTGCCGTATCAATCACGCTATGTACACTGCGTACCTATAGATGTCTTGAATCATAAGTAATCATAAAATGTGAAATTCAACGCATACTGCTGCAAATTATCCATTTAAATAAATAATTTCCATAACCAAATAAGACAAGTCAATCTGGACAGATTTTAGAACAGATAACTGCGAAAACGATCTGAAATGTGCCAAAGTCTGAATTCTCGTCTTAAAGCCTTACGCTACGGTTTCAGACGATTTCTGTAGACGTCTGAAACAAGTGGCCTGTTCGGGGTGAAAACTCCCCTCTCCCCTCCCCTTCCCACCCCCGGCCACTTACACTTACGGAGATAAATGTCGACTCGACTACCTTCCCCTCGGACAACGCGCTTTCCTCGGACGCTGGCCGCCTCTTAACCGTTTTGTAGGTCAGAAAAGCAGTTAGGAACTTTATTTGAAGATCCGATGTGAAAAAAGGGTTTTCAGCTTATAATATTGGCTTATGTATAAGTATGTGAAAGTTAGTTTAATTGAAATGGCTCTTAGATTTTTGTACACTCTTTTTTTTCACTTCGTAAGTAATTTATGAAGTATTTTATCATCCATAACCGTTGTCATTCGTCATCTCGATATTCGATCATTTCACCCGCATTTCATTTACACAGTCCATCCATTTTTTCTTAGGTCGGCCTCGACTGAAGCATCAATTCACATTCATACTCATCGGAACATTTGACTTTCATTAGCCCTATTGTTCTTTATATTTTCCGTCACTGACGCTACTTTCAATGTTCAAGGTGTAGGAAATATATGAGTATGTTATAGAGATGATGAATTCGACGACTATTGTTTTGTTTATTACAGCCAGCGACACGCACCAGCATTGCACAGGTACAGGTGTTTATGGAACTTATAATTGTAGTCCCAATCGACCACCTGAAGATGTGATATTTTCCTCTATGCCTTATAACAAAAATAAACTAACCTAAAACATAACGTAAACGTAATTTTAATGTATTTTCCTATCTAACAGTTCCAAACAGCGACCTTCTACCTCCACATATATACCTAATAGACAGAAAGCATCGATCGTAACCAACCTCCCCAAAATTACTCACAACTCACGGCCCAATAAAACGACACTATCTCCAACGTCTAATAGTATTAAAATATTCTTACCGTTAGCATACAATTCGGCCACACACAAGCTACGGCCAGCCCGCGGCTGCTCTGGGCTCAATGCGCATTGTCCGCCGCCATTATTCATCGATACCACAGAATATTAATACTAAACTCGATACAGCCCTTTCAATTGCGCCAGCGCAGGCCTCCAATCACGGATTGTATTAAAACAAATATCTCGATTGTGCATTGCTCGTAAAACATGAGGAAGATGCATGTGTTTTTTTTAGTTTAAACAGCCAGGCGTTTGGCTGCGACATGACGAGGCTGAAAATGTAGCATTAATGCTTAGGTATGGCTACCGACAAGGAGTTCATCCTCACACCTTGGAGTCAAATTGGTTATGATCTGTGCGGTTTTAAAGGAACTTTCTCCCACGCATACTGAGGTTGTGGAATAAACTACGTGGAAGTTTTCCTTGGGGAGTACAAGTCTTCAAGAAAGGGGTGAAAAAGTTTTTACGTGATGATTATAGTACTGCAAACGTCCATAGGCTGCGGTGACTGCTTACCATCAGGCAGGCCGTAAGCTTGTTTGCCACCTTAGTAGTATAAAAAAAGGGAATAGATACAATATTTACTCTAAACTTTTAGGTGTCATGATAGTTCGATACAGACATCTTGCCGCATTTGCTTTATGTATGGCCAGAGCTACGTTTCCCGGGGTTTCGTAGGTGGAAAACGGATAAGTGATGCCCCTGATGTTACAAATGTGCATAGTCAGAAGGAGTTATTTTCCATCATGTGGCCGGCTTGCCTGTTTGTCTACCTATTGAAATAAAAGACAGTGGTGAAAACGCACCCGATTAGAGAGCCTAAACAGTTCCCTCAACAAACAGTTTCCCTCAGTAAACAGTGTTCCCTCTGACCATGAAGGTTTAGGAGATTAGTTTCATCGATACAGCCTTCAATTGCGCCCTCGGCGCGCATGTCGGCTCCAATAGCGGAATATTAAGGAGAAAGAGGTATTTGTTTTAATATTATTAAACAAACAAACCTGCTCGTAAAATTGGAGGAAGATGCATTATTTATTAATTTTTGCTATATTATTTTCAGTTTTCAATAGCGCGAGCACCTAAGCTTCCCTGCTTAGAAAAAGCCTTAGCGAATATATAACATTCGGTAGCACCCACTATGGTTAGGTAAAACTAACCGCAGCCTCACTGGTGGTTCTATCGATTAACACTATAGAAAAAGCGAGTTATCTGAAAAGGACTGGCTTGGTGACAACACCACACGAACAATAAGAACAATCTCCAGCGAAGCTGCGATCGTTTGTATTGTGCCGCCACGGGCCGCCATTGTCACGTGACGGCGCGCGCGCACCCATCCCGTGACGAATGCATTCCGCGCACTCTCCACGCGCCATGACGCCGCTCTCTCCAAAACGTTTCGAATCAAAACAAATTACCGATTTTTCGATCGATACCCCTTCAGGGGGACAATTTCCTTCCATCGCACCGGAAAATCGTACGTATTAGCATTCAGTCACCGCCATTAAGCTATTACCTATTGAAGAATAATGAGCCGGTATTATCTGGACTTCATAAATTATGAATTAAACGGTTTAGTAAATTGCTCGCGGTGAGTGTACCGATAAATTGACAATACTTGTAATGTTACGGTTCTGGCGCTGTGGAATAGTTGGTTGGTGAGTAGGTAGGTAGTTTTCTCTCGAAGTAAATGGCGCCAATAACACTTTCCTAAGTATATATAGTACCTAAGTATAATATGAATAGGTTACTTACTACTATTTTGCGTTTTTGTTGTTGTTGTAAAGTGTTTATAAATATATAAACATATACCCTTTATGTGAAGTACTTACTAATATTTTCATGTCCTTGTGATCCGCGGATACGGAGTCGATACTAACCTGGGGAAGGAAAAATATTTGTAATGAATAGTTTCTTTAAAATATACAGTAGGTTAGGTACAATCAGTGTAAAAAAGTATCTAATTGAAAAGGCTGTTCAGAATGATCTAAAAGAAACAACGAAGAAAGAACATTACAAGAACAGGGTACGGTATTTATCAGACCTGGTGGTCGGCGATCGGGCGGTCGTTCCTGGTATCGCTGGAGTGACGAAGTGGATAGAGACCTGTTGGACCTGTTGGTCCGGGCTGATTGTTGGCAGGAGATTGCACAGGACAGAGTGAAATGAAACAACGGCCAAGAGTCATTTTGTGTCGATGCGTCAGCATAGAAAATAAGGAAGTATATATCCCCTTTATTTATTTAAAACCCATAGGTGGGTATTCTTAATAGCATCGAATATCTTGTCATACAAGTATCAACTTCTACATGCGCTTGGTACTGAGTCTGTCTTTGCCTCAAACACAACCTCATACTTAAGTATAAAAAAGGGCGGAGCTGACTAAGATCGCCACTTGCAAGCAACTTTTTTTAAACTGGTCAGGTTTTAGCATTGCTGATCCGAGAATCCGAGGTCATGAAATATCCTCAACATGAAACTCTGCTGTTTCCAATGTATCGACTTGAGTGCTGGAGTAAAAGCTGAAAATTACTGGAACTGGGAGATACGGATTAGGTCGGAGTGTCAGACTAGTAGCTGGTGGAAATATTTCAACCAAGTCTGTGTGAAAATGGTTCATCCGATGATCAAAGTTAACGATGAAATTCGATAATCCTTTTTTAATGACTTTTTAGTTTGTATGGATAATATTACTTTTCATGGTCATCGTTATTATCATCTTAGTGGTCAATACCGGATTCTGCCAGGGTCCATTTTCCTGTTATTGCGGATCTTCGGCATCGTCCCATCGTGAGCCGTGAGCTCTATTGTAATCAACGATATCAATCTCTTTCGTTTACCGGCAGGTATAGACAACTATTCCTGAGGACTTAGTACGTGACCAAACCAGCGCAGCAAATTCAGGTGTGAGAGATATCCGATATCTCTTATACCTATTTTCTATACTACTAATACCTATATCTTATCGTTTCGTACTAAATCACCCATGTTGATGTTAAACCATTTAAGAATAAAATAGAAAACCACACGCCCTCCATCTCCTTCAAGCAAACACCAGACACATAACCAGTGCCGCGTGAACTCGCCCTTTCCCATGGTACTGGGACGCTATTAGAGCAACCAACAAAAACTAATTAGAAAGTCCCTAAAAACTAAAAAGTTAATATCATAACTCGGGCCGCGTACACACGAGCGAATTTAATTTGGAGCGTTTTTAATTATGGAAGGAAGGAGATTCGTCCGGCGGGCCGGTTTCGGCGCCGCGCCGCCGCCAGCGCCCTGTAATTATGGGCCCGGTAATTGCGGCCCGGCGCCCCCCGCCCGCCCCCCGCGACCCGCAACCCGCGCCTACGAACCACTAGCAATGCCACCGAAATTAGGATACACTCAATTTGGACGCGTTGTCCTGATCAAAAGTCGAGAGTTACGCTGTTTTGACTTGAGTCCCATTTGATCCCTTTCACGCGTTCTTTTCAGGAGATATTGGCACTTATGTAGGCAGCCACTTCTTAATGATTATGATTAGTTTTTGTCTATGTGTTTGGGAATCGACTGTAGGAGAGGTAAGATATCGTTGATAAATAAATTTGCTACATCATCACATCCCATAACAGTCCACTGCAGGACTAAAAGCGTCTCCCACGAAAGGGGAGGTTATTGCCATAATCGCCGTGCTTGGCAGGCGGGTTGGAGAAGGCAGTATTATAAATATAACAATGGAAAACGCTGCTGCCCATTTTCCAGCCTACGGAGAACTAGATGTCCTATTTTAATATTTCCTGCAAGTAGGTATTTCATGTTTAACATTAATTCGAAACTTCACCTCTCCTGTTGTCTCTCAATATATGTTTTAGTGGCACTGTACGACGTATTTAAGCACATATGATAACAAAATTTAATAACGCCTCTAATGCACGGTAATTGCCCCTATGTGGAGCTTCTTTCTTGGCCACTGCTTTGTTACGATTAAAAGGATTGTATTTAATTACGATGACTGGCTCAATGTGAACCGAAAAATATTTTAACTGCACATTATAATAATTATACATTTTGGTTATAAGACCAATGTTGGAGAGAGATTGAACTACTTTTATAGCATTTCATAGGCAAAAGTATGTCGGAGCTTAACCAATGTTAAAGTAATATCGGGACTAGTCTCTATTTACGAACAACGCTGGATTAAACATGACGCGGCGTTTTTTAATTGAAAATGAGCTTCGCATGAAGACGCTACCTTATTGGAAACGATATATTCGACTACTTCCCACAATTGCTTCCAGAAGGTTTATAGGTGAGAAGCCGGGGCGGGCAACTAGTAGGTATTATATAAAAGGTATATTAAATGTAATTATATACATGAGAATTGAATACATTATTGCAACATGCACATAAGTACATATTATTCAACTCTGCGGATGTCCTGTATTTTTAAAAGTGATTCAGAAAGTGTAGTTTTTAAGATTTAAATTTAATGTTATATTTATATATTACTTTATTTTCCTTAAATACATAGGTAATATGTATTTTTTGTGACAATATTATTTTTCCGTATTAGTTTAATATGTGTATTATATCCATGGGCTTGAAAATAAATCACTATATAAAAATAAAAATATTTTGTACTACATTGTCACAATTCGAAATGCAACCGGAATTGTCCACTGGTGTGCAGATGGCAGTAAAGATAGCAAAGTCATGAGTAACACGTAACAATAATTGCATCAATTTACTTCTGATACTGAAATTCTAAGAACTGCCACCCTGCGCAGGCATTGTGTAAAGTTATTATTGCGGTCCCATTTATTTAGACTCGGCGGTAAAGTGCAGACTTTAAATACATAAGCTACATAAGTTTTGTCGAATGCAAACTACATATAATATTGTGATTTGAGGCCACTAAAATCTAAAAATTAAAAAAAGGAAAAAAAAGAGTTGCGGGAAGGAATCGTTTGTTCGATTTTTAAATTAATTTTCTAAATGAAGAAGGCAGGCTTCAGTACTTGTCTAAACAAAAAAATTTCGAGGAAGTATGTAGTGCACTGAGGGAAACGTGTCCATGTCTGAGGACCATATTCAATTCAAACGGTGGTATATTCAATTCAACCGTAGCAATTTTAACTTTTAACTTTAATAACATTGAGGCTGTAAGAAAAGTATAGGACGAAGACCGACGTGTGACATATTGACAGATTGAGGAAACCCTTAAGTGAATCAAGTATTTATCGGATTCTTTACGGCCATTTGAAAGGATGGAAACTTGGTTCTCTCTGTGTACCACACTTGATGACTGACGTGGTGAGGGAGCATTTGACTTGGTCTCGTGATATGTTAAAGAGTTTTAAAATGGTCGATCTAACTACGTGAATTTGATTATTACATGTGATGAAATTTGGCTGTATTATTTCGGCGTTCCTACAAAATCTCAAAGTAAAGTTGTGTTTGAAGATGAACCACTAACGACGTCTGTGAAAATGTCTCGATCCGTAAAGAAAAGAATGGTTGCTGCATGAGGAATATTGGCTACTGTTGGAAGACTGTTACTGCTGCATGGTATTCAGAATAATGTTTACCTCGTGTACGAGTATTAGAATCTTTAAAAATTAACGACCAAACTCAAGACTCGATACTTGGCTCTTGGATCAAGATAACGCCGCTGCACGTCGATCCGGCAAAACTACTGACTATTTGCACTAAGTTGGAATCAAATTGCGGGACAACCTCCTTATAATAAAATAAAATTGTCCAGATCTAGCGCCAAGCGACTTTAAACTATTTATTTTATTTTATTTTATTTATTTGGCACATACAACAAATTACAGCCATTAAACAATATTGTGAATAAATAAATAAAAAACTGAAGGGACGCAAGTTTTCGAGCGATGATGATGATGAGCTTTAGAGGCGATATGCGGCTGTGCTCCAGAGAGATACAGTTACTGGAGCTATGTAGCAATATCTGGTGTACTACTTATAAAGACCTGGATAACAGCCAGTCGAAAAAAAATTCGTAAAATGAAGCAAAACTTATGTAGCGCCTTAGTACCTACATACTCCTACCCTACACCTACTTTACCTCTATCTACCCTTTTTTCTTGCGTATAAACTTTCCTCTTGAATCTCTCTATCTATTGATGAAAACCGCACTCAAATCCGTTGGGAAGTTTAAAAGATCGAAGCGTACACATGTACATACTTACAATAGATACAGAGGGACAGACGGCAGGAAACGATTTATTCTAAACTATGTAAAAATTAAATATTTCATTATATTCATTTCAGATAAACATCTTGATTTCTATCTACTAAGTTGTGCACCACGGCTACAGTAGATAACTGACCTCTACCCATTAATAATAAAAGGAGGGGTAAGGAAACTCATATAAATAAGATACAGATTTAAAAAAATCTTTTTGCGTTAGTGTCCCGGTTGTGCTCTCACGCACGAGGACCCGGGGTTCGCCTTGACCATGATCCAGGATATAGCAGATCAGGTAATTACAGTGGAGCGACTGCTATCTGACGTCCATGGCCCTGCTACCAGGGGAACCTGACCGAGCAAGTATGGCAGTGTAGGCATACGGGCAAACTACTGCAGTAGGGACAGAAAATTCCACAATCTAGCATTATAATTTCAATAAATGACTCTCGGTGTCCATACCTCATACTGCTTCCAACCATAAATTGTGGGTAGTTGAAATGAAAAGCTACTTAGCGTCCAGATTGTAGTACAGATACAACATCGCAAGTAATAATTGGTGTAATTTACTTATGATATATGTAACTGTCTTGTAACAAGACGTTGCTTTGTTAAATTACCTCGTATTGTGATTCAAATATGATGTTGCGAAAGGAAAATTCCGGATGCTATTCTTAGTAATTGTGTGTATTATTTTGTTTATCTGTTAGATAAAAGTCGAGTTGATAGATGCAGCTATAAAGCCGAATAGAGTACAAGACAAGAAGTAAAAAGTTGAAACTGATTATCTAACTGACTGTCATATTAGCCGAAATTACAGGATTATAATAGGTAGGGATCTTATCCTAAAACAACACTACAACAGTATCTAATGAAAGTAAATGATGGATTCGCTGTTCTTTTGTTTAAAATCAATAAATGTGTGGCTTCCAAAATGTTATTAAATGGGACTCAAATGTAAAGCTGCTCAATTGCATAAAGCTAATCAATCTATTTTAGAAATGAACAGTTATTACATTACTTTCTTATCATTTTGGATAGTTTTTGGTAAAAGTGTACAAACCGAAAATTGTGATTTTTTTGGTGCCCAGTTCAATCATAACATAAAATAATAGTTTAAACATCTGTATATTTAAATATTGAGAAGTGGTGCAATATGCCTTGGAATGGAATTTAATTTTAAATTTTCAGAAACTTTTGAATGGACTTATAAATAAACCTACAGTCTTGAAATCCCTAAAAAGCTACTGTGAAATAAAAAAATCTGTTTTATCTCAAAGCAATAATATTTTATTGCCCTTGAAGTGAAACTTTGTTTTAAAATATTTATGATTATGTATTAACGTACAAAGGTACAAAAAATACAAGTGTATATTTTTAAAACTATATTTTAGTAACATAATTAGGTTAGGTTTTATTATAAAAATTATAATTTAGTGCAAGATTACTTTTAGTTTTTTCATCATAAATTTTACCCAAAGTAGTTTTGACAGTTTATGGTCGTTCTTTATTGTCTTATTTTTTATTTATTAAATCGAATTAAATAAAACAGATTAACCGTACAAATGCTCTATAGCTTGTCACAAAAGTTGTTTGTACTTCGCCTGTATGGCACAAACAAAAGCGGATCCCAGCATCGAGTCCACAGACGTGTAAATCGGTACACAAAAGGCGAATGGTAAGGAAAATGTCTAATTGGTATGATCGAGGCACAAACACCTCCTGGGCCGGCCAACAATGGCACCTGGGGCACCTTTCTTCCTTTGTTGGCGGTTGCTTGCACGAATACAGCCAATTTGTTATTTAATTCTAACGACTATGACATTGTTTTCGATTACAGGAGGGTAATATTATACCTATGCCGTGTTAATACGGTTTTTTCTTTGTATATTTGTTATCATTTGCGTTTATTCCGAATTATTGATTTCGTTGCCAATTTTTTTAGCTCTTTAATTATATGAGCTTTTTATAAGCATCGTTAAAATACTAGACATGTTTCACATATTATTTTTAATCTGACCTTGTTAGGTGGAAGTGAGGACCTATACATTTTTTATTTTAGTAGAATATGTGAAAATTTAGTGTTTTGTTTTTGTTCTCCTGTTAATAGGGTCACGGAGGCCAGATGGCAGTCGCTCCACCGTAATTACCTGATCTACCAAACCCTGGATCATGGTCAAGGCGGAGCCTAGGCTCTCGCACGCGTTAGCACAACCGGCACATAAACGCCAAGATGATGACAGAATATTGTCTTTGCAACAGGTTTTGTTAAATTAATGAAAATGCATTCAATGTAAATTGATAATTCTAAGATTGCACATTTTTCCCACTTTCTGTTGATCGAATAATTTTAATATTATTATGCTTGTGAAGTATAAAAGCCTAAGTACAATGTGTAATTGGTATTATAGAGGCACAAACACCGCCCGGGCCGCACCGACAATGGCACTCGAAGCTCCTTTCTTTTCTTAACACGCCTAGTTTGTTATTTAATTCAATGACATTGTTTTAATTTTAACACTGAAATTTCTTGGGGTTCTTGGAATGGTAAGAGACATTATCACAGCCCTTAACAGTCTGTCAGACTTAGAGGCTCTCCCATGAAAGGGGAGGATTTTGTTATTATATCCACGCTTGGCCGCTTGGCGGGTTAGAGATCGCAATGTTAACGAAATATTTTGTATGTTTATAACACTGCGAATATAACGGAATATAACGAAATGGGCAACAGCGTTGGAAACGCTGTAGAGCCTCTAGGTCTTTTGCCTCGAAAACATTAGTCGCCTTGTATGATACGAGCGTAAGGGGTTGGTGTTATTCTACTCTGCCGGACACCACACGGACAAGAAGTGTTAATACGATTCGGTATTTGACTCGTTTATTTATTTAGGTATATTAAAGGCTTATAATTTGTATGTGGCTTGATTGTCTCTTCAATATTTTATGTGACTAACAGAGCTACCCACCGCAATATCAAAATGCTGCTCGAGGTATCAACAATTGGTACAAGTATCTATTGTTTCTATGACGACTCACGCACTACACACGAGTTTTCCATTTACACTTAGTCTGCAAAAATTATTATATCATGAGTTAATTATGAAAGAATTATTGCATTTTTAACTGAAGTCTGGTTTGAAAATTAAACGTTTTATAGTTATAAATAAGAAGCATTAAATGCTTAACGAAGTTTTGTTGTCAAAATTGCTGAAATTGAAAATGATTAGTTTGTAGTGGAAACGATGAGCTCTTTTCATTTAATTTGCGAAAAACTTTTGCAAATTTTAAATAGTTTGTTAATCAATTTAAATACACTCACTATCATGTAACGCATAACTATGTCGTGAACTTTTAAATTTTACGTTTGTCATGCTCTTTAGGTAGGTATAATTTTGCTTGGAGTTCAAACATATTGCATTTACATGATAAATAAACAAATGTGCGTAATTTATGACCATTACTAGTACTTAGATAATTCAAACAGAAATTTATTTCCGATCAAACTCGAATCTAATAAGAAAAAAAAATCCAGAAAATAGGGTTTGATAAGGAATACATCACAACTTTATAGGTCGACCAAAAGCGTCTCATAAAATCCCACAGACACTTAATACGACTTTTTCAATAAATTTCCCTTTTTCCCTCGATTACCTCATTGAAGTAACCGTTGTTCACGTTATGCGCCACGGGGTGCGGTCCCCCGGGCTGCTGGTAGTACGCGCAGTTCATCTCTTCCCATCCGCCCGTTCACTGGTCACTCACTCGCGGAAACTCCATGTGAAAAGTAGCTCAAACCACGATATTCTCGGGAGCAATTATCACGTGACGAATCGATGCGTCGGACGAATCTCGCCTACTAATTGTAGGGTACCGCTTTGGCCGGAGCGCGGCGGTTGTCCCGCTCGCACGTTCGCCGACTCGCTCTGTTGTTTGACTCAGTTTGTTTGTTTAGGCGCGGGGCGGGCGGGAGGGCGGGGCGCTCGCGAAACTGTACGTAACGCACTTTTTAGTTTTCACTATTGTTAGGTAGGGAAGGGGTTGGTGTATGCTGTGTGACAAAGTTTTAAGCTTGTTTGCCACCTTAGTGGTATAAAAAAAGTACAGTCGAACAAACGTCAAGCAACATAGAGGCTTACAAAACACGTCATTTTACACACAGCCACTGTGTAGTGCTTTTATTTGATCGTTCGCCAAACGCATAGCCGTAGCTCACTTTCCGCAAATATCGTAAAGGTGCAAGTTTCTATGAGAATCAATGATTGAAACTCTTGAATAATCTTTACATGTAAAGTACGTTTAAAAACAAAAAGACAATAGTATAGCATGACAAAGAAAAGCATTCGTTTTAGTCCTGGAAATATTAATTCCCGGAACATTTTCATAGTAGTGAAACAGCGGAGTTTCCCTCCGACATGCGAACCACAGTCTTTCTTTTACGTTTTCCTGGGTGAACTAAGTAGGAATGATCTTTTATGAAAATTAATTAATTTTAGGGTATGTTTTAACTATTAATAGTTAATCAGCTCTCATGTTTTCGGTACATGCTATCAGACTCGCACTGACAATATAATTTTCAATTTAGGAATTTGTTAGCGACGTGGAGTTGTTAGCGAAGTGAAGATAACCATTAAACCAGATTGCACCTCGGTAACATGAAATACTTTACCTACGTAAATCAAACCAAGTATCCGAATTTTCTAATTTTCAGCGTTCTATCCTCTGCAATTTCTTTTACTACCAACACACATTTTTTCTGTAGCTTGTTAAACAGTAGATAGCCATAGAAAGACAATTGAAATGTCCCATTTCAGTGGTCTTTTATTGTAGCTAAAACTTGGAACTACACTTGGAAAATTATAACGGTTTTTTGTCAATAAACCAAAAATCTTTGCGTTATGTCTCGGTTGTGATCTTGCACATGAGGGCCCGGGGTCCGCCTTGACCATGCTCTATGATTTGGTAGACTGCCTGATTTGGTTGGTTACAGTGGAGCGACTGCCATCTCCTCCTCCTCCGTGACCCTGCTACGAGGGGAACCATTTATAGGTCAATAAATGGTCTTACATTCAAACTCTGCATAACTGACGGAAGAATCACAAACTTGATAACACAAATGATTAATTCGAGGTGCGTCTTCCAACACCTGAGAAACGTAAATGCTGTCATTTTCTATTTTTACCACAAATCGACTGCGCGAACTTGCGTGCCTATAACAATGCGCAATTTGCCATCAACTTCATTACGCGGACACATCAGCTGTTGCACCCCCTAAGCACCTATCGCTGGATAGTAATAGGTATTTTTTCACCATCCATCCAAAGGTAATAAATGTTTCCGGTTGGCAATAAAGAGCGTCGGGATCGTTACCCGCGACTATTATAAAAATTGGTCCATTTTTTACGCGCCCAATCCGTGCGGGGCGGACACGGCTCGTATGACAGGATACGCTTTCCTTTTACTGTTGGTATCACGCAAATCTACGGCCCGGGGCCCGACACAGATGTTTCCGATGTATTCCGATACTTTGCCGGTAACAAAGGATAATATTGTGCTATTTTGTAATCACTTCTAAGGTTGTGAGAGGAATCGACGTCACGACACTTCGTATTGAATGTAGTCTTTTTGAAGTATGAAATGTTTATATAATTAAAAGCACAGCACAATCGGATTGTTGTACGAATACATATTACTACTATGTACCGGAAGACGCAGCGTGGGTAGGCCTCCCACAAGGTGGATCGATGACCTGGTAAAGATCGCAGGTAAGTACCAGCTGGATGCCAAAGGCACAGGGCCAACCTTTGTGGAGATCTCTGGGGGAGGTGTGTGCCCAGCTGTGATGATGACATATTACTGCAGTAAAACGAAAGGCTTCTGCAGTCAAGGTTAGGCAGAGACTGCTACAGCACAAGCTAAGGTCCTCTCGTGCCTCTTCCACAATCATACTTCTTCTCATACATTTACGACTAACTGAACGCTGAAAGCTGTATCTCTCGTATTAATACGTACGTCTATATTATTAACTTATACGCGATATAACTGTACACAACGCTATCGACTAAAATCCGCTTCCCAAATTGTAGTAATCATGTGATAATCCAAACAGCAAATAATAAATTTCAATTCGCCAACGCTATAAAAACTATGTTCTCTAAAAATCACAATTTACACGTGTCCACTATATCAATTTGGCGGTTGTCGACGGCTTAGATGTCGCATGCGATAGCCGTTGGTACGGAATAACATGCGCAAATGATAGTGATTAGGCGGGCGGGCTTGGCGCTGCGCGTGCGCGGTAATTATTGTAATCTCGGTGCGCGCGAGTCCGCGAGACCCTAGCAGCTTATTGTTTGGCCAGTGGAGTCTCGGTGGGAGATGGCGCAAATGAAATGAGTTTGGGCTAGTCTGGTTGGTAGTTTTTATTTTGCAACATGTATGGGGTAGTTTATTGTTCGTCTATAACTGAATACTTGACAAATCATATTGAACTGCTACGCATTTTTATTTTGTTTTTGACATAGATAGCTACATAACATACATGACATAGGCTGTTCCTAGTCAGGCATTGCTCCATCATCTTACCACCAGGTGAGATGGCGGTCAAATGCGTGGCTTGTCTAATATTTAAAAAAAATTAGCAAAACTCGTAATTCTCAGCTTTAAATTACATATTCCATTATGTAATAATTCTTTCTACTCTCACTCGTAACCCAATTCGCGTACTCCTTGATTAAAAGCGCGCCTATTTGCGCAACTAACAAAGCGTCGCGTGCGCAGCCTGCCCGCCCCGTCGCCGCCCAGCGCAGCAGCTATCCAGTTACACTCACAATGCCGTGGAAACACGCACTCTATTCACCAACGTCACAAAGCACGGAAGGCCCGACGTGCCATATGGAGAGCCCTGAATAGAGGAAAAGGTAACGAATAATTTCATTTGTTACAGCGGTAGGTGTAAACAAATGGGGTGGAGGACCATGTGTTTTTTTTATTTAGCTAATGCTTTGTTTTCGATTGTGTTTTATATTATTTACTAGCGAGGTCGTATGTAAAAGGGATATAAAATATATCATTCGATTAAGTATTTGAAATGTATTTGGCCCACAATGTTGGGTTCGTTCGGTACTATTCGGTTTCAGAATAACTTTTTCCCATGCATCTCAACCCAGTTGTGGAATAACCTCCATGCTGAAGTTTTCCCAAGTGAGAACATGAAGTTCTTTAAGAAGTGTGAAAAGGTTTTTACGGAGATCGCAAAAACTGGTGATACCCTGGGTATTTGAAACGTCCATAGGCTACAGTAACTGCCCACTATCAGGCTGGCTGTTTGCCACCGTAGTCGATAAAAAATAATATGCTCTACAAATAAAAAGCATCACTTGAATAATATTAGCAAAATAAAATAATTGTTATAGATTCAGCAACCATTGTATTTCTTTGGACACGTGTCGTAATGACACCACCACCTTAAACGCACAGGGTTTACCCTGGTACTCTGGTAGAGGAAACTTACTCACCCAGGACATTATGAGGCAAGACTTCAACACTACAATGCTTACTTCTCACTCTTCATTACCAAATCTTTACTAAATCGTTTAGCGCAACAATTCAAGAATGCAAAAGCACAGCTGTAACCCCTGGATTCGAGTGCACACCACCAGTGCCCTTGTAACCGGGGGCGCTGCGCATTGCACAAAGCCAACCCGGGTGAAAGGGGTGCCACGGATCCGGTTGTAATCTTACACGGACTTCCGCTCGCAACGTTGCCGTCCAACGGTTTGTGGGTGCAGTTACCTAGTTGCGATTCATTTGATGTGGATTGAAGGAGTAAGAAGGAATGAGAGAAACGTCTATTGACTTAAACAACATCCATGCAAAAACAACATGATACTTATAATAAATTACTAAGCCCGATTGCACTCAACTTCGGCGACTCTTAAGTTGGAGCCTTATTTTTTTATATTTTGACAAGACAGGCATTTGACCGCCATCTCACCTGTTGGTAAGTGACGATGCGGCCGAAGATGAAATATGGTCATGAAATGGGTCTTGGAACAGCCTACTCTCTCTAGTTCTTATAAGTTCCTAAGCATTTTGGAGTCACAATATCGCTGTCTTAAAGTTATGAGTGACTTAGCGAGTTTAGTTTTCACATAAGGTTAATGTTGGTGCGTGTTTTACCTTTTTAGGAATATTTTAAATCAACTTTAGCGTCGCCTAAAGTTTAGTACAAATCGGGCATTGATGTTGTATGTTATACTATAGTTCGGAAAATATAGCTCGATCTCTATATTTCACAACCTGTACTATAACATAAAGGATTTACTGATTTCGATGAAGAGAAAAATTAATGGAAACCATAGATTCTTCCGAAATGAATAGTAGCTATTTTGATTTGTGCTTTGGTTTAAACCTCGTGACATTTAGTTCAGTCAATCAGTCAGTTTTCTTTTCCCGTGGCCCGTTTGACTCTTAACATTTCCTTTTAAAATTTAATATTTAAATAATATTCTGTTAGTAAGAAAAATGAATTGCCAATTCCATCATATAAATGCTCTAATTCTCACCCGAAATTTCCCACCTACGACCCGCGATAATCTTCAAAAGCGCCACTCAAAACATTGTCAAAATTACATTCACACCACGTGTGATGGTCCTTTTAGATAAACCTATTGTCGTTATCCTCAAATCCGTTCATTCATCCAGCTTGAATGAGCCAGTGCGTTCAATGGCGGGACATTTGACGAGTCCGTTTCCTAGGGATTTCACGTAATCCCGGAACAAAAGTGATCATTTCAATGTTTCCGACGACGGGAATGGCTGTGGGAATGTTCTGGAGGAGAGTGAGTTTAAGGGAAAACTCGTTTCACATTTTTAATAGCAAAATTTACTACTACCTACTTTTTTTATCTTTTTTTTATATTACACAAGACAGGAATTTGACAAGTATCTTACCTGTTGTGCTTAAAATTGAACATGCCTGGCCTACATCACACTGGCCCACATCTATTCACTTTAGCCTTGAAGGCCTCCAGATTATATTGATTAGGGAATACACTCGCAGGCAACGCGTTTCATTCCGTACGCATTATTAAGGTCGTACCAAAGCGGTTCATGCGGATAGCTGGACGATACCTACTTACTTTGCTTTTTTAAATTAAATTCAAAATTCAAAATTCAAAACTTCATGGCATCTGTAGGAACCTAAAGTTTAACTAATCTTGTTTCAAAAGTTGCGTACAAGCTCTTTAATACTGTGTTAATAATTATTATAGTAAAATAAAAAAAATATTTCAGTCGTACTATAAAAACTGTACTATACGAGTACCATGAACATAGAACAGCAACATTATTCCTCGTTTAACATCAAAGGTATCTTGTAGCTGCTCCAATATGCGGATTCTTTCGTCAACATTTTATGCCAAGTGTGGACACAATGAGGTGTCGACACTATCTCGAAATGCTCACTTGACGGATATTTAGACGTCTCTCGAAATTGTTTGCATGCATAATAGGATTATAAGAAAAGGGCGAATTGTTATGAACTATTTGGTACTATAGCCATTTGAATTTTAAATCTCATATGACGTACGGATATAAGAAAATTGATCCCGTCTATTTCCGAAAAAAAAGCGATACTGTCGTTGAAATCGGATGAGACGAGCAAACACAGCGCAATAGGGCAAAATTACAGCGGATCGTCCACAATTTATGGTCAGATTGAGTTTCATGTTGATAGCGAAAGTAAGTAGTATAATGAAGGTGCAAGCACGGTGAGTATGAGCGGTCGGGGTGTATGTAATTTGCTAAAACTACAAGGTGGGTGTATGCGTGTCGTGGCCCGTGCGAGGCGCGACCCGCGACGCGCCGCACTGACAGCCCCGGAATAAACCCGTGTACATAATAATGGTGTTTCCACCCTGTAACAATAACTACATAATAGTGGAGAGCTTTTACGAGCTTTTGTGAGCTTGTCGAAGCTCCTACTTGCCACTTTTTTGTGATGGACGCCGCTCGGTGCGCGAGAGCTTTATGGCTGAAAATGTTTTATTGAATACCCAGTACTTACACGCGATGGGTGACCGCGCCATTGAAAACGGATTTTTATATACGATCACTCGCTGCGTCGCATTGTCTGTGTATTTAGGGGCTCTAAATAGTATGCTCGTAGTTTTGATAGTATGCCCGGTATAAGAAGGACTACGGCTTAAACAGTTTACTATAGGAACGTGGAAAATTGGTAGAATTAATCTCTGATGCTTCTACGGGCTCTTGTTAAATTCCATTAAAGAATATGTTTCAAGAAATGTTACCTTCTAGTATACTGCTAATAAGAGTAGTTAGTCTATAAAAGTTGCAACTGAAGATTGCGCGTTCAATCTAACTCTAAACGGAGCGATGTCCCAAGCTGCGCGGGCGCAGCCGATGCGCTCTCCGCGTGCTTGAGATAAAATTAATAGCGGCTATTAAACCGCGAAACGCTCCGCGGAAGACTTCATTAATTTCCCGCTAAGAGCTACGCCTCCAAATGCCCGCGATGACCCAACGATAGATTTATTAATTATTAAACATTATAGTTGTTCGCTCGCCCATAAAATGGTTAGGACGATGGACGTGACGTAAGACGTTGTTTTCGAAGATAGGAGGGCGCGAATCAGGTGCGTTCGCGGCGTAGAGGGGCAGGGGCGGGGAGGGCGATGGTCGATAGCCGCAATAAATCAAGATATTATCTGCGCGCGAGCATTACGGGCACGCCGATACCAAAGGGTAAGTCGCCGGCCGGCCCTCGGATATGCGCCGGCGGAGGCATCGCGTGTGATACGCGCCGACCTCATTAGACGTCCACCGCACTCACTACACGTTAAAACTATGCCCGCTCTACCTACCGTCGACACTAAAAATAATAACCGTCGACAGTGAGATGGTACTGGAGATACGCAACAAACGATGCCTTTTACGCGCACCACATCCATTTTCGTGCGTCAAACCGAAAAATATAAAATATAGGGTATTCAAAAAGCAATAATCAATGATGCCACAATGTGTAATTACACACACGGTGCCGTATAATTTGAAAGCCATTCATTAAAATTCAACTAAAGATGGAAACAACAAAGTACCAGGGAATCACAAATCAAGCGCAACTCGCCGATGGCCGGGGGTAATAAATCAGAGGCGCGCTTAGGCCTTCTTAGCTTTTCTAGATAGAGATTTATCCCGTAATAACACGTTGCTTTTCACTAAATCAACCGCCGAATTATCCGGTAGAGCGGCCGAGATTAATCGACTGCCGCTGATGCAACCTCGCCGGGCAGGGACTAGCCACTTCGTAGACTACCTTGCCTAATCCCTCAGTGCTGACTTTTCAATCGACTAACATTTAACTTAATAATTTCTAAGTTATTAAGTCCTCATTTACAAATGGTGCTGTCAACACGAAGGTCTAAGTACCACCTCAACAGACTGTGGCTTGGTATAACTATAAACGGGTAATTATAGGAAGGAATTTTTAATTGATCAATATTATTAATTTACAATGGAATTGTTTGCATTGGCTATTTCATAAATTGTTGGATTAGAATTACAACTTCACACGCCAAATAAACAGATGCATTTTGAGGTAGATACGAAACACAATTACGTTTGAACGATACAAAGTCCATTCAGGCCATTTCGAGTCAAATCTCGCCTCGCCGTTCTCAACTGTTCAGCGATTAACTTTAATTAAACGCTAACTTTAATTAAAATTACACGCGGCAGGCGATATTTCAAAAAATAAACCATATTCCGCTGCACCTAGGAAGTCTTCATTAAATGCGACTGGAAAGGGGCGGATACGTTACTTGTTCGGGTATTTGAGTAATCGGTGCATTACAAGTTAACGCGATGCGCTTCTCTACGAATGTGCGAATATCGTACAAGTTAAAACTTGTATTGTAAAATACAAGTGTTATGATATTCTTCATCAAGAGACGCTGTTCTCCCACAATTATGTAAATAAAAATGTTTTCCAGTTACCAAATATTGAAATTATATGTTTTTATTGTGATATTTTTATACATAGCGCAAACGATCACTTGCTTCATAATATGAATTTATATTATAAACTCAACACTTTCTCTTTAAAATATTATTGAGTAAGTACGAGAGCTTTCAATACGTTTGAAAGAAAGTGGTTTTTAGTAAATATAAGAAAGTGGTTTTGTTGTTTAAAGTTGCTAAAAATTAATAAAGTTTAATAAAAGGCGAAGACACGTTACGCCTCCAGTTAACAGAAATAGTACATGTACCTACAAAATTCGAATTCCACGAGCTCGCGGTGCAATTTTTAAATTCATTCAACAACGGAAAGCATTAAAAGTGTAAACATGGAAATTACGTCAGTTGTAGGAAATTTCAAGCCGGCCGGCAGCGCGCGGGCGCGAATTCCGAAGTTTGCATACGGCGTGGCGATCGGCCATATTTCAGCGGTAATGATGGCGAGCGAGCGTGATAATAATTGTTATTACTATGATCCACATCTGCTATTATTTTATAATTGAGGGCTTTTGGGTGAAACCCTGCAATTATAAGGAGAGCCTCGAGCGAAGCGGGCAGCGTGCAACGAGGTGCTTGCGTTTTTGCTGCGTGCCCTAAATTATGATATATTTTCTAAAATGCGCTCTCGCCGAGGTCCTGCCCGTGAGAAGGATAAATCTTCGGGAGGGCCTGCACCCCAATTATTGCGGTTCATTTCGTAGTTTCTAAGACAGCCCGTTATTATTTCTACGCAGTTCGATTAATTATGTGATAACTGAAGTCTATCTAAGCTAGTCTTCAATTATAGCACGTTTCGGTTTTGGATGCTTGATCAGTGTATTGAGATATTCCGTTGTATTGCCGAATATGTTCGAAGCCGCCGCCACCGGCCGCACCACAGCCGAAAACGGGCGACGGCCGCGATCGTTCGATTAACCGTCGGGCATTAATCGGCCAAATCTACACAGTAATCCCCGCTGCCTGAGAACGGAGAGTTCATTATTTATTATGAATATTAGTCAATTTTTATTTAGTCGAAAAAAGCGGACAGCGACGGCGGACGGCGGGACGAGCCGCCTGCAATTAACTGAGCCAACCCTGTAATTATGGACAGTAAATTTCTGGACGAGTCCTGGCCGTCCGCGGCGCTCGGCCAGAGTATATTGTTCTATCTGCGGCTCATTGGGACTGCGGCGCAGCGGCTAGCGGCGGCCGTCCATTGACAACTGACTCACTTTAAAAACACTTCCTTATGTAGAGAAAAATCACTTTTTGGAACGATTTTTAAGTTAATTTAGGCGTTAACCAAAAATTTGAAGATCGTATCATCATTTTGGCGTTAATGTCCTGATTGTGCTTTCGCGCATGTGGGCCCGGGGTCTGCCGTGACCATGATCTAAGATTTGGCAGATCAAATAATAACAGTGGAGCGACAGCCATCTGACCTTCGTGACCCTGCTACAAGGGGGAACCTCACCAGATTGGCTCATAGTTACACATTTCGTCCCCTGAATGTGCAGGTTTCATCGCGATGTTTCCGTCGCCGTATGAGTTAGCATTGAACTAATATACTTAACTCATAAAAGAGTCATTGGTCGCAATGGATTCGTATTCCAGGAAAAATTTATAAGAATTAAAATTTTCAAAGCGAGCGTTGAGGTATAACATTATCTCCCCCATTGTTTAGCGGCCACGCATAACCGTTAAAACATCGAAAACTTCCAACTCGTAAAGTAGACGAGGCGTCGTCGTAGAAAAAATCTAAAGTTAATTACATGTGGGCTCTATCTACCGCTCGAATCGCACTGCACTAGTAATTGAGTTTCCTATTTAAATAATTTAGGTCGGCCTATCGAAACGATGCGATAGTCTTGATAAATACGATAATTGCCCATATTTACTGTCCTCGTTTTTTTATGAAAAGCAAGGGTCGTCAACGCGATGATTGTGACAATTTGAAGTGTATTAGACAAACAGGTGTAGCTGTCAAGTTCGTCATTACGAACAATGTGGCAAATGATATTCAATAAGTGGAAATAGGTATTAATGTTGCGTTGCGGCCGAAGCGTGTCGCTCTCTGACCCTCATTCATTCACAATTAGAGTCGTGTCGTGACACGTGGAGCCGTGTCGTTGTCGTGTTTCGTGATTTCGAGACACAATGGGATTCCCGTCATGAGTCGGCAGAATGTGGCCATTCATGGCCCGCCGCGGCGGCCAGCGCTCGCAGCGCTGTAAAGCGCCGCGGGCGCGGGCGCGTGCGGGCACCGCCTATGTCAAAGGTGTTGTTTTGCCAATTTTTTACCACTAGCGTCAGTACTTTTATGCTTCGGACGTGAATATGTTATGAGTAGTTTATTTATTTTGAGTCGTTTCCGACTTAAGGTGATTTCTGTGAATGAGGCATGAGATGCAGTCATGCCACACTGAACCAAAACGGAAACTAATATCAATCTTCTAGTAACCTTTAATTAAATATTACAGTATATATACGGCTAGCCACCCACAAAACACGTCACCCACCCAATATATTATAATTTAATGCCGTTTAATAACACGTTCCGATTATGGAGAACCGAGTGGACGCTGTTTGAAAAAAGGAAATAAGAGGACCATCGATCGCTCGGCGGTCGGATGGCGACCTGCGACCCGCGATTTGCATACAATGCGTGTGCGTGGGCGCAGTCGCGCATTCTCCGCACACGTGCTCCGAGATAGGTACCTGTAATCCGTATGGGCTTTATTATATGCCGGTGTCGTACATGTGTCATACTCGAGCCGAACTGGAGCCTCCGTGTGTGTAATGGACTGGTGTGTGTTACGGTGTAATGGGACTTTCCGTGTACTTATTTTGCATAGAGTTGCTTAGGTGGCCAAGAAAACGTTTTATGACTTTTAAACAACGTCATGCCTAGAAAATTTTGGTGGAATCTGATAACGCGATCAGATGAATTGAATTAATTAATTTTTGTGTGAAATTAATCCCGCGTTCAGAATTGACAGTTTTGAAGTTATTTTTAGTAGTGGAATTGGATCGCCTGATCAGATTCGCTGAACATATTTTTCCCGTAAGGGTCGCCAGGGTAGGGGTAGCCTATAATTCGTTGCTCTATCCTCGACTCTCTTTCAATGACATTTATGATTTTCAGTCACGTTGTTTGTCTTTCTTTTTCTATACTTAATAAAGACTAGAGCCCCGTAACGACATTTATTTATTAAAAAAATAATCGTAGTACTAACGAGCAGCGTACAGAGCACAAAACCGCTGGTTGCGTGCTGCGTTTATCAGTCAACAGTATGATTTGTTCTAATGTCGCTATATTTAGATGCTATTTTAATGAACGGCGCGTGTCATTAGTTATTTAGTGTTAAGATGTCCAGCCTAGACTGTAAATTGAACAATTGCCTGGCCGACTGATGGATGAACTAGCAACCTTCTCCTTGATTAAGTATGATACGCCGCTATTTAGGTTATTTCAATGATTAGGTAGATGCCTACCTACTATCCTAGGATAACTGATGGTTATAAATTGATACGGTCATTGCAAGATTAGATGTATTGATTACAGAAGAGCAGTGATATAGAAGGGAGGATCAAAATGTCGGGCTTGAGAATGTATCGAAATAGTAAGTGTCGATTTTAATGTTGGCCGTGTGGTGTCCGGCAGAGTTGAATAGCACCAACCCCTTACACTCATGGCTGTCGTAGAAGGCCACTAATGTTTTCGAGACAAAAGATCAAGAGTTTCCGTAGTCTGGAAAATGGGCAGCGGCATTTTCATTGTTATATTTAAACACTGCGATCTCCAACCCGCCTGCCAAGCGTGGAGATTATGGCAATAACCTTCCCTTTCGTGAGAGAGGCCGTAAGTCCTGCAGTGGACACTTACGGGCTGTGTTGATGATTTTAATGTAGCAGTCGGCTACATTAATTGATAATTATCGAGAGTTTATCTCCGGTTATATTAGAGCGAGCAATATGCGTTTTAAAATTATGGACTAGTCGGCGGTAATTTTCGCACATTGGCTAGTTTGGGCTTCGTAATTTATTTACTCCAAAGAAATTAGAGTAAATAAAAATTCTCTTTATAAAGAAATTATAAAGAGAAGGAGCGTATTCATAGCTGAAGTCATAATCTATATTTTGTTTCTTTTTTTAATGGTTCATATAACGTGTTCAAAAGGGACCGCTAAGTGTTATTGTCAAAGGAGACTGGGCAAAAGTGGTCTATGAACCAGCAGCATTACGGTGATGACCTATGGGTTAGGGTGTCTCAGCTGCATATTTGTTCAAGTTGGCATCAAAATCGGCCCCGACAGTTTCGAGAAAAAAGCAGTTATTTGTCACATTTGTATGACAAGTGCCGTATTCTCTGAACCAGCAGCGACATGGTTACGAAGTATAGGTTGAGGACCTTGAGCTATGTTCTTATGCCGCACGACATCAAAATCGATATCGGCAGTTTGGAGAAAAATTTATATCTTTCGCACATTTGTATGACAAGTGACGTATTCTTTGAACCAGCAACGACTTGGTTACGGAGTATAGATAGAGCACCATCAACTATGTTCTTGCCGCACAGCACCAAAATCGGTCCCGGTAGTTTCGAGAAAAAGCATGTATTTATCACATGGCAATTTCCGTATTATTTGAAACAACAGCGACATGGTTACGAAGTATAGGTTGAATACCTTTAGCAATATTTTTATGCCGCACGACATCAAAATCAGTCCCGGCAGTTTAGAGAAAAATGCATGTCTTTCGTACATTTGTATGACAAGTGCCGTATTGAACCAGCCAACCATTTGAACCAGCAGCGACTTGGTTACGAGACATGCATTTTTCTGTAAACAACAGAGTTGTGACAGATTAACAGTATACATTCTCTCAGGTCGAGGCTCCATCTATGATCTATGTCCAATATCTTTGATTTACTCGATCAATGTCTCAATGAAAAGAACTATCAAAATTAGTTCGTTTCCTTGCCACACGCCAACTGATACTTGACAGCGCATACCGCCAAGCGCCATCGCGGCCGAAGACCGCCAAAGCGTGACAGTAGGCGTTATCCGGTGGCATGTTTATTTGCATCGACAATTTTTCAGGGCCCACGGCCGCAGTGCAGTTGCCAGAAGATTTATGGCAATATGGCGGGCTCCCTCGGGTTGCGACGAATCGGTTCATAGTGATTAATTGTTTGTCGTCCTGTCTATTTGTCGGCCGCTTGTGTTGAGTTGGAGTGTTACGTCAGGATCGGATTTTGTATTTACATAGGTAGGTTCCTATAAAATAATTTTGACGTTAATGTCCTGGTTGTCTCTCGCGCACGAGGGCCCGGGGTTAGCCTTGACCGTGATCCAGGATTTGGTAGATTAGGTCATTACTGTGTAGTGACTGCTATCTGACCTCCGTGACCTTGCTACCAGGGGAACCTGACCAGTTTTGATCATGGTTATTTAGTCGCCTGAATGTGCAATTTTCATCACGATGTTTTCCCGTAGGAGGGAAATACATTGGATAGCTAATTAGTAAAAAAAATTAAATTAAAGTCCTACTTCAAATACAAAGTCAATATTTTGGACATCTAGATGAATGATATTCCAATATTTATACAGGCTGTCCTAAAAGTCAACGACATCCCTTGGACTCATATTCCAACTGACTGATTGACCACAATATTCTTTTGTAAATCTTTAGTTTTAAATATCGATAAGTGTTTCAAGTGCCAAAGTTATACAAATTGATATTTTGGGATTCCGTTTTTGATACCATCCTTGCACATTGCTTATAAAACCGCTAAAAAAATATTTCCCTATTATATCTAGATCAGTCTCTTTTGGTCTTAATACTCCTCTATTTCACATCCTGTATTAATATATTGAATAATACAAGCCTCCGGTATGAGGAACATTGAACATTTGTTTTACAACTACTTAATTACACAACCTGTCAACATGTTTACCACGCTATCTAGACGCACATCTAGTTCTAGGTTATAATTAACTTTTTGTTCGTGCACTATTCTAATAATTTTTTATTTAAGACATATGTATTGCAATAAAAATATTTGTTACAGATGCACAGCATAATAAGCTGAAAATAATTATTATCCTCATTCATCATCGTAGCGTTAATGTTCTGGTTATGCTTTCGCGCACAAGGGCCCGGGGTCCGCCTTGACCATGATCCAGGATTTGGCTGATCAGATAATTACAGTGGAGCTACTGCCGTCTGATCTCCATGACCCTGCTAACTCCCTTGTAAGATTGTGTCCTGACCAGATTGGATCATGGTTACACATTCAGTTGCCTGAATGTGCGGGTTCAGCTCACCGTAAGAGCATCGTTTAACATTCAACTAATAAACATAACTCAGAAAAGAGTCATTGGTACATGGCCTAACGGGATTCGAAAACGGTACCTCTCGCTTACGAGTCGAATACCCTAACCACTCGGCCACCAACGCTCGCCTTTAAACTATTATTATACTTATATTCTACTTTAATCGGACTTCTTTTAGCCCGATCGAAAAACATAATTTAAAATACGACAGAACCAGTTCTCCAAGCCAACAAAATAGCAATAAATTTCGACAAAAACAATATCCAATAGGACTTAAACCCGCAAATCGTTACTTGTTATTCGATGAGCTAACACATTAAGCAAGATTAAAGTATTAAGATGGGGCATAACAAAATTATGCGCCAACAAGTTCCCAGCGAGTCTCATCGTGGGGTACCACGTGGGGTAAGTATGGGGTACAGTAGGCTGTAGAGTTAAGTTTACAGTCAAAATTAGACATAACGCATCTAGTTTTTTCAATGTTACATGGTAATCAAATGAAGAAATGGAAGGTGGTCACCGCTGCCTAAGGTCATCAGCACCACCAGTTATAAAAACTTCTGTCGTAGTAATTACCTATCTATCATGTAATTTTAATAACTGCTATCGTAGTTTTTGTACTGTTTATTGACAAACGAGCAGACGGACTGTCTAATGTAAAGCGACAGCTGTGGCTCATAACATCTGCATCTACATATATTTGCCTATAGGTACGTTTAGATTTCATGTAACAAGAATGCAGAACAATGCAAACAAGCACAAGCAAATTTCAAATCGTGGAAAAATCACGCAATGAAGACTACTTTCAACCACTTTCATTTGCCTATAAATACACGAAACTCTTTAGCTCACTGCATCTACAATGACGAATAAGGGCACCATGCTCCTCAACCTTAAACAATCACGCAATGAAAACACTACTTGCCTATAAATACAAGAAACTCTGCAGCTGACTGTACCTACAATGACGCGTGGGGTACACACTCCCCACGAGTGCGGATTGACCGCATTACGAGCGCGCCAAAGCGGGCTGCACCCCGGGGACTATTTATCAAATGATCATTTGATTTTCTTGTGTTTGATCACTGAGCACATTAGAGCTCGCAACGGTGGCTGGTGATTTGGTAGCTTCACTCGGAGTGGAGTTGATTTTGTTTCAAAATTGTTTTAATTTTAAAATATGTTTTATTGTGTTTTCCGAGTCGAAATTTTACTTGAGACATGTAATATACGAGTAAAGCTATGAATCGCGTCTTCGTTCGTGACACGTAGAACAAAAATTTGTCTGTATTCTTCTCCAAGGTTTCAGCTGACCAAATGCCAAATTTCATTTCGGTTGACCCTATATTGAAAGAAAGAAAGGCGCTGTCCTGATTGGCAACGGTCGTACGACAAACGACGCCCGACCAATAGAAGACCTCAAAACCGCCAGTCGCACGACTATGCGACAGCGCCTAAGAGAGGTTGTTACGAAAACAAACAAAGGCCCTAAAACACTTTCGAGTTTAGAATTTAAGTTACTTTTACTTTCTTTATTTTTATATTTCTATCATATTCCAATTACCAATTTCGTCCATCGCTAACAAATCAAATAGCAAACCAACCCTCACACATCAACACAAACTTTTGCCCCAGAATCGAATCCACTACCACCACAAGCTCACTCACTGGCCCTCCGGGCGCACCCTCGCCCTCTCCGCGTAGGATACGTCTTATAAAATACGATCTGTTTTGATTGTGGCCCGGGGCACAAATCAATTAGGGCGCCTCCCGCGGCGCGACACCCGACCCAGTGGCTCGTTTTATGACACATCTCACAGCGCCGAAGAGCGATTCATTAACATTCACAGACTTTATTAGCGCCAATTGGTGCAGCCTTTTTGTGTGTACGCATAATAAAACCGCTGATTGAATTAGTTTATGGCACCGATTATGTATAGGGCGCAATCAATCACGAAAACGGGAGCTAGCAAAGGCCAAGGTGACCGACAAAAAATTGATCGGTTTCATGCTCTGTTGCCGCTGGACGCTGTCGTAAAACAAAGTAAACATTGTTAGTTTGATGATTAACGGTGGCCATTTGCACTTTTGCCGGGGCATTTATTTAACAACTGCCCAGCTGGCCGCGGCTCCGTCCTCAATAAACGCCGACCGCAAGACAGCTCAAACTCGTTCGGGTAATTTCGTGGTACACGCGTTTTGGAACCACTTTGAATACGGCCACATTATAGGCGTATCGATTTTCTATTAATCTCCCATTTAACATAGAATCTAATATAGAAAATAATGACGTAATAGAGGCCGCCGGCGACAGGGTCGTTTCCCACGCCGCGCGGACAATTTTTATGTGCCTTTTTTATTCGAGGATGAAAATAAATTAAGTTTCGGTAATCAGACGCCGCCCGAATCCTGACCCGGTTCTTCGCAATATTTCTAAAAGCTATTACAAATACATTTATATTACCACACAAAAAGCTCTCGAGCAATTTTCGCCACATAATGAGGCCATTATGGGGAATTTTGTTTTACCAACATAATAACACCGCCTTTTATTCGGGCGATCCCGGCCGCAAAGGACTTCGTGTTTTAAAGGACAATATCATTCGAGTCTTGATGAGATTTTCGTGCTAAAATTTTGAGGGTAAATTGGCATCATTATGTATTTAGCTCTGGGATTAAGATCGCAGCGGTCAAGTAGCTCATTGACCTCGGGAACAAAGTACCCCCCATGAACATCCAAGTCATGGCTTCCCAGAAACCATGGCTTGCGACCTTTGGGTTCATGGCTAACTAACCTCGGTGACCAAGTTGTTCAGCGCCTGCCTCCTACAACGCAGGTTCGAACCTCGTCCCAAGCCAATTAGCCTGTTTTCGAAAGGCGACGAATATTGTAAACAAACTTTTTTAACAATTTTATTTTGTCATATTGTGTCCGGTAGACTAACTTTGTATAACACTAACCTTTCGACAAGCGTGTTACACAAATGTTAAAATATCTACTTATGAGTAATAATTTTTTTATTTGCATTTTGTTTAACTCCTTGGAAATCTCTTGTTTGGCAACCTTAATGTCACCGTGCCAGTTTCATATCACTCATATTTTTCTCCTTTTCGTGGAAAACTCGAAATAGATACTATTTCGTTACTATAATAGTTTTATTGGTGGGTAACACATTGGCGATACCCATGGTCGGCTGGTGTCGCTAATGTCCATAGGCAGTGCTGACCACCTTCTACCACACAAACTATGATGTTCTACCAGTTAATCCGCTAGCCTGTTTGACAACCGATTGACATACAAAAAAGGCTTTTGCGTGAAGTCTACATCGCTTTACCGATGTCGCTTGCGCATGCGCCAGCCAGTAATGGCGGTCGTGAGCTGTCTATTACGCGGGTGGCGCGTGCAACCGCGGTCGCAGATGAGCGTGCTTGTCTACGAGCATTTGTATTCCCTGATTTGGTAAATGAGAAGTGTAGACAATATAGTATAGCATAGCGCAGTATAGTTTAGTATAGCATAGCTGAAGTTGCAATTTCAACTTTTAAATATTTGTGTGCAAAGGTATAGTGAGTACCTATTACTTATTAATATTTTCAGCGGAAGTTGTTTTACGAAATCTTATTGAAGGCACATACCATAACCATTGTGAATGCTTGTCGGTAAGTACATAACTAATGCTTTATTCATGATCTGCATAAACATGAGGAGTGCATTATAATTTTTATGTTAAAATGTGAAAATTCTGTTATAACTCACTTTCTGACATTTCATGTTTTATTTTTTAAACGTAAAACTTTACGGATCTTGGCTTTATAAGTTCTTAGCGTTAATAGTCGTGTAATTAAAACTTTTTCAATTCATCCGACAACGACGTGATGTTGTGGGTAAAACTGAAACTGCACCTGTTTTAGACTAGTGAAAATATGGTACATTGTTCTTTGCCTTTATAGATAGATAACTAAAGTCATGCGCGCCGTTATTAGCCGCGGCTGCGGGCGGGCCTTACTGGAGGGGTATTGGGTTGATTTTGGCACGTCGTCGCAGCCCGCGCCCGCGCAGCCGCCATCGCTCCCGACATTATCCTTGTAATTGGCGATTTTGTGCAATTTATGGCGATTCGTGCAATTTACGAGCAGCGGACAAGTGGGCGACGCACAGCTTTTTTACCCCGGCCCCGGTGAAATTGGCTCCGCGTTTCAATTAAAATTTTATACACCGCAAATTACCTGCCAATTATATTCCATTAGGCCGCATAAAACGGCCGCGTGCGCTATTAGAACGCAGCTTTCGCTAAGGCTGCTTTTAGCTATGGCTGCCGCAAGAACCGTGTGTACCTGTCTATAATTAAATATTATAGTTCTCTAATTGACTTTATCTGCCGATCACAGGTATTATGCACATATTTTAAATGAAAACGGTTTTATAATGGTCACCAATTTAGTCGCGTACGTGACGCTAGTTCCAAGAAGACGGGGCCCATTTAAATGAGACTGTGACAGCGGTTATAGGTTTGATGGAATAATTGTTTGCAAATTATTATAATATGTTAATATAATGTGGCCCTTGAGCAATAAATTGCACTTAATTTAGATTGGCGTTGGATGGAGTGCCCGCGACGCGCAGGCCGCAGCCCGGCGCGCGCGCAGTTCGGTAGGTACTCGGAATGATTAAGCGACGCAACTATCGATGAAGACACTACAGCTGCGGCTGATTAAATAATTATTGTATCTTTCGTTATCCAACTATTTACATATTTACAATGTAATTTCTGAACATTAAAAAGCAGTTTATCGATTTTTACTTCACCTACCTATCGCATGTTTATGTAAAGTGTAATTTTTAATACGACCAAAGTTAAGCATGGGTCAGTAATGTCGACTTCTTTTGTGAGAATGGAAAAAACTACTACCTTAAGTATTTCCTTAGTACGTTTGAAATACATTGATTTAATAGTTTACAGATGCCGGCCGACTATGTAATATAACGACGAAACTTACTCGCTTATGGGGCGTGCAACAATTAAAGATTTACTGTCCATTGGGCCGTATCCTGAATTCGCTGTTTCGTTCTCCACCATTCCGCCGATGCCCATATCCGGCTAATAGAGCAGGTAATGTATTCATGAGCTCAGCGGTTAGACTCGGCGGGCGGTGTGCGCCTGCGACTGCCCGCCCGAAGAAACCCGAAGCCGAAATAGCCCGAGATATCCTCCGCTCTTATGACAGCGCGCCCGATATTTATGTCGCACGGCCCCGCCCACCGCCGTGCCTCCATTCAGCCTGTTTGTATTTATTCCCGGTGCCTATTTATTTGTATTTGCCTTCGCTCCTGAATAATGCATGAGCGGAGCGTTTCCGTCGTGTGTAGGCTGCGTGACGCCGCCGCGACCCCGACTTCGCTTTCCAAAGTACCGCAAAAAGCTGTCAGCGTTTCTCGATTTGTGGACGCCGATGTTTGTAGCATACCGACGTAATGATACAAAATAAAGCTCGTGTCGGAGGTGTGTTCTCACGGCCGGAGTTAATTAACATCGGATGGGTATTTATGGAATTAATTATCGATAAGCGCGTACGATTCGTGGACGGGCGGTAGGTAAATCACGCGGTATCTCGGTATCGATTCGCCACGCCCACGCCCGCGCCCTCAGCGACACGGGACGGCCCGCGCGTCCTATCGCGGACGGCACGGTGCGTATGTACCTGCCTGCCTATGTAACACTACCTATAGTGGTGGTGTTTGAGAGACTTGATTCGAACGCTGTTTCTTCCAAGGTGGATTCGCCGAATTCGCGGTGTGCCTGCGACGAGTTACGCTAAGCTAGGATGTATTAGTACTAGTTAGTATCCAGTAGTAGGTACTAGGTACTTGTTTAGGTTAAACAGAATATGAATTAGGTAAGTATACCAGCAGATCTCAATGTCAAACAAACTGAAGCCAAAGAAAGAAACATAATCTAAGTTACAATAGGTAGCTATATTTTGGGTTCAATTTGGGATTTTAGCCTATATGCCAACTGTAACTGATTAGTCGCATTTCTACTTAAATGCGGACAAGTCTTCGCAAATCTTATTGAAAGGGAAATTAGACCTTGTTCACCACCGTGGCCTCTAATCAATTATTAATATTTCAAGAGCTACAGCTACACTAGAATGACTATTACTTAGACATTCGCTATGTGAATCAAGTGAGCCATGGCAATTTAATTGGAAGCAAAATGTATGAAAACCTGGATGAGTCATAGTAAACTACAATTTACTCGTGACGAGAATAAGTACTTCAAATTACAAGTAGCTACACAATTTTCGGCTTACATCTATTCCATAACGAATAAACATCACAAACATCATCATAAGTATCAAAACACCGCGATAAACTCAAATATAGTACGCACACGCAATCTTGATAGGCGAGCCTTCATAACTCACACACTCGCTTGCCGCCTGTCGGCGCTGCATCAAATCTAATGAACTTATGTAAAGATGTTATGATACCTTCAGTTATCCATTGACAACGTGCAATTGTTGATATCACGATAAACACCAGTTGGATAGACGTGTAATGCTTGCAACACATAAGAAACAGCTGGGCGCCAGTGGCAATTATTTGTGAAGCAACTTGGACTATATACCTGCGCCACCCGTTTATTAATTACTAGTGGACCCGGCGCGACTTCGTTCGCGGACACCTGCTTTACCCCTACTTACCCTTTTTTCTTGCTTATAAACCTTCCTCGTGAATCGCTCTATGTATTGTTGAAAACCGCATCAAAATCCGTTGCGTAGTTTCAAAGATTTAAGCATACAAAGGGACATAGGGACAGAGAAAGCGACTTTGTTTTATACTATGTAGTGATTATACGTATACATAATTATATTTGGCAGCCGTCCTCAGTGGCTATTACCCGCGCGCAGTTTGGATCTCTGTAAATAATAAACTTTCCCGCGAGAACCTATTATATTCCCGGGATAAAAGTAGCCTATGTCCCTCGGGAATACCGTAGCTTCCTAGTAGTGAAATATTTTTTTCACATCTGCTTGATAATGTCCAATTATGTACCATGAAATGTTACCGTAAAGCAACCTTGTTACCCGGTGGGGATAATATTGTATGAAACTCTCAAGGGTATAAAGTGATTTGAATTTGCAATGTTAAAATTCGTATTAAAACTCTCAGCATACGGGCTTCATACAGACTTCTTTTTTCTACAAAATAAAAAAGAAGAAAACGTCGTGGTTGGGTCACCTGTGACTAAAGACTAGGCAGTATGGTTGCAGGACCTTAGAGTGCTCAAAATTATGCAAATAGAAAAAGTGTCAAAAAAAACGTGTTTCGTATTCTAACCAAATTATCTTTTTACATTGACACGAAAATGTCGTGTAATGATTCAATCCGGAGTTTACTTAATCAGACGCTGTAATTGCTTTCCATTGTCTTACAGATGGTGTGACAAATAGAGTATTCACCTCTGGGATAAAGCTGTCTTAGTCTTGGGCAGCTTCAACCCCTCACTTCACTCAGGACTCTACAAACCTCCCGAAAGTAAGCAAAGCGTGTTATGGGTGCCAGGAAACTGATAAACTACTTAAATATATTTTTAAATAGATACTTATACCATACTACCAATCGAATAACTAATCCTCCGCACCCCATAACACAATTCCATTAAATCCCATTCCACCGCCCAGTATTAGGAATAGTGCCAGCAATCAAGCCAACGGTAAACCCAAACCAGTCAATGACTGGGAGCAATTACGCCGCTGGACAATAGCAACACTCGGACACAGGGAACACACTTAAGATTTTTCATTTGACAGCGTAATGGGCGGTACAAAAAGCCACGTGCCCCACGTCGCCTCGCATGACGCTTGCCGCATCTCGCCTGCCAGTCGTAGGGTACACCAACGATCTGGTTTCGGCTAGTTTTGACCGTTGCCAGTCATAGACTACACCTACTCGGATCTGGTTTCGGCCAGTTTTGACCGGTGAAGATAGGTTGCAATGCAAGCAAAGAGATTGGAAAGTTAGTTACCTGCATGGTTAATCTTTCATTGAATTCAAGAAATCGTAATGACTATCACCCGAACAAGTCCACGTGCCCCGCGTCGCCTCGCATGACGCTTGCATCTCCCTGCCAGTCACCTACTCGGATCTGGTTTCGGCCAGTTTTGACGGTGAAGATAGTCTATGCAAGAAGCCCGATCACTCTTTCATTGTGTTCTTAGATGCGGATTGATTTTTCCAAATCGGAAAAATGATTTCTAAAATATAAAGTTGAAGTATCTACTTTCTCTGCCATTTGTTTACTCTGCGCCTCACAATTTACACCTAGTCTTTAGATGGAACAGTAGTAGCTATCTATAATTTTCAAGATACTGTTCCGACTGTTACGCATTATGCTACAGTACCGATTTAACCAGATGGCTTTCTTACTCACAATGACGTGGAAACTGCGCGAACATACGGACAAACCAGCTCCTCGGCAGCCATAAGGTCATAAAAGCATCCTGAGAACAAAGTTTTACAGGATGCCTCTGGGCATTCGGATTTGCGTTGGTTGAGTCGACTTCCTTTATAAATATTTTAAATAATTTGATAATTTTGGTTGTGAAATCTGTTTAATATAACATCGCATTTATGCAAGACGTCGGTATTACGTGCAGGGTGTGGCCAGCTCGCAGCCCAGACTTAAATCCTACTATAGAACATGGATAGGACGAGCTCGAGAGATGCGTTAGTCAATCCTCACCAGCTCCAGCTACCTTAGATACAAAGTAATTCTAACCCTACCCTCCCTGTATGTCCTACAAATTGCCAAATATGTGCGACAAAACCTACAGAGTGTGTTAGTAGAAGAATGGTCAAACATAGACCCAAATTGTAATAAAAATTTATTTTACAGCGTGCTATATCGTCTTAATAAAGTGATTCTGGTTCGTGGAGTAAAACAAAGTATAAAAACGCCAAAAATAATCATTTTAGAGATACACTGCGAAGTGTATTTTTGTTGTCATAAGTTAGAAGTCACGCTTTTTGTTAGCGACCCGGAATTTTTGCGGCCCAATGTAATAATCCCGGCGATACAATTTTTACGATAGAAGCATTGACATTCTATTCTGAGCCATTGCTATTTTAATATTCATTAGTACTTAGCTCTTAAATTATATCTTCGGTTTCAAATAAACATCTCTACATACCAAACTCTGCGGGCGGGAAGACAACAAAAAGTGGCTCGCATGACTTCTCTACATTTCGCAGCCGGCCGCACATGCATCCGTCATAACTGACACCACAATTACAATTACCTACACTCGTATCTGACAATTAATTAGAAATACTTACGTGTTCCGATTAATTAGGTAATCGGTTAATTAGTAGTCGGTTTCAGTTCTATTTTAGTGATCGATGGTAAAAATTATGGTTCTGATTTTCCAAAGTTGTAAACAGAAACATAAAAATTACAGAACAGTCAAGATCAACGGTAATTTACATTTTTATGATATAGGCAGGTTATAAATATACTGAAAGTTGACACTTTCGAAACAAAAAAAAAACAATATATATAGCTACTTTATAAGTTGTATGTAGGTAAGTATATTAGATTGGGTAATGACGATCCAAAAACCTAATCAAATAATATTGAAAGAAAGAAAAAAGAGAATTTATTGTTTCGACTAAGTCTTTCGAGCTCATATGAGAAAAAGGTGTAAGAAGTATTGGCTTTACCGGAATCAATTGACCAGACAAGGGCAAGTAGGCATCACATTCCTCGATCCCCGTGTTATAGATAGGCGGTGGACCTTGACAGTCGGCGCTCCCCCGCGTCACGGAGGCGTAACCATGGCAACCAAGCTGTCTCCCGGGTCGCTACCTCTTCAGTTTATGTGTTCATTAAGTGCTCCCGGTATTTATACCCCCGGGCTATTGTTACCACAGGGGAAATTAGGTGGCGCTTTGTCTGGCTGACTTTGCACTGCCGAGGGAGAACGGAAGACTGGATAAATCAAGTTTGGTTCCCTCCGTAATGGCTGTGGGTATGCTGAGGTTGTTCTGGAATGTAGGTAGGTTGTATCGTATTGCAATGAGAATTCTTTGTTTAAAGTATAGGTATAAATTATCGATGATGTAGGTACCTGCTCTATTTTATTTCCGATACAGAACCACAACGCTACGCCACAAGGATATGGCGAAGAAAAAGAAAATAATGATTCGATCTCAAAATATGGCCGCGGAGGAGGCGTGGCGCGCATTAATTTCGAAAAGCGAAACAAAAACGAAAGCACCGAGGTGACCGATTCTCTTTTCACGCGATGCAAACGACACCTTTCAGAATGTAACTGTCACAGATGTATGATTAACGTTTCGTGGCGTTCGAATTCCTTGGCGGCGGTCGCGCGTTACAAGTTCATCCCGTTTAAATTTGGAACGGCGCGTGCCGGCGCGGGGGGTAGCGGGGTGGGGGGTAGGCGGGGCCCGCTACCATCACTCAAGTGACGAAAATTGACGGAAAATGGGCGGACACCGCTTGGCCGCGACGTCATCAATTACCGCGTCCCGCCGGTCACCGCGCGACTGGCGTGCCTATAATATCTCACAAACCTAAGTCCTTACCGTAATTAGACTGCGACTCTGATTCCTCTCTTGATCTTAGATTAACTCTGTAATGAGGCACTCTAGCTATTGAATTGGAGACGGTCTAATCATCTAGCAGATCGTCCGTCATGTTTTTCTGTGAGATAAAATACTTATCCTGTAGGTAAGTATAAATGACTGTAATAATTTAGGCATTTTGTAATAACACTGCAGGCAGACAATGGTACGACAATTACTTCTTTTATTAAAATAATTTGCCAGGCATTTGACTGCTATCTCACCTGGTGGTAAGTGACGATGTTGTTGAAAGTGGTGCATGCCTGTCGCCTGTCTAGGAACAGCATATTCACTCTAGCCTTGAAGCGTCCAGATCATAATGATCAGGGAACACACTCGCAGGCAACGTGCTCCCTTCTTTAGCCGTACGCATTAATAAAGGTTGAACCAAAGCGATTTGTGCGAATAGCTGTAAGATGCACGACTAATGGAGGGAAAGTCCACCCGGATAGTTTCCCGATGGCAGAAAGGGGCGGCTAAATCAGGTCATGCAACTGCTTCACAAGCCCTACGAAAGGCAACACGCAGAAGACCGAGAGACGCCTCGATGTTCGAGTCTCTGCACCTTAGCATCAATTAACTGCAGGTCACAATCTATCCTCTTTGCACGTTTTTATACCGAATCTAAAGTGGTCAGTTAGTATTTGGCTGATTCATCCCAGGGGTGGCAGCAATATCTAGGCCATGAATTGAAGCAACTGCTTTGAGAGGAAACCAAATTTCTTGGCTACAATCTTGAAATTGATATTGGTAGATAGCCCAACACTAAGGTGCTGTAATTTGTAAGTAATTCAGGAAAGTCGAAAAAGGTAGAAATCGTAACCTAGGTACATAACGGTAACGAGTAACCTAAATAACCATCAACAGATCTACATATTCCAACAGAACCTTCAACTTTATCTATTTAGACCGAATTTTTCATCGCATACTGTATCTTCTATCGGTTGTCGGTGAATAACTGCAGCCACCGGTAAGAAATTGTTTCCATAAAGGCAACATTTCATTAGGGCGCATCCCGGAAGCGCGGCGGTGGCGGCGCGGGCGCACGCTGCGGCGCGAGCGCAATCTGCGCGATATCTCGAACAAGGATTATTGAGATGCAATCTAGAAGCCATCGATCGTCCGATAATTCGCTCTAACTACGCCCGCTGTTGCGCAACCGCTCATCAGATCGGGCCCTCGATACCACGATGATACCTTTATTAAATAGTAGCCGACGAAAGCGTCTTCACCTTTGTTGTAGAAGTAGCAACAGAGAATATACAGCTCGATTCAAGAAGAACCTGCAATTTTCTGACATAATATAGATTTATCACTATAAACGTTATCGCTTCAGTCCTTTTTGCTGTCGAGTACAAACGGAAAATCCACAAAACGCAACCATTTAAAGAGCCGCATGTTTGCTCAAATTTCTCGAGAACGAGCGAACGCAGGAAGCCACAAGCAGTGCTAAAGCTCGACGATCGATTTTGAAAATTGCCCATAATTAGCATGTATCTCACTCGTCCGGACGACTGTGCGTTTAAGCCGGGTATCCGACCACAGGCTACAATATTCCAGTAGCGTTTACCGGGTAACGGCAAGCGACGGCGACGTACACAAATTGCCGGAGGAGCTGCCACTACGCAAATTGTAGTCTGCCAATCCGGGACGCGATCAATGGTTTTTCTTCGCTCGGTGCTCGCCTTGGCGATCGTTTGAGCCCTCACCAACTCGCTCGTTGCGTTCGAATACTCCGAAAGCAATGATGCGCGTACCGCCGCTCTCTATATCATTACCAGCCCACGACAAATGTCATTATCGACACCAATTGCACTACTTGACGCCCACAGCTTAATGTATGCCGCGCCGTTATTCGCGGAACTTCGTTTCTGTACGAGTATTATTCAGTTAAAGGTTTGCACTCATGGCAATTGTCATTGATATTAATTTCGCTTCCATGCAGCGTCGTATCGTCCGGTGGTTGCCGTCAGAATCACGTCTGATGACTTTGACAATCGCATCTAGATACAACAAGGTTAGTTATTCAAATTACGAACAATTTGCCCGCTCTGATATCAGAATGCCTTTACTTGTTCTGCCCTTGGGGTAGACAATAAACTAGACTGCAGCGGTCGCCGTCGAGAATAATTTGTTTATAGATAATACTGTAATAGGTTTCGTATTTACTAAGATAGAGCAGAGCACTTTAGGCATCGCATACATATAGGTAGGTAGGTTAGCAGGAGATCACGCAGGATGGGAAGAGGTGTCGGAGGCCAAGATTCACTTTGGGTCAATGCGATAGCGCCGTAAGTAAGTACATATAGGTACACAATGCAATAAGTAGTTACGTATTCCCTTTTTACAATACCAAACTAACCCAAAGCAAAGGTATCTGAATAAAACCCCGAGCAATTTAAGTTCATACAACTCGAACTTGTGGCGATAACATCTGATTTGCATCCACTATAAGCCAGGCGAATACGCAATTCAGTCACGTACAGGACATTCGATCGCGTAAAGGGGTGCGGTATTTGACCAGTGGCGGTAATGGGCGTAATTACGCCAGCGCCTTATCAAGTGACCTCATACTGCGGTCTACACACTGCCTTCACAGCGCCCCAGGCAGACAGCCTAATGGCCACAGAACTAAGCTTGCGTGGACAATGACAGACAATCGTATCAATAAAACGTATAATGATACCCGAGGCTGACAAACCGTTCGTGTCTTATTAAGATTAGTTGCGTTAGTAATAATTCCGCAATAGAATTTGCTGCGCTTACCTATCTGGTGCAGTGGTAAATTAAATTATGGAGGTTAATAATTTTATATGCGAATCGCATTCGTCAAGTATTGACGGAACAAGGTTGGTAATCACTTAGGTCCATCCATATAGGTTCAGTGTTTTAATGAACATCTTCGATTAAATGAATTTTCCTTCTCGAAACCTAGATTTACATCAGAACTAGAAAATATAAACATACTAGTTGGGCCGGCGCGACTTCGTTCGTGTTGTCCTACCCCTACTCTACCTTACCCTACCACAACCCTACTTCTACCCTACACTTATGCTAGAACTACCCTTCACCTAAGCTACAACTACGTTACATCTACCCTACCCTACACATAACCTACACCATCCTACAAAAAAAACATTAATTCAAATCGGTCCGGCCATTTTCGAGATTTAGCGAGACTAACGCACCACAATTGATTTTTAGATGAAAAGTATAGAAGAAAGGAAATGAATAATCATATTCAAGGTTTTAACAGCTTGAGAGCTTCTTGAAAGAAAATAGCAATCTCCAAAGACATTTTCAAAACTAACATACCTATGTAAATAACTGACCTTCTTGTGTCATTTCTTATGTAGACCTACGCTGCGACAAAACAACCTTTACCATAAAAGTGAAATTTATTCCCCACCCATCTTTGTTCAATTAGAAACTACGTTGAATCGGTTTACACTAGGTACCTATAGCGTAGATAATTATCTACATAGCTCGTCTTTGTAGTCATACCTATAGCTATACAAAGTGGTGTCAGAATAGCGGGGAATCAGACGACCGACTGCCGGCGGGTCTTTGATGTCTCAATTAGTAACGAGAGTGGGTAATTGTGGCGAAAATTAATTCGCGCTCAGCTGTGGGCCGCCCCCCGCCCCGTCCCACCCCGCGGGCCCCCCTTTGAGCGCTCTACTGGCACTGATGATAGATCCAAGATAGCTCGTGGCTGCGTCTGAGGAATGCGAATTAAAAGAGTAGGTATACTGAAGTTGTGAGATATTTCGCAGTGACTCTATGAGGTAGCTTTAAGAGAATTTTTATGCTTAATAAGTCCATTACAGAGACAGTTCATGCTAAAAATGATACAGGTTTTAAAGTTAATCGCCTCTACTTATAGTTTAGCTGGTAGCGTCGCGACATGGCGCGATTGTTTTCCCCATAGTAACCATTCGCTACAAAGTAGGGCCCATTCCAGTAAGGAGCGAGAACAAAATGGGTCCGCTTTCCAGGAATTGTTCTCCGTGCCACCTCGGATGGAACCGGTCTTCTTATACGATAATCTACATAGTAACCGGCGACTGTAGCCGCCGCAACACGCCTCGAACACTGCCAGGGAAAGTGACGATGAATTTAATAACTATTTATATTTAAGTCAATTTAAGTAAGTTATAAGTTTCCCTAGGCGACTACTTGCTTAGAGACGACGCAAATCATGCTTATCTAGAAATATCCGATTCACTATATAATTGAAAACACTTATAGTTCGGGAAACCCATTTTAATATTTCCATTCCTTAATGCGTACGGCATTAGAAAGGTGTAAAGGGATGTCTTACAAAAAAAGCCTGTACCGGTGAGTCCATCTGAGTGTTTTAGTATTGGCACCGTGAAGCGGAAATGACTTAACATCAATGTGAAATACATTTCACACTTAAGAAAATTCGGAGAGCTGCGCCTAATAAACCAATTTGAGTTCATTACCTAATGCAGGCCGGAAGAAGAGCATTACTCGCTCATCATTACGACCGCAAGCTCCCCTTTTGTGTAAAATATTACGTTTTAGCGTCATTTTACATGTTTGTTGGGGAGCGCGAATGTTGTCGTAACAGCTCTATTGCGAGGGTGTAGGGGTTTGCTTTTTTAAAACATGGCGCGGTTGGAAGGCGAGCGGGGTTCTGTGGTCGGCCGATGAATGGCCGCGGTCATTTCCCGCCCGGTGCCCCCATTACGTTTGACACAGCATATGGCTGATCCGCCGTACGACCGAGCCGCCGTAGGGGATAAAGTTATTGTTTGTTTTGTATACGCCCCGAGCACAATGCCAAGAGCATTGTGTGTGCCGTCTTTGTGGCTGTTGAAAGACACACATGACTCTCGTAAACTGGTTGTAAGTATTACTGAGTTTGTGGATGGAAGCGCTTGTTCGGTATACGAGAATGTAAAGCAACTGTCGTCTTTTACAAGTTTCTACAAAAAAATGTATTTGAAAGAAAGAAAGAACATTTATTGACACAAACAACAACACCACAACATAAAAAAAAAACAGTTAACCAAAAAGAACACAATTATTAAAACATAAAATACACACGGAGACTATTTCGTGTGTCGATAGCAAAGAGTACTTTTCTTTGTGATACAAATTACACAGATATGTGTTCTCATCCGCATATGTACTTCTAAATCCTATCTCATTAATGTTAATTTATGTTTAATGATCTCGTTCACACATAACCTTTACATAGAACGCTTCCTTTACATCGAAATCTAATAAAAACGCAAACTTTTCCCGAAAAAGAGGCAATGTCGTCATCGTTCGAAAGGCGCGTAAAGCTGAAACATTCGTTTACAGCCAAGAGGGGTGGCGCACAATGCGTATGGAAGCGGAATGCAATAAAAGTCACATTAAGTCAAGAGCAAAGACCTCCGCGACGCGAGACGAGTGGATTGAATTTGTCTGTGCTCGGAGCAGTCGCCGGGCTTTTGTCGCGGGAGAGATATCGCTGTTCGGCAAGCTTTCCACCACATAAGTCAACGGGTATATAACAGGTATAAAAAGACTAACAGTAGTCAGCGAGAGTGAGGAGGTAACAATGAGTAATGTTTTAGAAAGACGTATGTATGTCGCGAGTCCAAGGAAACATTTTTATTATTTGTTAGCAAATTGTTCCATACCGTTCCCAAAACTCGTCACGTACTCTCTACTGGCCTCGTTCCCGGTTGGCCCCGTTCCCAGATTGCCCCATTTACAGGTCGAAAATGTTAGTTTCTTTTTTAAACCACTGGTGGCAAACAAGCTTACGGCCTACCTGATGGTAAGCAGTCACCGCAGCGTATGGACGTTTGCAATACTAATATTTAATGTGGTTGAGTGATTTAATTTATTTAAGTATTTCAATTTTTTTTGGGATCTGTACAATGTCAACAAGGTCATTGTTAGGACCATATTGAAATGGGACGATCTGGAAGAATGCATGACTGCGAAATGAACAGTACTACACCATCATCATCACAGACATATCTTTGGTCGGAGCATTCGCAAAAATAAAGTAAATCAAATATGGTGAACGCCTGATGTTGACACCACGGCCATACACATAATTGAGTTATCTCCTTCTGTAAGCCTGCTGGAATAGATTTCTTTATAGAAATAGCATAGTACCTGTATATTGTATCGTCTACTAGTGGGCCTGGCGCGACTTTGTTCGTGTACACCTACTTCACCTCTATCTACTAGTTTTTCTTGCTTATAAACCTGCTTCCTCTTTAATCACTCTATCTACTGTTTAAAACCGCATTACAATCCGTTGCGTAGTTTAGAAGATATAAGCGTACATAGATACAGACAGCGACAGTGGGAAGCGACTTTATTTTATACTAAGTATAAATCTAGTTCATAGTTTCTATAAACTGTGAAGTGAATACTTTTCGAGAAACCAAATCAAGATTTTGATCCGTTACTCTGTCATTTTCGAAAATCGTCAGCCCCATCATTATAGTTACCATTCACCTTAAACCGATTTATTGTAAAGTTGTACAGCAAACAATCGCCTTGATTGCCGACTCACGTATTTACTGTCTCCTAATATTAATTTAAAGACCCTTTCATTACTGGTCAATTAATTCGGATCTATTTTGGTGGGACCGAAGCTTATGGCAGGTGTCATTTGATTATAAATTCATCGTTCCGCAATTAAAAGCCCACTTTCCCTTCTACGGCTAATAATTTGGTCCGCTTACTTATTCTGAAGTTGGATTTTAAACACACCGTAGCCTGTAATCACCATATAGGTTTCTTGGTGAACAAATAGGGCAAAAGATGTAATAATACAGTCGTATATTTTAATTAAAGGTGGAAATGTGAAAGGTGTTCGCGTTCACGCGTCTGCTAGGAAGGTAAGAAAATCATAAAGGGAAATGTTAAAAAGTTCTATTGTGGCGCGACAGCCAGTAATTAAATATATCAAGCGAATTTCTAAATACTAGGTCTTTCGCCAAAGGAATATTGTCATTAAATTTTCAAAAGAAATTGCTGTCAACACATATTTTAAAGTCCTCAAAACGTATGAAATGTTAATGTAGATTGCTACGTTTAGTTTTAAGTTTTGTGGGTAATTATAAAAACGTATTGTTGGTAGGTAGGTACCCGTAAATAAATCATAAAAATGCAGGGTGTAATTAAATGCACGGATTCAGGTAAGATGGGAGAGCATAGGTGTATAATTAATTTTGTATTTTTCGTTAGATGAATCACCGTTGATTAGATGTGTGGTGGTTTCCGTGACCATGCGCAGGCGCAGATGTTCGTGTTATAATTGCTCTCGATCCTAATGATCTTTTCACAATGGCCAACAAAGAAATCGTCACGATTATCTGTAACTGGAGACTACGTTTAATCTCTTGTTAACGCTTATTTAATTTATCTTGCAATTTACGTTTATTATGATGTTGTAAACTGATGTATTTGATAAAAGTTGGTGTAAATGACAACGATGAAGGAAGAGCCACGTGGTCATCAAGTTGGCTTCAGTCTTGGTTGTGGTTTCGGCCGGGATCCGCCTAACAATGAAGAACCACATATCAAGTAATATCATATAGTTGGGTAGGTTCCTACTATTTAGCTTCTTGCTCGCGCCTTGATATAATGGTCCTATAAAAAAGCTGGTAGCTTTTAGGACAATCGATCTTACTCCAGGTGATTCATACCTACCAACAAAATGTAACAACTTTCACATTTAGACTCTGTGACATTTAAATAACAGAAAAAATAGGTAACTAACTGTTAGATAACCTACTTAAATACGTACGCATAAGTAACAAGTTAACAATTGAAATTCGATAATTCCATCGTGGGTGGTTCTCAGTTTGTTTCAGCCAAAATCAATTTTCTAATGGCAGCCGTTGCCATATTTAGTTCTATAACTTGAACTGTCTTTGGTTTTATTAAAACTGAGATCCACACGTGTCTCTTGTCTACCTTCCTATCTGAATTCGGCATTGCTCATAAACAACGTCCATAAATCAATGTGAATTGCGCTACAAAATTGTTTTTTCGCACGTCCTCATGAGGGCGATTATATGAAAATTATAATAATTGTGCACGCCGTAATTACGTGACGCAATATGCGGCCAGTTTGAATTTATGTAAAATATCGCGCAATAAATTTACATTTTATAACTTTGCCCTCGTATCGGCGTGGGCGCAGCGATATCTCTGTTTAGGATCGCGCGCGCATCGCAAATTGCAAGCATCGATCTGCCGGCGACAGCGACGTCGGACGATGTTTACGACGTGGACCAATCAATTTTGGATGTCCGTGGGCCACAGACGTGATGTGTAGGTTTGGTTCGAATATACAGGTACGGTGGAATAGCCTTTTTACATTACTAGGCAGGCATTTGACCACCATCTCACCTGATGGTAAGTGACGAAGTAGCCGAAGATGGAGCACGCCTGTTTTGGAAACAACATATTCATGGTCCTGTAGGTACTGTTCGGGGGACACACTGGCAGGCAAAGCGTTCCATTACTTAGCCGTACGCAAAGGTTGAGCCAGTCTAGTCGAGGAGTCTGATGGAAACTAGATGGAACCTTCTATCTATTCCAGACAATTAACCTTAAAATAACGTTAGCGTGGTGTTCCGGTTTGAAGGAAGGTGGTCTGTATAGTTATAGGCATGGAACTTCACTTTAGTCCCCAAGTATCATGCTTCAGCGGTTCTGCATTTTTATTATACACGATAGAACCTTATTGTAAGCACCGCGTACGTCATTGGCGATAGTTAGTTACGACTTTCCATCAGCATCGGTTGCCCGTTTGTATCGATAATATCTATGAAGTTTATTACGTCTCCGGAGCCGATTGGCACCCCGTGAACGGTATTTTTAAAAATTACAAATTCGAACATGCACAAATTAGACAAGAGGTACAAAATGATAATACACATTTATCCGGATCGAATTAACACGGCTCTATCTGCGGCCATCGCCCGAGTCACGATTTATTTAAATTTGCTCCGCGGCAATCTTGACATAGTTCACGGGGCGCGATTAAGGTAACGATATTTTTATCCGTGTAAAATATTCTCAGTATGATAATGGTTAATTCTTGACATGTTTTATATAATGCAAGCCTGGGGCGAGTCGGCCGACACTATGTCTAATAAATTTATGGGCCTTCATTTTCATGTTGATCGCGCTCGAAATTATAATCGTCGCGCTCGGGGCGCGCCTGCGCCCGCGCCGGCCGCGTGCGCAGCCCGGCGACGGCTGTACGTCCAGTCTCCGAAAGCATCGATAAATATGGGTTAATTTCATTAAGACGGAGATCGTAGATGTCGTGGTATAGTTTTTAGCTAATTTCTTAATGCCTATCAACCATTTGAAAAATTAAATTACAGCTACAACATTATTAGATACGCAAGCCGTAATTATAACTTGCACCACGCATAATTGCTCTAGATAAGAAAAAATCTTTCAACGATTTTCTTACATTGTCTTTCTACACATCGAGTGTGAACTAATACATAAAAGTTGAATAAAAAGCCGCGTATTGTTCTCTATAGGTTTATTTTCGTTGTACATTTTCACACACTCGGCAGAGAAAAAGCAAGTCAGTAAAAAGAGAGTAAAAACGCATTAATGTCAAAGCAAAGGTCGTTACGCGGAAATAGCATGCGTTGTTCAATGACTTGGAAAAGGGGGTAGAGTGAGAAAATACATGTTTATTCGGTAATTCCACAAATGAAGGGGAAGAGTGACACTTAGAGTGGACGCTGTCGCAACTGAAGTTATAAATACGTCTACTTTTAGGCTGTCATCCTCATAACCGACAGTTACACGTAAAATTACTATTGTCAGTAGCAAAGAAACGCTGTTATTGGAGAATGTCGAACTCATCTTGCACAAAAAAAATTTAAATTTAATAACGTAAATAAAGTTATTAATAAGAGGGATTCCATGTAAGTGAAGTCGTTATCTGTATCAGGAATCGATATTTAACATGATCATTTTCTGCCACCAAATGACGTCATGTCTGATAAATATCAACTATGCCATGCAGTAATTAACAATTTGTTATGTTTATTAAAACCACGACATGTTTTAAGTGAAACGGTGACTTCAAGTTCCAGTTTAGTCATGTTTCATTACTCACCGGTGTAGTATAAGTTTTTAATCGAATATTTACCCGTCTTCATAATAAAAAATAGTCCCTAATTTCATATTCTTTGGTATCATCATCATCATCATCTTGGCGTTATGTCCCGGTTGCGACCCCGCGCGGCACACGAGGGCCCAGTGTCCGTCTATTTCATATTTTTTTATGTATGTATTCTAAATCAGTGTCCCACAACTACTTTTGCTGTTACAATTAGGGCGGCTGGCACCAAATTCTTAATCACATTTAGGCTTAAGATAAACACACTTTCATACAAAACGACGTTATTAAATGTGTTTAAGAATTTGATTATTATGTTAAACAAGATTAATTACGAAACTACGAACCGTTTACCTCGGCATATTTCATGCTGTCATAAGCTCACTCACGAAGCCCAAGCGGTACAGCGACGAGCACGTGCGAGCAGCCGTCTAAACGACAGCGCAAAAAGCAAACTGCTGTTTTATGGAAATACCCCCATTTGTCCGGGAGCGAGCGGCGACAAAGCCACTTGTCCCGGAAACGAAACACTGCAAGGGTATGTAGATTTATCTCCTTTGATGTTCAAATGTTATGGCGTAAAAATAGCGTAGAAATGGCGCAAACTCGCCCCAATGGGAAAGTTTTGACGGTAGAATGTTTGTTTAGATGAATAGCTGGTGGGGGATGGTTTTTTATATATTTTGTTGTCAAATAAGCTTGTAGGTTTAGATAAGCTGTTTAGTTGAAATACCTGTTGTAATGGTCTCGGGATAACTTAGGCAGGGCCCTGTCTACTTAAAAATATGTTCATGTTTGAATGAGAGATTAAATAAGTATTTGGTCACTGCAGGTAAAGTAGGCAAGTATGCTTTACTTTACCACAAAGGAAAATATTTTGAAGAATACGAAGTTGGTCGTGGACTGCACTAACTTACAGCGTGCTTCTTTCTTTACCAAAATTTGTAAGATGTCACCGTGTACGTACATAAGGCTAGTAAGTAAGGCTAGTACGTACAAAAGGCAGATGCCACCATGGTAGTAGGTACGTCCCTGACGGGTATAGCCCTATTTTTGAAACAGCGCATCCAACCGAGCGCTCACTTCTAAAGCTTGTCTTTTCTATCTCTTGAAACTTACCAAAAGTGTGAAAGAGACGTGAGTGCTGTCAAAAATAGGGCCCCAGGAAATGGCAAACCTCTTGCGTCTTCAATAATTGAATAATTCATCTACAACTGTAGTTATGAAGAAGTGTACTTCTTGACATTTTGAGTCTCCCGAATCGCGGCCTAACATATTTCCCAAGCACAGACTTCGAAACTATCAATTTGCTTTTCAACTAGGTATTCCGCGTCCCATACAGTGCGACTCATTACAGCCGCGTGCGCAGATAAAATATTCCACCCCGTGAGATCACCGATAAGTGCGAAGTTGCCATTTGGCGATCGTGCTCATGTAAATGCAATTGACATTTGCGGCATCGACGAGTACCTATTGCTGAGCGTAAAATTGTAACTATGTGGCTTTGGTTACGCGTGTTATGCGGGACTTGCTACATGTGAGGGTTTGATATTATTAGGGTACCTCTAAACTTGGCGACTGCGCGGCGAATTCAGCTGTTGCATGTTGCACCAGTGCGCTAGCGGCGCGTTTCATTTCACTGTACGAAACAATCGAAAGCGCGGCGTTGATGAAACGGCGTATTCGCAAGCACCCTAAGGTAGAACTTAGTTCTAATTATTCATCAAAATCATCATCTTTGATGTGACGTTCTCCAGTGAAAATAAGCCTGCCTCCATGCCTTCAGTAGGTACACACCCATCGACTTTGTATTACTTCTGGCTTCCATCGACTCGCTTCTTCCTTTGCAAGAACCTCCTGCACTGTGAGTACGCGCATGTCTATCGACAACCTTTTATCTTATATGTGAGCTATTTATTTCATGAATGAAACTTCAATCTACGCTTAGCATTTTTGCGCCGAAGTCGGTAACACACTAGTGATACCCCGTTGCGTCCATATATACCTATATCCAGTATATCCACCCAAATATATATAGAAAATTGATACAGATAAAACTTAATCGTGCCCCATACGCAGCCACGATAATCACTGCAGTTGAATTATAATAATTGTTTTATAAGGCTCGCATTCTGCGTACGTGACGTGTGCGCCGGCGCAGGGACCGGTTGACAGCGACCTCGCCAATGGCCGCCGGCCGCCGCGATTGGTCAGCCGTTATGCTCTTTCTCCGATTTTCTTTTACTGTATCAAATGATACAGCCATTTTTAATACGGTCTCTCCCGTGTTGGTCTCTACCGCCATCAGGCAACGTGTTATATCAACCCATACACAGTGAGTTGTTAGGTTGATGTATGACATCAGCCTTTAACAGAAACCTTTAAGCATTGATATAGAAATCATCTGCAATAAATGACAAAAGTCAATGATGATATGGAGCGTCTCGTATTGGACGTTAGTTGAATAAAGATGACGTTCAGCGACAATTATATACATATTTCAGGTATGAAATGTGAGACACTTCATCAATGAGACATTTTATTCAAGTAGATGAAACAAGGCACTATGATTTTTTGTACAGTTTTTTAATTATTTTTTTCTTAGAATTTGAAATTAAATGTTGCGTTCGCCGTAAAAAACGTAGGGCCAAAGTTCCTTACTCTACAATCCTTAACTCTACAAAACCTACATTTAGTCAAATGGTGTGGCTTGCTTAATAAATTACAACAGAAGTACCTTAATTGCTGTAGGTATATATGAGGACGAATATAAAACGCTAGATACCATGTGCACCACATACAAAACGCTTTCCAAAGATTGTTTCCACAGCACCCATCAAAACCAGCCGTTCAAATATTATAACGCCATGACCTGCTTCCATACCTTCATGAACAGGGTTGGGTATCAACCTCGGGTATCGGCGGAAAGGATCTGCGTTTTAATAAGATTATTAATTGCTCTGGGAGCAGCTATCGAGCCATAATTGCCGCGAATCGAGTGTCGCGCAATGGAGAAGGATGGTATTCAATATCCTAGCCACTTATTTATCAATGGAACAATATATCATACACTAGCCTGGTAAATTGTTTTAAGAAAAAACTTAAGGGCCTAGTATGACTTTGTTACTGTAAACGTGGGCGGCCATTGAGATTGTATCTACTGGGGGGCGATTCTCGCGCTATAATATCTCAAATTCGACTTTTCTATGGCCAAAAAACTGTATTAAAAGGTCACTGGACTGTCGAAGATATTTGTGAAATTATTTTTGACTGCAATAGACATTTCAATGTCATTATTAGAAGCGATATGTGGCTAGAAAAAATATCAAATTCCAGATGTCACAGCGCAAAAAATTAATCCCGCGCCTACTGTGCATCGTGGATACTTGAACTGCAAACTTGTGATGTCGAGATTTTGTGAGTCATTTTAAAGCAAGATATATCTAAGTACACTTGAATATAAAATAACAGTACTTCATATTTTTGCATAACAAATTATCGCCTCTGAGACAATCATTTTCCAATTACCACATCAACGCATATCGATGAGATGACCTCAATCGATCGACATAAGTTGAAACAATCGCAACGAATATCGATTCCATGACACAGATATCGACGTCTTTTTTTATAATAGTACTAGGTATTATAGTTATTCAAAATTATAATAATAATACTTATTATAAAATTATTACCTACATAATGGCAAAAACTATCATTTGTTAATTTTCTAATATTCTCCATTGTATGACAATTCTGTTTTAATTGCTTTCGTTTTTAGAAAACAATTGTTAGGTATAAGTACCTAACTATTGTTTTTATGGGTATTTAAATTAATTTCGTAAACTACTCGTATAGAAGATACGATCCATTTAATTATTACAAAAAATATTACACACGTATTTTTTGTTTTCATATTATAAATTCAATAACGTGTCACCCAAGTGAAGTGTCAGTAGATCATTTCTGAATTAATTTTGTGTAAATAACATGCTCTAATAAGGTGAATCAACTTTTTCTTGTCCAGTACTTATCCCCGTAATTTAAATTACTTTACTCCAAAACTAAAAAAATAAACACCGTTACTTGTTTTTGTATAGTACAGTTTTATAACGCTTCATCCTTATATCGTGGATCTTCCACTATCCGCACGAGCCGCTTTGGTTCGACCTTTATAACACGTACGGCTAAGGAATGGAACACGTTGCCTGAGAGTTTGTTCCCTGATTAATATGCGCATGAAAGCAGCCTCTCTACTGCAGCGCTTGCATGGCAGTCGCAACACCATCCTAAAGATGGATTGGATAGAGCTAGCTATAGGCCTCAAATAGTGTTACCTACAGAATAATCTTACTAATGTTACTAACATAACATATAAGTACAATTGTTACTAATATAATACTAACAAGTTATGGATCTATGGTCTGAAATAAATATATTTTAATTTAATTTAATTTAATATAACCTGGACGCCTTCAAGGCAGGAGTGAAGAGACTGTCCCAAGACGGGCATGCTCCATCTTTGGCCGCATCGTCACTTACCAACAGGTGAGATGGCGGTCAAATGGCGGTTTAGTCTAATAAAAAAAATCGCTGAGGTGAATGAGTTCTTGAATGGAAAACGCGACTCAGTTAGAGTAGTGCAGGACGCCCTCCGGCCAGGTGGAGGAACGATTTACGAAAGACTGCAGGTGAATGCTGGATGCGACAAGCCGAGCACAGGATGCATTGGCGCTCAGGCTTATGTCCAGCAGCGGACTAATAGTAGTTCAAATTTTGAATGACAATCCGAAACATTCATTATCGTGATTGGCCGCCGGAAGTCGTCCAGTACCTATGCCTCAGATGGATCCATCGGTAACCCTCAATAGTCTAGAAATAGTCAGTACACCTCTTGATACGAGCAATGAGAAAGAATACGATCCACGTTTCTTGAAATAAAGGCAAACCCTTTTAAAACCAGATTGCTCGTTTATTGTGATTGTGTATATTAAACCCGAATATTGGTCTCGACAGCGACGTAATTATAATGATTGCCGCTTTCCATTACATTTAATAGTGGCAATAACACGAGCAGACGTAACTTCTTTTTGTAATTATTGGCAATTGGACATTTCGAAACGGACCTGACAGAGCTGGAAAGTATCACCAATTATTCGGCGGGCAGCAGCCGAGTGTCGTTCTAGACACGCAAGTGAGAAAGAAATATAAAAGCACGTTAAATAGCTAAGTTGAATAAGTTCAATGTAAATGTCAATGCGGCCTGGAGCGGCAAGCGCACGCACTACGCGATGTGTACGCTATTAATGCGAAATAACTATAATTTGGCGGGCGGCAGCGCGGCCTGCGCTGGCCTGCGCCCGCGCACCGGCCGCGGCCGCGACGGAAGCCTGTCACAGCCGCAATTACCGTACCGAGAATCGGCATTAGTTCGTCGGCTCAACTATTTATGTAAAACAAGAGCAACCGGCAACCGGCAACCTCCCGTACGGGGAAACGGCGATTGCACGCATCGCTCATTAAGCACTTTAGAGCAATTTGAGTTGGAGAAAAAGTCGGCCGAGTGGCAGCATTGCGTGGTCAATTAAAATGTTGCCGCTTGCCGCTTGCCGTGCCGCGCCCGCTGCCAACGGTTCTTTCGCGTACAAAACGGCAAAATAACACAGCCCGAGCTACCAGCGCTGGCGCTGAATTGCCAATATCCTCTGGAAACCGCGACGTGAAAATGGCAACTAACTACGGCACTTCTTAGCAAAATGTCGACGGTAAGTAGAAACTAAATACTTACATGTCTCCGGCTACTTAATTTGCGTAGGTACGAGTGGCACGCCACTTAGCTGCGGTATTATTTAAATTATATACACTTATGTATTAGGTGTTTAAGATTCATGATAATTAAGATTATAGCAATGAAGTACGCGTTATCAAAATAGGTCTTGTAATTTTTGGCGCTAAAATCCCTCACATTGTAAGGTGTAAAGAGAATGCGTGCTCTCTCTAGACGCTTGTTCATTTAGCTATTGTGTGCGAGTCATCCTGGTAGCGGCCATTACTAAACAAATAGCAGCCGCGGTCCATTACATCTGAGCTGCGCGGGCGCACCGTGACTAGCAACTTGCCCGCGCCTACGCGCTGCGGTTCCGGTGAAACACGTTTTTAAACAATCCCAAACATATTTATACTTTATTAAGTAGACCGTATGTACTAATATTTAACTGTAGTTTAAACTTATTAAGTTTTCTTCCGAAGTTTTCAATGAAATAAGCCCCTTGTTTAGTTACAAACATAATATTCATTATTTTGGTTAAAAAGTGTCCCAGTAATCATCTCCACGAAGCTGAAGTGGACAGTTGGAATTTGTCACCCGCATGAGCCCATTGTAATCAGCGAGGACAGTACTAAAAGGGACTACTCGTTAAAATCGGGAATAACCGGTAAAATGTAAAAAATAAATAGAATGAAGACCGCATGCTAAGACGCCTTAAAAGGCTGCATACAGTCACGCCTTATTCCCGTAGCAGACAGAAACTACTTTGTTCCACTTGCTGCGGTCCTGACAAATCTCTCTCGCTTCTTCCACATTCATCAACTACAACTTTTCATACATGCTTGTCGGTTTAGGGAACTCTTGAACTGACATTTCATTAAAATATCTCCGGCCATGCATAGGTGTCATCGAAACTATTGATTACGAAAATTAGCAAACAAATATATTATTACCATTTATCCTAATAAATATAATATAATATTCGCATGTTTGCAATTTTTTTGGTCTAAATTTAAAAGACGTTAAACATGGCATTAGCTTGACTTTTACCCGACCGAGCGGCCCAAAGGAGCATACAACAGTTGGGATTGGGAGAGCCGTCTTGATTTTAATGGATCCCGGTTGGTTAAGTCGCTATGTTCCGCATTACAATTTATTATTTGTTTATGGAGTGTTTTAAAAATAATACCGAAATTAGGTAAGAAATTTTTAAGTCCTTATGGAATAAATAAGAACGAGAAGTTGAAGGGAGTGAGTAGAGAATTCGTCTTTAAAGCCGAGGGTAGAGGCAATAAAAAGAGTTAGAACACATCCAACATATTTTGTACGTGTACCTATCTAGTTCGTATCTAGTTCCTAAACCTAGCCAGTCCAATTGAACAAAACTCCACTGGGCAACCGTACACCCCGTCGCACTCCCAAATAGAGCCGGGCAGAACAAAGCGCGGCTAATTGAACCCCGCGCGGGCATCCATCACCGGCCGAAACGAAAACACTGTTAGTTTTGCCGCCGAATTATTAATTACATTCCACAAAAAACCGAACACACGACGCCGAAACGCATAAATTTCTTCCTTTTTCACCGCACAAAGGCGCCGTGGCCCATAATACCACGCTAAACAGATTACCGCACCCGACACGGCCGTCGCGGCATAATTTTTGGCGCCAGTAGTCCTGCCTCTAGATTAAACTAATATGAAAAGGAAATTGGGTAGAAAATGGACGAAGGCTCTATGTGTCATTAAGGATTGGTTACGGGTCCGAAGCGCCGCCGAGAGCCTTTCTGTTTGACTTCCCTTAATTGAATTAACATTTAGGCGCTTTTTATGGACTGCCGGTAATGCTCGAGACTAAATTTAATGGGCCATTTTTAGATAATAACAATAACATTCACGTGACGGTTATTGCTTTATAAATAAATTTCGACCACGCTTCCCTTTTGAGGGTGTCTTCTATTTAATTAAATAAATATTTTAACGGATATAATTCTTCATTTATATACAACTACTTACCGGTATAAAACTTATAAATAAGTATGTTGAAATTAAGTTTATTGAGGTAGTTTTAAATATTTTATTTACTAATTTAAATATTAATGAGTGCTGTAGGGAAGTTACGCCACAAGTGCTTTAAGGTATATATACGCCATAGGTACGTTAGGTTGGTATTATTGTATATGGGCCAATTATTGGCTGCTATTATAGCAGGCCCTTATAGAAAATTCTAATGAGTTACCCGGGCGCATTACAATGGATATCACCGGCTGAAATATTCATAGTGAAATCATTTCGGCCGGATGACCGACCGATTTATTATTCAGAGTGGGTGAGGTGACACAAAAACTTTCTGAATTGCTGTTCAGATTCCAGCTACAGTTACAAGTTACGACTCAACTCGTTACAAGTTTTTGGGTCTACTTTGTTTGTTCCTCTATAAATAGGTTCGAATGGAAATTAACTGAACAAAACTAATATTAATGTTATTGATTATTGACTTTATTTATAAAGGACAAACCTACTATGACTTCTACTTCTATTGCTGTAGTAAATACAAAATAAAAATAAAAATATGTCACATTACCTAATTAATCAATCAATTGTAAAATTGACGACTAATAAACAAGGCATTAATTTTCTACTACAGAAAAGCTTTATGGCTAAATTGTACTTTTAATTTTATTTATCCATCTTATTTTTCTGAGTTCGGATATGAGTCCATGGGGATGTGGGTGTGGGGCGATCTCCATGAATAGTAATAAAGGTGAAAGTGCAAAGTAAGGCACTGAGGGGCCAGGAGGCGTTGTTGTGGCCATAAGGGGAATCGTGAGGGTTTCCATATAGAATATGCCGTATTTTTTTCATAGATTTTAGTATTTTTCTTAGTCGCCGAAGCAACAATGTTATCGATATTTTTTGCTACACTAGTACTTATTAAATCTATAAAATATTTTTTTTAGTGAGAATGTGAATGTTAGAGAAATATAAAGCTAACATTATATGAAGTACGGTAATGAGTATTTTTACTTGCTATGAAAACAGTATCGGAACTGATTTCAATACTCTTCTTGCAAAGCTTTTTTGTGTGTCCAGAGTTTTTCAACCTCGGGAAGACCCAAGGGGAAGTCTCGTCGAGTGTATCTTGCCGCTTATGGTGCGTGCCAAATCGACAATACCCGGGGGTGCGGTGTGTCTAAATAACCGCCCCGGGACCGCCGAGGTTTGTTCTAAAATTTCAAACATCACATCGTGAGTAGCATCTTAATACGGCTATTATGGGACCATTCGTTAGAGGTTGGAAGGCTTGGATTAGCTAACTTGATTTTACACCCAATTTTTATTCTTGTAGCAAAACATGAAGAATAACTTGAGTGTTTTGGTTGGATTACCAATCTCGGCCTATTCTCTCGTTGTAATTCTATAGAATATCAACCTATACTAACAAACTCGGTTACAACAGAGCCTACAATCTAACTCCATTCCAGACATTATCATGGCATGTCCGCTTAAAATGCAGGTATGTGGTCGGCACGCCGGTCAAGAACACCTTGCTTTCGTGCCGCGGGCCGCTATCGCCGCGTCACCGCTAGGCGCGCGGGTGTCTGAGGGAGACTCACATTCATGAGCAGGTCCGGTGAGGAGGATCCCTTGCCGCTCATGTCTGCGGCGGCGGTGGCGCATGTCACTCACTGGCACTCGCGAGCGCGGGCTGGTACGGCGCGGGCGCGGGCGGTCTGCGTGCGCCGAGCGGTCGCGACTGCCGCGCGCCGGCCCCCACCGCACCGACCCCCACCGCTACCGGCTGCCTCATTTCTCACTATAATTTGCGTGCTGCTCGTTTTTTACCATTATTACTCCCTCGTTTTGTTTTACGTATTATCGAGTGCATCCCGCTCGCACCGGCCGCCATGCGCGCGGAGCGCCGCCCAGATAATAGCCTCGCAATTACGTTACGCGGCCGCGGTTGCGAGACGCGGCGATGGCGACATCTAGCGGTGAGGGGCGGAACTAATGGCGCGAGAGGATTGTCCTCCGGGATGGATTATGAACGAAAGTCAATACGTAACAAAATAGAGCATAAAATAATATTTTAAAATTCTTAAATTGCTTTTGCTTCATTTTAACTCCGAGTAAGGAACTAATCGTGGCACCACAGGTAGTACCTACATAAAGTTTTCAAACTTCAAAAAATAACTCCAAAAACTTAACCAATTAATTTATAAATACGTGACATGAGACATGCAAGTAATCACCAATAGCAGCCCATAACAGTCCACTGCTAGACTTGACCCTGTTCCACATCAATGGAGGGTTTTGCCAAAAGCTCCAAGCTTGGCAGGCGTACCTACCTTGAAAATGCTGCTGTCCATTTTCTGGGCTACAGAGATCCTAACTGGCCAGGAGACATTACAACACATAAGAGAGACATAAATAAATATTTAAAAAAACTTATTCCGAATCTAAATTATTATTCGCCTTTTACGACAACCGCAAGTCCGCAAGTGGTTGATGCCAATATACACTCTACCAGGCACCACACAAGGTATTAATTTGCAATAGTCATCAAAAGCCTATAACAGTCCACTGCTGGACTTCGGCCTCCTCTACATCTTTTTATCAAGAACAGCGCAGTGGTTATCTCGCTACACTGCCTTTCGGGTTCCGTATTTGGTTCGCCAAGGAAGAAATAGACTTTTAGCTTCTGTTATTAGTCGATACGATCATTCCCATTGTTTTCCCAACACTTTAAAGTGTGGAATATCTTATATTGATGGTACGAGTCTTGATGGTCACCTGATGATAGGACTCTAGTGAATGAGATTCTATACACTCCCGTCATCTCTCCTAAATATAAGTATACTTACATCAAATAACATGTTTCTTGTCGCTGTTTTCCGGATAGATGGGTAAGGCTGAGTGACGAGTGATATTACAGGAAAATCAGGCTTAACAACTTATTATGTAGTTCTCAAGATGGCATGACCCCTACGGTTCGGCTTACTTTTAATTAAGGTACAGGCTACAGTGAGGTTACTGCATTCCATATGATAGACTGATATGACTACTCGTTTATCCCTTTCATAAGATACCTAAAAGGTGTAAAATAAACTTCTAGAATTAATACAACTCCAGTAATGTTGTACATCTTTGATAGCGTTTGCACTGGCGTGGTATATCCATTAGATATCCATTCACTATCTATGTCAAAAATTAATAAGTGCTCCGGACGAAATGACTAACACATAGACATGACATATGACATACTATCGCAAATATTTATGTTTTGAATTTTACGGAGAAACGATGCAAATAATTTAACTTCATGTTTTTGATAAAGTGCAAGAAGGAGCCTTGTGCTTATTATCCTACACATGATATTTATATTCACATAGGGTGCATCAGGAATACTACAAATCGTAAATGTTAATGACTATAAATTAAGTTCCATTAGAATTTATATGGCAAAAGTAAGTTAAGCAAACCACGCTGCTACGGAAGAATCGTAGCGGTCTACGAGCCCGTAGCACTTCATTAAACAAAGTAAAAGCAAATGTATTCCGAAATTAAAATTTATTTTTAAATTAAAATGGCAAGGCACTTAACAATAGGTAGACATCACATGTAATAAAGTTTGGTAACATGCATAAAATACTTTCTATCTTAAAATTTAGCTACAATTATTTACAAAAGCGCAGTCCGTTCACGTTCACATAACAAAAACTGACACAAAAAAGTTCGATGTTATTGTCCGAGCGCTACCGGGGGTTGTAGGTTATAATGTCCTTGGAACATCGCGTAGTTGTCTTTTGTGGCGCATTGGTATGGAGTGAAGGGCGCCGTATAATGCTGATAGACCCTGTGCTGGGGCTGAGCGCGTCCATAGAGCGCCTCTTGCCGGGTCTCGCCGCACCAGCCTCCTGTCACACCGCCGTACACCGTACCACTCGGGAAACCGTTACACGCACTCGACACTACGCTGGGAGCCACCGCTGCGTAGTTCAAAGACATCGGCTTCGGAACGCTCGCGGTCGGCACTGTACCGTAGTTACTGCTGCCGATGGAGGTGGCCGGCTCTTGCGCAGGCATAGCTTGCCGCTCTGATGTATCACTAGAAACTTTGGCTTCTTCCTTGTCCTCGTCTTTTTTCTTTGTTTTTCTGGAGACGTTGGCGTGGGTCTTGACGTGCTTCGCTAGGTGGTCGGACCGCATGAACCGTTTCGCGCAAAGCTGGCACGCGAACCGCTTTTCGCCGGTGTGCGTGCGCAGGTGCCGCTGCAGCTCGTCCGAACGCGTGAACCGCTTCCCGCAGAACAGCCAGTTGCAGACGAAGGGTCGCTCGCCCGTGTGCCAGCGTAGGTGGGCCTTCAAATGCGAGGTTTTTCCGTAGACTTTGCCGCAGCCAGGGACGTGGCAGACGTGTTCTCGTTTGGCGCCGTCTTTTCCGTAGTTTGGGCCGAAGCCGGCGGCTTCTGTGAGGCAGTTGGGGCAGCGGCACTTGGCGCAGCGGCGCTGCAGCTCGCGGGCGTCTTCGGCGTTGACGGCGGCGGTGGCTGGTGGCCAGTAGGCGGGGTACTGTGCGTAAGGCAGCTCTCGCCACGCTGCGCCGCACCACGCCCCGGAGGAGGCGCTGCTGGTGGAAGACAAGTCCGACGCCGGCGATAGCGCCTCGCGGCTGTACCCGTAGCCCGGCATCATCGACATCATCTGGAAATAGATATGGATTGTTAGCATGGCGGAATAAAATCATACCAGTCGTATCCTGTGCAAGTCTCTCAAAAACACAAGTTTAGAATAAAACAGTTAACAAAAATAAAATATTCAAATTAATTTTTAATTAATATCTAATCTACAGCTAACGGTTAAGCATAACTTTTTTAAAATTAATTTAATATCGTATTTCTAATAAAAAAAAATTAAAATATTCCTCTCAACATTTTCCAAAAAAAAATCTAAAACTTTAACCACTATCATTTCATTTCCGTGTCTAACCGAAGTGTCACTCAAAAACAATAAACACTACCAAGGAGCCGAGCCGGGGGCGGACGAACCTGTTGTGCGGGCGGCTCCACGTACTGCATTTCCGGCGCACGGTGACAACTGCGAGACCTCGAAACCTCGAAATCTCCAACTGGATAATTACAGGGCGGCACTCCGCTCGCGCCGAGACGTTTTTAATAACTGGCTTCGGATAGAGGTAACGAGCGGTTGTCACCTCGCCCCGACCCGCCCGGCCCCGCCAAGGGGCAGGGTGCCGCGGGCGGCGCGCGCGCACCCCGCAGCCTCCGAGCCCCGCGCCCTGCGCCCCGCAACGCCCCGCGCCGTGACTTATGGGGCTTATGGGCCATGCGTTGAGTCTTGAGCAGTCAGTATTATGTTCCTTGGTCTTGAGAAAGCCCCAAGCAAGATGCAGCCCTATTAAGGGACTGTAGAGCTGTATTTAATTCTGCTTGCGTACTGATTTCGTATCGATCTTTATTCACCGATCAAATGCCAATTGGACCTTTGTTACTTGGATGTGTTTCACGTATTCCGGTAGTAGGTACGGATAGGTAAATATACCTATGGAACGTGCATAATTAGATTAGATTTTAATCAACTAACCTACTATCATTTCTGAGGGTCTAATCTAATCTTTGTACCGTACCGTAAATCGAAACTACGGATCATAAGTCGAAGGCATTAACAAGTTAATTTAATAAAATTGGAACGGGCCTTAGTTCGAACATTTTATTTAAATTAAAAAATAATAAAGTATCTAAAAATCCATAAACCAGTATAGCGTGAGAAACTTATGGTCAGTCCAAGTGGTCCATACAGAAATCAACGCAGTCGCACACAACTGTTGGGTAGGTATCTAATAATTTGAGTTCCTTTCCATCTCGGACTCGCAGCCGCTTAATGTATTTAATTTTTTCTCTATTTCGGTCGGCAGTTCGCGGCAGACGCATGATTTATGCATATCCGAGCGGAGCCAAACCTTTAATTACACGTTGTTAAAATATGGCAGTTTGTTAAATCGTTCGAGCTGCTTTTGTTTTACTAAACGCCGCGCTCTCCACTCGGCTGTACCAGGCTCTACCTACACACCGCACACTCCCTTTTCCCTGTCCAACTTAATGTATTTTTTATTCCACTAATTGGCTCTGCGGCCGAAAATTTTTATTTACAAAACAAAAGAGAGCCGACCTCTACACGAAGTCTTTACAAAATCAACATTACCTACCCAAATAATAAATTACGGATACGACAAATGAAAGGGCCCAAATAACCAGAACAAGTGTTAGTAGAAAGAAGTACCGAAAGGCATTCCGGGAATCTGGCTACTGTTGTATTTGCTGATTGTCGATGCATTTACATGCTGACAATAATAGCAGTTAACCTGTCGACATGTTTACGACTGCGAAGAACAATAAAGGCGGGCGCAGTGTCCGGGGGCTACCGGTCTGCGCCGACGCATAAAGCCCCCATGCCGGGGACAATAGTAACTACTAATGCGCTATGATCGGTCTCCTCACGCCATAAATCTTACGGCTGCTGCGTTTTTGTGTCCGGCGTGCGAACTCGCAAACTTTTGACTTTCGAACACCGACCCAGGCTCTTCAATCATTTTCTGGGGACAAGATAACATGTGACGATCAAACGAATTGGCCGACAATGACAGCCACTGAGTAATTTGAACATTAGCATGCGTTCGTGTGTACGAAATTATTTGAAGATAAGGGAAAAGAAAGCCGCTAAAAAGAGATAGGTTTTTATTAAACTACCTTGTGTAGGTACTTTGACACATTACCGAAATAGGCACCAATCTCGTACGTACAATTTATAAATAATGTAAAGTCTTATAGAGAGCAAATAAACAAACATTGAAATGTAATTTTTATTGGTGGACCTACATGTCCGCCACTCACTTCGCTACCGTTATAGGTGGCGCTGTCACCCGGTACAAGTCGGCTCTGCACATTTAATTCTTTTAAAAATAGTAAATCGGCAAAATACCTAATAAAATTATAGATAGTATCCAGTACTCTCAATACCCAACTGTGCAGTGTAAGTGTTATTCGATCTGAGTTTTTAATACAACAGTGTAAAAACAACGTAAAGTGATAAGCTATAGTTCGCCGCCAAAACGAGACACGAACTAGTTATTACAATTATAAACAGTGAAAAACGTGTATTACCTACCTACCCTGGACGTATTTGAAGGTAAAAGTGCGCCGTAGAACAATTTTGAATAACAATATTTTTTTGCATCTAAACAGACGCTTTCAAATTCAAGAGACGCTTCGAAATTCAAATTTTTCAACGATTTTTCTCCTAGGAATAGTCGATACGTATACAATTTTTCGCGCGTGTGCCGCGGGTATCAATAGAGCCGACGTGGAACTAACTGACGCTCGAACGGGTGCTCCCGGTTCGAATCTCCTTGTCGTACATGAGTTTTTTTTTCTACTTTTTTTAAATTTTGTATTTTATTTTATTTTATACTACATGTGCTTTTTGTTTATTACGCATTATTAGTTTTTTTAATGTGATGCTCGTAAGAGAAGATAGCAATACTTCAGTTTTTCAGTACTTTTCATGTAAAAAATTACTTTATAACTACATTAAAAATGAGTGCGCCATTGAAATGTGCTAAATGCCAGAATCCACTTCCAAAAAAGGATTACCTACGCTGCATGATATGTAAGTCAGGATATGACACAGACTGTGCAAATATCGGAACGAAACAATTTAACTCGATCGAACGAAAGGATAAGTGGAAATGTCCAGAATGCTTGAACAAACGGCCAAAGGCAGGAAATAATACTCCGAATCACAACACATCAGCAGTAAATGTTGTATCAGACCAATGTGATCGCAATGTCACCCATCGCAGAAAAGCAACGCAAGAACTTAGCTCTGAAATGACAAATTCGGAAAACACGAATATTATAGTTGCGGAGTTAAAGCAATATTTGACTGAGTTATTTCAAAATCAAATGGATAGTTTTCGGGAGGCGATGGCCAGTCTAAGCAACACAATTACAGCCCAAAACAGTCGCATTGAACAGCTAGAAATCAGGTTGTGCATGTTAGAGAGCAAAGCCGAAGAAAAGCTTACGAGTAGCACTACAGGTCTGGAAAATACTATAGCACAACTGCAGAATGAAATATTTGATCGAGACCAAGCTTTATTATCTAATGATTTAGAAATTGCTGGCTGCCCAGAAGTTGAAAATGAAAACTGCACACATTTAATACTAGCAGTTGCAAAAAAAATCGGCATCGATCTCGACGAACACGACATTGTATCGGCGGAGCGAGCGGGGCCGTTACGGCTGGCGCCGGCGGCGGCTGAGCGCGGCGCGGGGGCGACGGGTGCGGGCCGGCCGCGGCCGGTCGCCGTGCGGTTGGCGCGACGCGCGCCGCGGGACGCCATGCTGCGCGCCGCGCGCGTGCGCCGTAACACCACAACAGAGGGATTACAGCTGCCCGGGCCCATAGGCCCGTTGTACATTAATGAACGGCTTACCAAACAGAGCCGGGTACTTTTCCAAAGAGCACGAACGCTAGCCCGAGACCTGAAGTATAAATACGTCTGGACACGTGACGGAAGAATATTTGTCCGACAGGATGACGGACTGACAAGATCACGGATACGATCAGACATAGACTTATTGAGAGTTTTTGGTAAAAACTCAATTTGATCGCTCATGTCCAAGTTTACTGATACTAATTTATATAATAAGTAACTGTTCTACTTTTCGTCTATGTAAAGTAATATATTTTTTGTTAATATGTATAAGGTACTCTTTTTTATACTTGCACACACTCAAATACACTAACACACACACACCTACTAAATTATTCAACTTGTGTAACAAACACACTTATTTACAACTATTACTAATCAATGGCTAACAAAAAGGAAAAGTATTTGATATTAGGGTTACTAAATGCTAGATCTTTAAATACTGGTGAAGACGAGTTAACAGTGTCGGTTTCCAGTAACAAACCTGATATTCTAGCTATAAATGAAACCTGGTTAAAAGCAGGAAATGAAACACCCATACCTACAATACCGGGTTATAGATTCATACATAGACCTAGAATAGGGAAAAGAGGCGGCGGAGTAGGGTTCTACATCAGACAAGGCATCTCTACGCGGACACGACAGCATCCAACCTCCACGCTGGAACAAATGTGGATAGAAGTACAACTACCGGGGTCTACTCTCGCTCTAGGCACCGCGTATAGACCGGAGAGTGTCAGCGTTACAGATGCATTAGACGCCCTCAGTGAGTCCATCAATACTATGGCGCACTGCGATTACACCTGTATTCTTGGCGACCTCAACGTGGATATAGCACGGATGGAATCACTACAAGCACGTGAGCTGATCACCTTTTGTGAACAACATAATCTAGAACAATTAGTTAACGAACCGACTAGAATAACCAGCTATTCGGGAACCACCATAGATTTAGTGATAACCGATTGTAAATCAAAATGTAAAAGTGTTACAGTACATCATAATCCATGTCTTAGCGATCACGGGATGGTTTTAGTAGAATTTGATATTAAAAAGCCAAAACACATCAAACAACAGAAACTTCTGAGGTGTTTACAAGATATCAATTTTGATTTATTTACAGCTGATTTGAACAGAATCCCCTGGAAATCTATCTACGATTCAGAAAATGTAGATCACATGGCTGAAACGTTCAACAATTTTATGTTAAGACTTTTCGACTTACATGCACCAAAAAAAATATTACTATAAGAGGTAAAACAAAACCGTGGATAACAGACATGGTAAAATTTATGATGGGTTTACGAGACGAAGCGTACCTAAAAATGCACAAAACTAAAACGGAAAGCTCAGCAAATTACTATCGTAGTCTTAAAAATCTAGTATCTGCAACAATTAAAAGAGAGAAAAAAGCATACTATAATTACTACATTAATAAAAATATTTCTAAACCAATGTTCCTATGGCAAAACCTAAAAAAGTCAACACTATCTGAAGTCAAACGTTCTCACACCATTCCTGATAATTTAAATGATCCCAATAAAATCTCCGACCACTTTCTAAATTTACCAACAATAAACAAACCACCACAAATACCTTTAGATAAAAATGTACTGCAACATGATCTAAGACTGCAACAGGAAGAATTTCAATTAAAACTGACTACTGACAATGAAGTAAAAAAAATTATATACAACATTAAAACGAAGGCATCAGGACATGATGGCCTAAATATAGACATGATTAAGATGACTTTAGACGTAACACTTCCAATTATTACATATATAGTTAACAAGTCAATAGAAACCAATAGTTACCCTTCCAATTGGAAAACAGCTCTAGTCAGGCCCATACCTAAAAAAAATAATGTTACCCAATTAAATGATCTGAGACCAATATCAATCTTGCCAGTATTATCAAAGGTTATAGAAAAATCTGTTCTTAACCAAATGCTCGATTTCTTAAAGGATAAAAATATCATCCCGAGTTATCAGTCCGGGTTTCGTAGAGGACATAGCACAGAAACCGCACTCCTTAACGTTACCGATGATCTAACAGCGGCATCAGATATGGGATTGACTAGCGTCATGGTTTTACTAGATTACTCGCGTGCTTTCGACTGCTTGGATAGAGAAGTTCTTCTATGCAAATTAGCTAATAATGGGTTCTCAGCTAACACTTGTAAATGGTTCCAATCCTTTTTAAGCAATAGACAGCAAATTGTAGTCACTAATGGTAAAAGAGGAGAAAATCTGTACTCTGCTTTGCGATCTGTAGACAGAGGCGTGCCCCAAGGCTCGCTATTAAGTCCTCTACTCTTTTCGTTATTCACGGCAGACCTTCCTCAATGCATAAAATCATGTAAATATCACCTATACGCTGACGACACACAATTGTACTATTCTTTTGAAGGGAAAAATACGATAGAGGCCATTAGAAAAGTAAACGACGACTTACGGAGTTTACAAACTTGGTCAGATCAAAATTCCTTAGTTTTGAATCCAAATAAGTCTCAACTACTAATCTTGGGAACTAAACACCAAATTAAAACAGTACAAGACTGCAAAGAGATAATTAAAATGGGCGACATTGTATTAGAACAAGTTAACTCGGCACGAAACCTTGGTTTAATACTAGACGGAGAGCAAAAATATGTAGAACATGTTAATATGAAAATTAGAAATGCATTTTTTAAACTAAAATCTTTGTATAAAATCAGATTATATTTAAATGAAGATGTACGCCTACTTCTAACAGATTCTTTGGTTCTCTCCCAATTCAACTACTGTAGCTCAATATACGGTCCTAACATAAATAACAGCCAATCTAGAGCAATCCAAAGAGTACAAAACGCTTGTATCAGATTCTGTTTTAATGTCAGCAAAAAAGAGTTTATAACTCCCTATTTAAATAAAAAAGCGATTCTTAACATGAATGCTAGAAGAGAACTACTGTACGCGTGTACAGTTCAAAGAGTGATTTGGAACGGTAAACCGGAATACCTGTTTGAAAAACTAACATGGATAAAAGATTTAAGTGATAGAGACCTACGTTCAACTACTCAAAACTTGTTGAAAACTCCGACTTATAAAACTTCGCGATATAGAGGCTGTTTCAGATTTAATGCAACTAAAATATGGAACGATTTACCTCCACCTATGAGAGAGAAAATGGGTGTTGAATGCTTTAAAAATATATACAAAAAAGCTTTAATAAAAAGACAATTAGACGCAGAAGATCTGAAACACGCCTATTGGAAATTGCTACCTATAAAAAAATATTTTGAAGTGTGACCCTATAAATAAATAAATAAAGCCACTCACATTCACTTACACACACAAACACACACACACACATCACATGCACACACATATACGCAAACAACCACATACATATTATGAGTACCTCCTCTCAGCTACTATGTACTATATCTTATATAACTATATATACTTTCAATTTGTGTCTAATTTTTAACTCGATTCTTCAAACTGAAGATCGAGACATGTGTCAAAACACTATTCATCTTTTTTTTTTTTAATTTCTGTTAGAACAACAGCTGTTTCGTTATCTTTTGTTTTGTTTTGCTTTGTTTTATTCTATTTAGTTATGTTTTATTTGTTTATTTTATAAAGTTTATTTTCTTAAACACCTTCTCAATGGGCATGGCTGAAAAACAGCGCTGTATGGAACTATACCGTCCCGTGACAGCATAAGCTGAGCCAGGTCCATTTGCCTTAGTTATTTGTATTGTTTAGATGTAAGGCACGATATTTTGTTAAAGGCAATAAATGATTCTTATTCTTATTCTATTCTTATTCTACCGCTGCGGCGACCCCTCTGACAGGGACTGTATTGTAGGTATTGTAGATCATTAATCCATCACCCGGTAAGTACCTACAATATCATAGCCAACAAAACTTCCTTAGCCGCAAAAAAGCCTTCCATCGGTCCATGATACGTCTTCTCGCGTCCGACTGAATGGACCCGAACGTTTCCGCTCTCGGATACTTTGCACTAATTACAGGTTTCCAATAACGGTGGGCGGGTAATTGGTTCTATCGCGGTGTCCTTCACTTCCTGTCTTTTGGCCGCGGCAGGCTCAATGTGAGCGCAAGCGCATTATGAGTTGCACAAAGTACCGACGAGAGGTGTCGGGTTGCGAGCATTGTGGTTGGCAGCCGCGTCTGTCGAAGGTGCTCACGGAACTAGGAAAATTAAGAAAAAATGGGGCTTAAAAGAGATTCCGGCTAGTTTTTTAACTTACCGTTGGGGTCAGTTGTTAATAGATTAGCTTTATCTTTAGCTTAGGTCTTCTTTTACTAAGGTCGAATTGCACCAAATTCTTTGTCGCATTTAAATTTAAGATAAACATAAAATTTCATTCAAAATTTCGTTAAACGTCAGTGCAATCTGGGCTAAATGTATTAAATACATGTAGGTTAGTAGATAGCAGATTACGTACGTGTCCTCTATCTATCCTCATAACTTGAAAATTATAGTAGTATCGCCAAAATTCTACTCAAGATCAATAAATCACTTCCGAACACAGTTCGTTGCACATCTTTTAATGCTCCATTTTGCGTAAAATGTATAAAAGGTTACCAATAGAGTCTTGCATTTTTATGAAACTTGATATTTGGATGTAACAAAAGATATAAAAAGCTGCTACTTGTGAATAGTGAACGAATTTTGTATTGCCATTGTGTTGCAGCGGACGCTGGTGTTATCTGATCGGAATTCCGCTCAGAATCCTTATTTCTGAAGTTAAGGAGTTGAACATCGGCTGATTCATTGTCAACCTGTAATAAGATCACTCGATGTACCTGTTCGATGACAATGCGCAGGTTCGCGCCAAACCATAGTATCTTTCTTTGTTAACACAAGTGGGACCTCGCATAGTGAATAGTGTGACACTTCAAAAACTGCTCCCGGAATTCAATCCCAAAGATCAACATTAACGGATCACGTATTTATTTACTTATCGTTGAGTACCTACGAATTTCGGATTACAATCGACTATTTACTTAAGTTTTAAGTAGCTGAATGCATTATTCGTAATCATTCAAAATGTCGCTATTATTAATAATAATAATTGATTCTCGTCACCATTGGAGCTGTCAGGAAAAAAATCAATGTAGGTAGAGGATTCTGCGGAACGGGCGGCACCCCGCCGCGCGGCGGCAGTCTTCAAATGCCGCTCTTTCTACACTGTGACAGCCAAAATTGCCCTACATAAGTAACCTTGTAAAAACTCGATTCTGACGCAGGTTATTTTAGAAAACAAGCGATTTCGGTCAAGTTTTAAGGACAGCTAATAGCGCCTTTTCACCTTTTTGCAAGCCGATTCGCAATTTTTTTTTCTTAATTTTGGTAGTATCGCCGATTATGTTCTTTAACGCATAAAAATATTGAGACAATCATTTTTGTGCGTTAAACATGAGACACATAGGTACAGGCACTGTACAAAGGCTAAATAAGCCGTTAAATAACTTACGTCTAGCAAATCTCACGTTTTGTAGAGAAACCATATTAACCTCCATATAACCCGTTTTTCTTTGTGCGTACCTACTGTAAGTTAGTTTCAAGCTTTGAGGAACGCAAAGTACAGCTCCCATGTAGACGCCATGACTAAAGTACCTAAACACCTAAAGCCCATCAGTGATTATATTATCAAATGTATACCTACTTAAAACTACCAAGTTATTCATTGCATTTGTTTAAAGGACCCGAGGCTACTTCGTAAATGGTTATACCGTAAATAGTATAATGGTTATATTGTGATACCGTGTGAACTTTACTTTGAATTTTGGGATACACTTTAACCTGTCCCTTAGACTCTGTGTTTAGACTCTGTCTAAAAAGTAAGGCGACTTGGGAAATTATAAGAAAATCAACAAGTAAGCAACCTGATTTTGAATAATGACGTCCATCTTTTGGCTATACTATCTTGTTGTATCAAATGAATGTGTTCATTATTCAAAATCAGGTTGTTTACTTGTTAATTTCAATCAATGTTATAAACATTAAACACAAAACTACAAAACGGTATGTAACGGGGTGGAATAAGCACGTCAGATATGCTCATAGGCAGGCTAGGTGTGACTTTGAAATGTGGTCTCTGTATGGTGTGGTGGTACTTTTTAATGTAATTATTCTTGTGAGAGCAATAAAGAATTTATCTATCTATCTATCTATGGCAGGCCAATATATGGGGAGTATTATGACAAAATGTGTAATCGTAGAAGGCAGTTTAAATCTCAGTTCAGTTGGTGTATAAAACATGCTGATCAAATAAAAATGGATATGTTAACAACAAGCCATTATAAAAAAACGCTTTGATAAATTTTGGCAAGGCGTAGGAAAGTTGAATGGTAGGCCTAGACTACCCGTGAGTGTTGAGGCGGTGGGTGAGCCCGAAGCCATCACGAACCTATTTAAAGATAATTTTTGTGTGACGGCACGACCCGTGGGGCACATTGAGTCTGTGAGTGGGGAACGCGAGACCGAGAACCGCGACTGCTTACCGACACTAATCACAGCTCACGAAGTACGGAGGGTTGTTGCACAGATGTCCAGGGGAAAGTCTCTAGGGCACGATGGGCTTAAAGTGGAACACCTCAGATACGCGGGGGCTCACTTACCTAGAGTACTGGCACTGCTTTTTAATCTGTGCCTGCGGCACTCGTACGTACCCCCGGATTTGATGAAGACAATTGTGGTGCCTATTGTTAAGAACAGGACGGGAGATGTAGCTGATAAAACTAACTATAGACCCATATCGTTGGCTACTGTCATTGTCAAGGTACTGGATGGTGTGCTTGATAGGCATCTGGATAAGGTAGGTCTGGGTAGTTTGGTTTTAGGTCTGGGTTGTCCACTGAAAGTGCTATCATGGCCCTCAAGCGCCCTGTCAGATACTATACAGACCGTAGCACGCCAGTGTACGCGTGATTTTTAGATCTCTCGAAGGCCTTCGATTTGGTGTCATATCCGGTTTTGTGGAACAAGTTGGAGAGGATACATCTTCCGTCGGAGTTTATAGGTATATTTAAGTTTTGGTATAAGAACCAGGTTAATTATGTACGGTGGGCGGGTAAGCGCTTGGATGAGTACAGGCTGAAGTGTGGCGTGAGGCAGGGGGGGCTGACGTCTCCGAAGCTCTTCAACATGTACACGGACCACCTGATTCGCGGGCTCAGCAGCATGCATGCGGGATGCTCTATAGATGGCGTCAATGTCAACAGCATTAGCTACGCGGATGATATGGTGCTGCTGAGCCCGTCGGTCAGTGCGCTCAGAAAGCTGCTGCAAGTGTGCGAAACTTATGCCGAAACTCATGGGTTGCTTTACAACCAGTATTACCAGCAGAATTTTCCAAAAAAGTACGTCTTAAAATAGTACGAAAGTGGCTAAAAAGTTACGATTTACCTTATCTTCTATATTTTATCGGCCTTGGGTGGGATGATTTGTAGTCAATAAAATGACGTTATTTTGTTGCCGGTGGCCAAAATCAACCCTTCCTTCCATTATTTTACAGTATTTTGCGGACAGGAAAGGTAAAGTGACTACTCCCCTCACCTAAATTTAGCATTTTGTAAAAACGTTTAAATAGTACGATGTGGAGCAAAGTACGCCAAATGTACGACAGTCGGCCAAATAGTACGTAAATCGTACCAAAAGGTACGATCTGGCAACGCTGTTTACAACACCAAAAGAGTGAACTCTTAGTCTTCGCTGCAGGCAGTAGCTCTCCCAATGACGTGCCGCCGATCAAGCTGCACGGAATCCCTTTGACGAGAGTCAAACGGTTCAAATACCTGAGACACATCGTGTCCGACATGACGGACGACCTGGATATAGAGAGGGAACATAGAGCGCTGGCTGTCCGAAGTTATATGATCGCCCGCTGTTTAGGGCGTACTGTCAATCATTTTATACGAGCAGCCTGTGGGTGAGATATACGCAGAAGACATGCAGCGCGCTATGAGTCCAGTATAATAACGCGTTCAGGATGCTGTTGGGGCTGCTGCGCTTCTGTAGTGCTTCCGCCATGTTTGCTGCGGCGCGCACTGACGGGTTTCCCACTATAATGAGGAAATAAGTTGCTTCCCTTATGAGCAGGGTGTGCGGCGGCACCAACACCATCCTGAGGGCGTTTGAGGATAGGTACGAGTGCCCCATGGCTAACCACTGGACATCACTGCTAGTAGATTAAGGTTGACATTGAATTGTTTATTTGACATTTATTTTGACATGGTATTTTTATTATTTTTTCACTTGACATCTATTTTGACATCAGAATAAGTGTGAAATGAGTAATTGGAATTTTCTATAATTTTATAAATGTGAATCTTATTAAGTACATCAGAAAATTTAATTATCTACTAACATAGCATAGTCAATGTTGTTCATTTACTAACAAACTATGGAATTATTATTCTAAAATAAATAATTTGAATTTAATATAACTTCCCAAGTCGCTATAGGTAAAGTACCTAAGAGACAAAGTCTAGCTACAACACTCTAAAGTTTCATTTCAAAATCTGTTCAATAGATTGCGTAAAATAGTAATAAAAATACATACCCTTTTACTGCTAGCCCATTGTAGTTGTTCAATAACCTCCTTCATCTTACAAGCCATGCGCAGAAGTTTGACAACATCGCATTTTTTAATAACTAAAAACAAAACAACATCGCATTTTTTAATAAGTAAAACTCTCATCGCGGTCTTCGTTCAATGTTATTCGTTATTCAAGTGATAAAGTATATTAATAAGTATATACATTAGTTAAATAATATGAAATTGGATAGATTCCTATACTAAGTATTTACCTCGTTGTTTAAAGTAGTTGTGATAACTTATATAATGCGAAAATATTTGCTGCATACAAAAGATCATTTGGTGGGACTCCAGCATGCTTAGGAAATAGCAGAAGTCCATTTGTTTAATAGAATTACATATTTTGGAAAGCTAAACATCGGCACAGCTTCTTTCCCATTTTTAAGGTTTAATCATAATTTTACTTGCATTTTTCAAATGCAACAACGCCTTTGCATCTGTTAGAGAAAGATTACGATTACCTACTTCTTAAACAAAATTTTATTTATAAAAATAAGTAAAAAAACTAACAACAAAAATGGTCTAGATACAATGACGTATAAGTACTTATGTTTTAAAAAAATCGTATTTATCAAATTTTAGCACAATTATGGATATATTTACTTTTATTTCCCTTCGTAGATAGTCCATACAAACGCGTTAATTTACAGTTTTATCAATATATTTCTAATTTATCATCATAAAATTCATAATTTTCCCGCACTTTGACATGTAAACAATGAGTAAATCGGTTCACAGCGACGTTGCCGTTCCGTGCTACAGACTGGCTTGTAAGATGAAGGAGGCTATAAGCTGTCCCCATGATGAGGCCTTAGGACGTCAAAAATTATGAATGGACCTTATTTATTTATTTATTTAACATTTTATTGCACAGAGTAAAATAGAGAAACATCATACATATAGACCTTCTAATATTTATCTGTGGTGTCTCGTAAATGGCTGATGGAAATTATGCTTTTGTACTTACCTATATTATTGTTACAAGCTGTCAGACATCCAAAAACAATAAAATAAAATATTACTCTAATCTGTGGGCATTAGCGTATCTAGGGCTATTTTCCAAGGGGGGCTGGCCCTTGAGGTGGCAGATGAAGCCGAATGAATCGCCAATATACAGCTAGTGAGCACGAAATTTTTCTCTTGTTTGTTACCCGACTTTTATAAAAATAACCCATCTTTTATTGTAGAGCTTTCATTAAAAAAAACATCTTGGCGTTAATGTCCCGGTTGCGCTCTCGCGCACGAGGGCCGGTTTCCACGTTGACCATGATCCAGGATTTGGCAAGTCAGGTAATTACAGTGGAGCGACTGCCATCTGACCTCCATGACCCTGCTATCAGGGGAACCTGACCAGATTGGATCATGGTTACACATCCAGTTGCCTGAATATGCAGGTTTCATCACGATATTTTCCCTCACCGTAAGAGCATCGGTTAGTATTCAACTAGTGTACATAACTTAGAAAACAGTCATTGGTACGTGGCCGGAGCGGGATTCGAACCCGGGACCTCTGGCTTACATGTCGGATACTCTAACCGCTCGGCCACTGACGCACAGTGTATTAAAGACCCACGTTTTGTCTCACCTTCGTTTTTTTGAGGAATACAATAGTTATTACCATTACACACATCAGAGTAAAACTCCGAAAACGATATGGCTTGTAGTTTTTGTGGAAAAAAAATTCAAAGTTAGCTTATAACTGGGTCCGACAATACACAAAAAAATAATTAAAAAGTAACTTAATATGTTATTTCAATTTTGATTATCTCAATCAAATATACATATAAAACTACACCTTTAGACAAGTTTTTGTAGAGTTACTGTGATCCTATCAAGAAATACAAATTTATTTTTCATTTTCGGTTTTATTTTTTTTGTGCCATTGTAACGCTGTATTAGAAATAGATTCATATATCAAACGAAAGCTTAAACAAGCTATTATGAGCAGTATTAAATTCACTATCTAACACCGCGTTATTCAGAAGTTACAAGTAATATAAATTATATCCGGATTTTTTGTAACTAGGGTTGTCACTTCAGGTCAATATTTAAAAGATATTTTTATTTCTTTACGCTCATACCAATTATCTAGCCCAAGATAAGCTTCTATTGAAACTTGTAGTAGATGCCCCCTGGCGAATTGCTAAAAATTCGGAAGATGGCCACTTAGTGGAGGAGCGAAAAAAAAGTCCAAGCTGAAATCCGAGAAAAGATGGGCTTATTGGTGGATGTGGTGCGTCCTACTTCAGGCACCACAAATGACGGCAATGCGGCTCGGACCGCCTTTTCGAATCGATATCGTGCAACTTTCTCTAAAATTTTGGAAATCGATAAAAGGCTTCTCGACGATATTTACGTTTTTTAACAATATTGTCAAGTAACTTGCCCATTGATCCAGCAAAATTCGGCAATTTTTGTAGAGATTTGGCATACAAGTATGTGGACCTGGCACCCAATGACAGTTACTTTACATAAAATTCTAGTACATGGTGCTAGAATAATAGAATTGTCACCTTTACCAATTGGGATGCTTTCGGAGCCAAGGAGCAGAAACACGCAATAAATACTGGCGGTCTGATAGGGAGCACCATTCTAGAAAAACCACTCGTGAAGCAGCAATGTTTGATTTTATCCACAGAGTATTGGTCTCCTCAGACCCTGTAATTTAAGATTTTGGGATTAAAGAAAGAAAACTTAAACAAAAGTAGAATCCACTACCAAGAGAAGCAGTGTGGCTATTAAAACCTGTTGATTTTTCAGTTCCAGATATTGATGAGAATGAGCAACTAATTTTATCTAATGAATACTAAAATAAGTCATCTTTTTTATTATTGATGTTTTATTGATCAAAAATTTAATAATATTTGTATCCGGATATAAATAGTGACAACCCCGAAAAAAAACTTAATTATGTTATATATTTTGAATAACGCGGTATTAGATAGTAAATTTAATACTGCTCATAAGATATTGTTAAAGCTATCGTTTGATATATGAATCTCTTTCGAATACAGCGTTACAGTGGCACAAAAAAAATAAAACCAAAAACGAAAAATAAATTTATATTTCTTGATAGGATCACAGTAACTCTAGAAAAACTTGTCTAAAGGTGTAGTTTTATATGTATATTTGATTGAGATAATCAAAATTTAAATAACATGTTGAGTTATTTTTTAATAATTTTTTTGTGTTTTGCCGGACCCGGTTATAAGCCAACTTTGAATTTTTTTCCACAAAAACTATAAGCCATATCGTTCTCGGAATTTGACTCTTAAGTGTGTAATGGTAACAACTATTGTATTCCTCAATAAAACTAAGGTGAGACAAAATGAGGGTTCTTAACACACTGTGGGACGCTCTTATATTGTAGAAGCTTTCAATGTTTTGAATTTATTTAATCGAAAATTTGACTTTTTGTTTAAAGAAATGCGATACAAGCTGAAAAGAGCAAAAGTCAGGCAACCAACCTTAGAGTCTAGGTCCAGGTCCACCACTATACAATAAAGTGCAAAAAAAAAGTAAGTAAGTTTGTGGCACCCGGCCCCCCCTTCCTATGCCTATGCCTGTGGGGTGGATTCCCAGATGGGATCCCACTTGGAACCTCTTCTTAATTCCGTGCTTTTACAGTAAATAAAATAAAAATAAAATATACGGTAAGCAGTACAAAGGGCGGTCTTACTACTAATGTGATATCTGCCAGACAACCTTGTTCATTAATTTTATTTCTTCTATTGCCCGTGGCCCAATCACAAATCGAGCCAAGGACACTTTTGTCGAATTTCTTATTCGAGTAGCTGACTGCCAAGACAAATACCTATCCCCACTGCTTAGGTAGGTTATATTTAGGTGGGTATTGTAATATCTACCAATGGTTTTTCCGAAATCACGATTCCAGAACGTTCTCCTTATCATCGCGAGGAGAATCGGGATATTTGTCGTCGACATCACATTGATTAGTACTATCATCCTTAACCCTTTAACCGCCAAGGTCGGATATATCCGACAAAAATTTTCGTGCTCATTTCGCCAAGGACGGATATTTACGACCAAATACCACTACTCGGTTAATCTGCCTTTTTGTTTGATAGCACTGTATTATATTAAAATTATGTTCATAATTTGGTAAATAGTTGATGAAGTAATCATATACAATTGCTTACACTTTAGTTTCTTAATTAGAAGACTTAAAAATAATGTCTAAAGTTGAATAAATTACTGATAGTATTATTCGAAAAGTGTATTGGTGTCCAGCGCCAGTGACGGAAAAATCCGACAATAAGGATGGGACATAAGCAATGATTTACTGGTAGAAAAATCCACATAAATTAAATTATTTCTGTTTATACTTACTAATTTATTATAAAACAAATAAAGCAAATGTTACTCTATAGTAAACACATTTATTTCTATAAATAAATGTGTTTATTTTGTTTTATTTATAATAAATAAAGCTTAAAAATGTCAGTGACTGAATCGACAATTCCCATCCCTAGTCTGCATGTTTAGAAACTAATGTTGCTAGTACACCCAGCGCCACGGACGGAAAAAGACGACCGCTTCTGACGTCATAAACGAGTGCCGCCTTCTGGATTTTTCCATTGGTGTTGTGCTTATGCGTGTTATTATTATGTTTGTGTTATCGATTAATGTGATTAAACATGATTACAGCTGAAGAATTAAGACGTATTCTGGAAGGTGATCTGTAGTTAAATATCATTAGAATCTGTCAAGGTTCGATTCGGTAAACTGATATTAATATTGTTGAAATAAGTATAATCATGTTTGTTAAAAAACTGACCAATGTTGTTTGTTAACTATTGCATTTAGATAAAGAATACTCTATAGGACTGCATTGAATAATAAGAATAACAAAATTCTTTTCATGACCAATTTTATTGTGCGGAAATCAATAAATCTTTCAATATCTGTAAACGCTTTTTGTTTCATTGTGTTACCAAAATACCTGCTAATATTAGAAATAAAATTACAAAGTAACGTTTTCTATCTACTGTCTGTTACGATATTTAGATGAAATTGTAAGCGTTTGAAGGGGAATTACCCATATCGATATACTATTGAACATCACTATTTGTTGTAGGTATTTATTTTTCGTTTTACTGTGCGTGGCGCTGAGGGCACGCCAACTGATTCTAAGCGTGGCGGTTAAAGGGTTAAAATTTAGAGTGAAATGTAAGACAGGTAGTTTTTTACACTGGGACACCAAATTGTGTTACGCCATCCACAGGTTCGTCTCCACACGGAGCACCCACTGCTTCCACTTATAGCCTGATGCGCCCCAATACCACTTCTTTCCACTAGATTTCATCCAATACCGAGCCGTTCGTATTGTCTACGAACCCTTGCTCAATTAACTCCCTTGTCTGGTTTCCTTACCCTCGTCGTAGCGTCGACTGCTCCAATCGAACGACGCATGCAACGTGAACGAGTCTCACCGGCAACTGAATGACCAATTACAACGGCATTTGTATATGTATTGCATCCATATTTTAAACTTGCTTGTGTGCGTTAATGCGATAGTGGGGCGCGTCATTTCAGATTAGACGAGCTCTATCTACCCTCCGGCCGTTTTCGCAACCAGTTATACCTTACGAATGTACCTGGGCCATCGCTTCCTGAGCCACCCACGGGATCTCTCATCTGTTTAGGCATTTCCAACGTAGCACTTGACCAAATCAGCGCAGGGGGCTTAATCTTATCCGTAATATCTCTCACGTCAAGGTTACCACGAATGTACTCCTTACGGACTCGGTCGAGTCGTAACCCCGCATATCCACCACAGCATTTTCATTTACTGGCGTGCATAACATCCTAATTATGCTCTATTATATTTGCCCCTAGAGCTTAATAGGGATTTTGGGGTCGCAGGTATATGCTGTGAGCTCCCGCCATTTGGCACAAGCGCATAGGCGAAGGAGGGGGGGAGTGCCCACCCCAGGATGTACCGATACGAAATTCTGGGCTGGACACAAAAAACTTAATACAAACATAATTTCAATTAAATACAACCGAGGAATCCACTAACTTACTTACTTTTTTTGCAAAGGTAATATTGGATAGTGGTGGACTAAAACCTGAACTGCTTAAAACGAGACAAGCTTATGTGACACGTATAGCGCTGTCTCGTTCTAAGCAGGGCAGTTCTCTTTAGGTCCTGCTATAAGAGCTCATGGTAAGCCCCCTGAACTGCCTCACATCCTCTTGGCAGTTTCGCTTTTCAGCCACATTAAAGTTACTTTTCTTTATGGTGTCTACTATTGTACATCACGATAAAATCGTAGATATTTCAATGAAAGATCGTCAAGCAGATAAATAAACACTTTATCTTATTTTGATTTCTGTGTCGTCAAGATAAACTGACGAGCATGTATGACTGATGAATGTGGAAGAAGTGAGAGAGATTTGTCAGGACCGTAGCAAGTGGAACAAAGCGGTCTCTGCTCCTACAGGAGAAAGAGGTGACGTACTCAGCGTTTTGCATCCACTTTTCTTATGCGCACTGCAAAGAACTGGAACTGCCTAAGTCACAGTTCCCCGATAAGTATAACCTTGGGATCTTTAAGAAAAAGAGTGAATAGGTATCTTCTAGGCACGCATGCTACATCTTCGACCTCATCGTCGCTTTCCATCAGGTGAGTTGAGGTCAAATGCAAGCCTATTGACAAAAGAAAAAAACGTTGTGTATATGTAGAAAACAATTAAAAACTGGATTAGGTTTCGAAAAAATTTAATACAGCTTACATCACGAAACATACCAAACATTGCACAACCATACAAATACACGAGTAACTACCTACTTCCATAATTGGGAATGTTATGCACTTTGACACACTCAGGATACCAAACAATTAAATAGATCTTTCATTTATGAGTGTGCGCATTTAATAAAAGGTTTCTCGTGTCGGTACATTTAGACCAAACGAATATAGAAAAAAGTTGTATAGACAAAGAGCTTTTGTTCTTTTGATGAAAAGTGCTTCATCTGATATCCCCGATGTAACGCGGTCATTCTGGCACCAATTCAAGACAGCCAGCATTTAAAACTGCTCGGGATAAAAAATATAACAAGGAAATAATTCTTCACATCAGTTTACACCAAGTGAATATGACCGAATGAATTTTCGTTCGTTTGGTTTAAATGCACCTCGTCCCAAACACGCATAATAACCCTAAAAGAAAAATAACAATAAGGACAAAAAAATAAAAGATAGTCATAAAATTACACAATTAAATTAATCCTGTTAATTTCATCACAAAAACATGCCACTGGTAGTTTTAAATAATACACACTATCGCTATTGTAGTCGTATTAAACATTAATGTTTTCTTAGGTACTACAGCAAGGGAAGTATCTTGGATATTCATGACACAAATGTAATAAATTAACACTTTCAGATCAAACCATACTCTTAAGTAATGTTAACCACAATTTCTCAAATTATTAGCGTTCACTGGCAATTAAATAATGCATCAAGTCAAGGCTGTATATAGTTAGTTACCCTTAACTGACTGTACATACCCAATGACAGTTGAAATGTCAACAACACACTGTTCGAAAGTACGAATCCTGTTGAAGTAGATGTAGGCACTAAAATATACTAGATAGTAGGTATGAATATACCGAAAATTAAGATATACCCTACCTTTTTTATTCCATTTCATTCCGTAATTATTACCACTGTTTATTTGTTTACTAGGTCAAAAGGGAAGACCTAATGGCGTTAAAAGTTACATTTAAACGGGAATAAATTCATCAATGGCAACGAATAAATTATCAATATTAATAACATATGTGTATATGTGTATGCTGGATTCAGATACATACAATAAAGACACTCTTAACGGACCCCATATATATAATTACCTCTAAATTCTAAACTTATCAATGTAAGCTCACCAAATAGTTCGTCATTCGACATTTAATAATACGAAGGCTGATGGTTTTATAAATGCACTTTGCTTGTTGGCAATTAAAATTATGTAGGTACTTAATAATACCTTATTTATAAAAGTAAATGTTCCATTAATTTGTTTATCTAATAGAACAAAAGGCTTGTAGCAGCTACGCATACAACCAACACGGGCGGTAAAGAGTACAAACAAGGTCAGGATTATACAACGGCTAATAAAAACTTAACATTATAAACCAGTAGGTTAGTTACGTAACTCAGTTTTTAAACGGGCTTTGTCCCACCAATCACTCCCACCGCTGCAACTCCTGTGTAGCCAGGATCTACAGCGGCGACCACACACAGGTCCTGACATCACTTTATTATCTAGAATATGTTCGTGGTGCGTTTCCCCTGATTTCTGGCTTTGACTTGGCCTATTTTGTTTCACGCTGTCTCCGCTTTTTGAGGGGGGTCGGGACGTAACTCAGTTGCCAACGATTCTCTGGTTTCTATGATTGAAATTGTTACTTTTGCGTTTACGTATGACCGAATTAATAGTTTCAGTTTATTGCAATGGAACTTTGTTAGCAACTGAACCCATGAAATCGATTATATGGAATCGCAAAAGCAACCAATTTCAATTATTGAAATCAAAGAATTGTTGGCAACAGCGTATTTGCCAACAGGACACAACGCCAACCATCTACACTCGAGCGCACAGCACTGCGCTGTTCATTACCAGTCGTGCGTTAATCAAATCTGGTTGTTTTCTGTCGAATAAGGATAAGGTAGCCGCCAATGCTGGCAAGCGAAGATTGAAGGTGGAAAAGAACCCACCTGGCCGGGTGTCGTGATCAGGGGACCGAGGAACTTCTCTATCGCGATGTTCGACGGTCGGTGCAATCTATGTGCGATGCCTGCCAACTTGTGTTAGGGTACTTAATGTGTTTTGTTGAGTTTCCCTATTGGAGCGATAGATGTTGCTACATTCGGATAGTAGTTTTATAGCGATGATAATGCGTTAATATCGTAATGGGGCTGATACGATCAAAATCACTAGGTAGCGCTACTAGAGCGTAAGGTCCTGTTGTCAAAATAAATCGTGCTTTCCTGCTTTTTCGTTTAGTTTTGTCTCAAAGTAATAACGAGCGCCAACTGGTGAGCGAAAATACGACGGCCCCCATTGAAGTTTATCTAACCTTATGGTGTTGGCCGAAAGCAATCAAAACTCGTACTATGGCTAGTGACGCTGTAGTGACCAAGCACGGTTACTGCCTATTACAAGATTCACAAGCAAGCGTTTAGTCAGCGTGCCTGACAACCAGCCTGTAAACCTACTAAGAAAAGCCCAAACACATCGAAAGTGAGAACATTTTCAAACAACATTTTAACGGTTCACTTATTTTATTCGCGATACGATAAATAAATCGTTCTATGGTAAACTTTAGACTTGTACTGTATCAGTTTCCAGTATTAAACGCCGAACAACCAACTCAGCCGACATGATTAAGCGAATTTTGTTCGCCATTACACAATCAGCTCACTAAACATAAATATAATATAATAAAATAGAATAGAATGGAAAATAAAACAACTCAATAAGTTACAGCTATCGAAAAAAAAATGCGAACATAAAATTCATGTTTTCTCGTTACAAAATTGTTTAAGTAGTCGTCCAGTACCAACACCATATTGAACGATGGTAGTAGAAAATGTTCACAGACGACGCGACCGGAATTAGTTTTTGTTTAGTATTCTGACTTATACTAAATTGCAAGGCCTAAATACATAAACCTTATAATTCATCCCTGAGCAATGTGTATCTGTTCTTGGAAGGCGCTAGCTTCTTGAACGTGGATTCTGGCGGCGTGGTCACCTTCACCTCGACATTTCCAATTTGGTTGTCATTAATGTCCGGGCCGTAGTGGAACTCCCTGAAAAGAAGAGAAATTCCGCAATTCAATAACATGCCACTAAAAATTAAACCGTCTAATTGTAGTGATTGGTAAAGGCTATAAAAGCAACCGTGATTCATTCGCTACGCGTCAGAGGAAAATTGTCGTCTCTCTAAAAATATTATCGTACCTCAACTTCTAAAACGAAACCGTTCTTGATTAACACATTATATATTTTCTGATAATTTCTGATATAGACTGTTATGTATACACTTTAAGGAATGAAAGAAATGTATTATAATAATTTAACAATACACCAACATTCTACACCAAGGGGATAAAGCAGTGTCTTCTGTCATGGGCGGCATATTGGATCTAACGTTCTATTACATATACTCCTGAGCAAAAGGAGGGAGTTATGTAGAGTCCTGAGTGAACTGAAGGTTTCAAGCCGCCCAAGACTAAGACAGCTTTATTCCAGAGGTGAGGGTACCATCTTTGAGACAATAATTAAAGCAATTACAGCGTCTAATTAAGCAAACTCTGGAGTTAAATCAGTATTTTTCTTTTCAGACATTTTCTTGTCAATGTACATAAAAATATTTTTTATTTTACACTTTCCATTTGCTCAATTTAAACAGTCTAAAGTCCTGCAACCATAATGCTTAGTCTTTAGTCATAGGCAAGGCAAACACGCCTTTTAATAAATATGCTATATGTATGCTAAGAGTTATCGTACGAATTTTAACATTCCAAATGCAAATCACTCATTTCCTTGGGACTTTCATACAATATTATGTCCCTGCGGATAACAAAGCTATGCTTTATGGTGACATTTCATGATATACATATAATTGGACATTGTCGAGAAGAAGACGTGCAAAACAATCAACGGCTTAGAGATTATGGCAAAACCCTCACTGTTGTGGAGGAGGCTCACTCAAGTCCAGCGGTGGGATGGTACGGGCTGTCTTTACGGCGCTAAGATTGGTGAAAGTGCTGCCACTTTAGGAAAAAAATTTGCATGTACAAAACAGTATTGAACTAAGCTTAAAATGAACAGGGGACGTAAAGTGCCCATCTATGCGGACTCCTCAGGCTTGACTGCTACCATCGCCGATAAAAACTACAGGCCATTCGTTTTTGCCCCCAACTATATTCTTTTTTTTTATGTGAAATAGACAGGTATTTGACTGACGATGGTGCATACCTGTTTATTAAGTACCTATTCACTCTTGTCTTAAAGAGACCTAAGTTGTAGCGCTCAGGAAAAACATGTGCAGGCAGCGAGTTCCATTCCCTTGCCGTTCGCAACAGAAAAGAGCACTACCATCCCGCGTCCATACCAATTTTTCGGAAACTACTTTTGTTTATTTGAACAGTAGTAAAAATATTAAAACAACCCGTGTAAAAGCTAATTTTAGCATTCAGGTGTCATGAGCAACATACTAAAAGTACTGTTGGATGGGGTGAAGCCAGTGGGTGCGGATTCATAGACGGTTAAGATTTTCAGCTGTTCATACTCATAATTGTACACCATTGTGTAAAAATATTGTCTGGCGTAAGAGGTTGTGTCGAAGAAATTAATTAAATACAGATGTAATAATTGTCTTATTGGCTACCAAAACTCGAGAACCTAATCAAAATACATTAGGTATTTATGAAGTTATGGACTGATTCGAAACGCCTGAAATGTATGAGCTTCTATCAATTTTATAATTTCCAAAGACACTTTACTTATTAGACATAGTTTACTCCAATAACTAAAGTGACCTGTCTATTGTGGCGCTAGTTCTGTGTTTTATGAAGCAACACCGGAAGCATGTATAGAAGCTGTGACAGAATATGGTTAATTAACACCACATTCCTTGTTGGAAAAAGAAACTAACATGTCCCTATTGTGAAATCAGAAAAATGACGTCTCGAGAAAAAAAGACCTATTCCGTCTTCATGGAATTATAATTCTTTTCAATGAGCAGTTTTCCAATAGGTATCTAAAGCATTCCTAACCACTCACTAGATGGCGCCCCAACAATTTTGGTAATTGATAATAGCTTGAAATAGGTTCTTAGCAAACAGGATATAAACACTGGGTACGTTGTATTGGATAATATTGTATTTGTCAATAGTTTTCAACCATTTTAGAGGTTGTAATAATAATGGAACATAGTGCCAACTTCTATAAATATTTCTTTTTGCACGAATTCAACCTTTAACAGTTATGTTTATATTAATAAACATTTTATTTTTAAGTTTAGTATTAGTTGGCTGCATGAAATCACTGCCACCATCATACAGATTATAAAAAGATTACCAAAATTGTAGGAGCGCCATCTATTGACGCTTTTTGAAACCAACTATCAATACCTACTGGAAAACTCCTCATTGACGTAATAGACGTTGGCGCCAAAGTTTACGCTGACTAATTTAAGAAGGTGTACAATAGCGACTCATTAAGGTTATAGACTACTCAATAGCGTCGATTTACATTTCTATCAATAATGAAACAAAGGCTGTATCTCACCTGTGCAATTTCCCAGAGTACAAGTCTTGAAGGAACTCCAACAGCTTCCCGGGTATCTCTATGTCTTTGTAGTTGGGAAACAGGTACATGTGGCGGAAAGAGTCGATCGCAATGAGCGGTAAGTCCGACACTGATTTCCCGAGGTGGTGCAGGGGATGCTCGAACCGTACTCCGTCCGCCGTCAAGAAGGTCACTTTCTCTGGAAATTATAGGTAAACCACAATTAGAAACAACAGGCCCGCTGCCTGCCTGAAGGCCGGAAGAGAATTCTTTTAGAAATAAGTAGCACCTGTTGTGCCATTTATTACTTTGCCTGTTATTCGCTATGTATTTCCTGTGCATAATAAACTGTTAAATAAATAAATACAGCTTCATCAGTTGGCTTGGCACCATGACGTCGCCTCAGTCAGTGCTTATTTGGCCTATAGACCAATTTCCTAATCGAAAATTAACTTTTAAACCACTACTTATAGGAAATAACATACAGCTTCATTAGTTGGCTTGGCACCATGACGTCACCTCAGTGCTTATTTGGGCTTTAGATCAATTTCCTTATCAAATACATAGTATTTTATTAGTTTTAATGTAGTATTGTTGTTCAATGGGAAATAGGCCAAGCTGAGGCGACGTTGAGTCAAAACGTTAGTTAGTTACTATTAATATAATAGTCTTTGCTATTAATAGCAATATGTTAACATAGGTCATTTTCTCTGTAAATTATTGGATGGCTTGGCATCATGAGTCAAAACGTTAGTTAAATAGTAATTCCTGATAAAATTATGTGTGACTCAGACTGATGTCTCAAAGAACACTATCTTCTCTTTTTTACGTAATTGACTTTATTCCCAACTAGCGACATGCCCCGGCTTCGCTCGGGTACCGGCACCTTATCAAATTATACGCCTAAACCTTCCTCATGAATCAGACAGTCTACTGGTGAAAATGGAAATCCACTCAACACTTTTTGAGTTTATCGCGAACAGACAGACAGACAGACGCGGCGTTGGGATTTCGTTTATATAATATGTAGTGATGATACATCATCGTAAAATGTATTGCTCTTAAAACAATTTTGTAGATGAGTGTTTCTTAACAAATTGTTTATACTAATTTCAAACATTTGTCAACTGCAAGATTAAAAATTTTTGGGACAGAATTACGATGGGCCTTATAGGCCTAGTGATGCACCCATGCAGTCTGTCTTGTCCCGAAAGGCTCGCAAGTCTGATAAAGACTTACCGCAATGCTCTACGGCCAGTGAGCATTTTGACATTATTGTAACAAATAATTTTAAACTTATCCACATAACAAATGGCAACCATGATATTAAACCCTCTAAGGACCCATAAACACTTGCTCTCCTTTCCTCTAGTTTGCTGTACCCTAAGAGCAGAAACACACTCAATACTTGTTTGATTTGGATCCTTTTCTGTCTGGCTTAGCCATCCTAGTAATTCCATACAAATTAAATATGAACTGTATATGTATGAGTGCACAAACTTCCATAGAAACTAGGACGGTCAAAACTGGATCAGAAACGAACATGATTACTATCATTAGTCAGTTTAAAAGTTGAAAGAACCAATCAAGTCAGGCGGCCGGTGTAATAGGAAAGAGTTTAGTTTAACAAGCAGTAATCATAATGTAAGCTACTGATTAGTGAGATTGTAATTGATTTCACAGTCCTAATCTACATTTCTTTGCAAATCAAGATGCTTCACTTACCAGCAAAGTAGTTTTCAGACACCAATTATTGAGTAACAATATTTACTTTGATTAAATATCAAAATAAAATGATGCGCCACAAACTATTGATGCAATATGTAAAAAATAAATTTTAAAAACTTACGTTTCTCCGATAATAGTTCAGTGGATACAAGGTCTTTATATCTCTTAACACTTTCCATATCTGTTGGATGATGGAATAAGATCAAGAATGGCAATCCCTCCTCTGTTAATTCTTCTGCATTCTCGAATGTTATCTCTCTGACGAGAGGAATGCATTTCTCTTGTACCCAAGCATATAACTCGTCAAAGCTTGTCAAAGAGCCCTTATATGTTTCATCCGGCTCTGTAGATGCCTTCCGGTCAGTTCGGAATACTACTATTGGCTGCCCTGAAAAGTATAATTAATCTCAAGTTATAATAGGTACTTTTAAAAAGACTCCAGTCCAAACTAACAAGTCTACAAGCTCATAGACAAACACTATCAAAAAATGCTCGCAATAACAGTAAACAAATAAAATAAAGTATTACTTTGTGTTATCTAGTGAGATAACAGTATTTGCTAGATGTCAGATGTATATCTAAAAATATATGCCTAACAAACATTCAGCCTAACACAAATAGGATAAAAAAATTAAAGACTTGATCTAATAAAATTAACTTACCTGGTGGATGCATTTGCTGAGAAGCATCGCCAAATCCAACATGGAAAAGACATTCATCTTTAAGAGTAGCAGCAACTTTCCTTATAACCTCATATTCAGGTTGATCCCTCCTGTCCATATAGGCAATGATATGCCTCTTCTCTTCACTTAGATCATGAAGTTCCTTAATAGAACCAAATGTGATGATTGAGTCTGTCAATTGCTTTTTAATAAATTCTGCAAAAGCATCAACTGAGCGCTGACCTAAAAAAAGTGAATTACAAGATTAAACAGAATTCAGAATAATAATAAATAATTTAAAAAAAATTTACCTAACTTACCTCTATACTCTTTCTTTGCAGGCAAACCATTTCGGAAAAGTTTAAGAGTTGGATATTTGGTAATATGAAATCTTGTAGCAACGGCCGCTTCTTTATCACAGTCTACTTTTCCCATAACCACTTTACCAGTGTCATAACCAGCTTTTGTCACCTCATCGGCAGCATCATCAAATATGGGCATGAGCATATTGCTGAATCGGCACCAGTCCGCATAGAAGTTTATGAATACAATTTCATTGGAGGCTAAAATGATTGATGAAGATATTAAAATTAACATTAAAACTAGATCAATGTCAACAATCACAATATTTCTATTTTGATAAATAAATTAGCTGCTTCATTTCAATTGATTAACCTAATGGCAATAGGACTATAAAATTATGGTACTGTCTTGATTTAGTCACACGCCGCCGGTTCATAGTCAAAATCGGAAGCCCAGCGGTAAACTTACCTAATACCATATCTAAATTGCTTTGAGTAATTTGAACAGCACCGCTATCGGTCGGATTGTAGAAACTGTGGCATAGCTGTAACATAACAAAACCAATATTTACAAAGCAATTAATAATCGTAATAAACCATAAAAATCAACAATCTCTCCTTTGAGTACGTGTAAATACCGTAAGGAATAAAAAAGATAATTAAGTTATAAAATCATCCAGTTTTAACACCTACCAGCACAATAATAGTTCCCAGTAATCGAAAATTAAAGAAAATATTTGTATTGAAATGCATTTTAAAATAAATTAGGCTCCTAAAATACTTTAGTCTAATAACCAAGAATCAAGAAACGGCCCATTCAATCGTCCAGCGAGCGAGAGACAGCAGACAGACAGACCACAGACAAACAACGTCGCCTACAAACCTAAAAGCTGCTGTCTGTCACATAGACAGCACAGTCAAACGTCACGACAAAGAGTTGGAATCATTTCACACCATAGAGGTAAAAATTTGTCTGTTGCCCCGCCCACACTGCAATGGCAAGCACTAATAGAGAAAAAAATTATAGGTCGACCAGGGACTTAGGATACTTTGACAGCACCGTCCGGTTGTGCGTGACGTGCGTTAGTGCGTCACACAAAGTTCTTTAAGCTGTCATCGGTTTGTATGGAAATCACGCATAGACGAATGATACATACATACATACATCGATACATTTACTAAGAGTATATACCGTAATATAATTACACACTCAAACGAATGAAAGAATGGTAAGAGAAATTTAGTATAGGTGACGAACCACCTTAACTTTTCCAATATTTCTGAGACAGGCATGATGTTATGAACCTATATATGCAGTACTAGATTTTGCTCGCATCTGCGTCTGCGTAGAATTCGGTTTTATATTGCGGACCTGTCCCTGCGGAATTTTTTTTCCTATTTTATTATAGCCTACGTACTTTTTTCTTCGTGTATTTTATCATTAACAAAAAGTGATAATTAAGTATTTTTATCAAAATTATTTATTAGTTGCGTGACGGAGTAACATAAGTACATCCATCCATCCATGTAATATTAGTAGGATAGGATGTATGTATACGGGAACCTAAATAGGAAATATTTATTATTTAATTATATTAAACGTTTTATTCAATAAAAATATATCAATATGTAAAAATGTACATATTGATATATTTCAGATATCACATCACTGTCCATCTGACATTCTTATAGCGTCGTATGAATTTTATGACAGATTATATATACTACTTCCAGTGTTGCTACATAAAACGCAGAACTAGCGCCACAATGAGCAGTTTTCCAATAGGTATCTAAAGCATTCCTAACCACTCCCTAGATGGCGCCCCGACAATTTTGGTAATTGATAATTGCTTGAAATAGGTTCTTAGCAAACAGGATATAAACACTGGGTACGTTGTATTGGATAATATTGTATTTATCAATAGTTTTTAAACATTTTAGAGGTTGTAATAAATTAGTACAAATAAAACAAACATCAATTTGACTGAGTCAATTCGTTTCATGGACACTAGGATCGAGAATGGACACAATATAACTCACAGATAATATAAAAGGTTTGTATTAAAATACATTTAGTTGAATCTTTTAGTAAAAAATTACCAAAATTGTAGGAGCGTCATCTATTGATGCTTTTTGAAACCAATTGACAATACCTACTGGAAAACTCCTCATTCTCAGGTCACCTCGCTGGTTAAGCTTTATCTACAGAAGCATAGAGTACATACCAAGTTTCAATTCGAGACAAAATGTCACACATCTCTATAACATACACACTAATGCAAATGCAGGGACGAAACAAGGCAGCCCTTTTGGAGATAAGTTATATTTTGCTACGAATTTCCACTCGTAATGAACATAAACAAATCTGGCTTGTGAGTATTTTCGCTCCGGACGATTTCGTCATTTATGTCTTATGTGTCTTACGTGTTGTTTATGTCTGTTATGTCTGTGAACCACAGATATAACAGACAAGACAGGTAACAAATATTTCCTGTTCGCTCACTCTACACTCATAACGAATTTTGCTATCCCGTTCTTTAATGTGTAGCAAAAAAAGCGCGCAATGTTTTGAATATTCGCCATGTTGCTTGGACTCCTGAAGACCAGACTTTTCTCTTAAAAAATCTGTGTGAACTTTAAGTAAAACTATTTCAAAAGACGGTGTTTTGTAGTGCACATTTATGTGACATCCCAAAGTATGGAAATACACCTGAATTATCCTTTTACCGGTTAATATACATTTGTGATCGCGGCGATCGCGAATCAATTTTAGAAATTGTGACAAAAATACATAAAAATTCGCTACACGTGGTAATAATGTGAATTTGTAATAATTGAAAAGCTGTACCTCAAAACAACATGCCATTAAAGACAGATTTAAAATTGTTGGCATATTGAGTTATAGATCAAATAGAAATATTTATAATAGAAATATATTTCGGTGTCTAAATAGATACGCAAATATTTTGATTCTAACAGGGTCGGATTTAGTACCTATTTATTATACAGAATTTTAATAATCAAATATTGTACATAACGGTCAGCAATTTTATATTTATTGGGATTCCATCTCAAAAATGTAACTAATTAACATTTTAAATGTATAGATATTTTATAAAACATCTCTAACGTATTAATAGCGGATTAAAGTTTATTTTCATTAAGGAAAATAAATAATATGCTACTTGTTTGATATATTTATGTACCTATCCTTTTAATTTATTGTTTTCTTCATGACTATGTCTTCTAAAGGGCACCATATTCAACTTATTGTAAAGACACTTATGCCAGCCTATGAACAATGAAGACGCTTCTAACGATAAGTAGTACCTACTTAGTTTATTTTATTTTTACTTTATTCAGAACCAGTGGTGTAGATTGCCCTCCGGGGGCCCTGTATCAATAGTTGTCTAGGGGCCCCCTAGCTGATACCACCAACTAAGTAATTTAAATCCTGGTCTAAGCTTAAGTCAATAAATGGTAGAGCGCAGCGAACTGACATCAATTCTCATGTTAATATTAAAAATAACTTTAATCACTGAATAAGCATGAGTAGCGAGCTCTACATTTGTGTCAATATACTCTAAATAAGCCGGCCTTTTTTTTTAAAACCGTGCGTGACGATAGGGCCAGGCGATCTCGAAATTTTTTACATTCTGGTGTGACGAGATTATTTAATAAAATTAACTTCGCGAGCATTTAATGAGTGACCGCAGCGAGCTCGGAATTTCTGGAACTATTTTGGCGGAGCGGGCCCCCTTGGTCTGAATTTTTGTATTGAATCATTTTTTTCCCCGGGAACTAGAGAAGAGTTTAATTTAAATTAAGGATAACGAGTATTTGCTTACTTTGGAGTAGGACATTCAATATCTCTTTCAATCCTCAAACGGACAGGGCAGGAAAGTAGGAAAGGAAACATTAATGACATATATGCGTCCACGCGCCGAAGTTAGCAGAAGATCCAGTAAAGAAGTTAGGGGAAGGTGGCCTAAAATGGGTGGCCCGCCTAAGACGGGTAACCGCTCGTACGCTGCCATGTCAATAAGTAGTGCCGACGCGACGGGTGCATGTTCCGAGAGTAGCCGAATATTGACGAGTTTCGATCCGTTTTGCTCGGGCACCGGAGCCGCTTAATATCGGATGTATGTTAAACGAAAGTTTTTTAGTGCTTTGCTTAAAAAAGATTAAGATATGTGTTCGTTGATTAGTTGAAAATCTTTATAATTAGCACATTGTTAATAATGCGCTTATATTTTAGCGCTATCTAACATTAAATTAAGACAGAGTTATTTCGTATTAACTTATATTTTGAAGTCTTTAATTACTTTATATAGGATTATACCAGCTCCTTGCTGGACCTTCTGCTGACTATGCGCCCCAGTGGGTACTCCATCTCCGTGGATGCGCCTCTTGGCTCGTCGGATTACTGCCTTGCGCGCACACAAGTGCCTAGTACACTATCCGACTCTTCCGGGCCCACTGAATGGCGTCGTGTTTGGCGTTATAAGTCAGCGGACTGGGATGGATTGCGTGAATTTTACGCATCGTACCCGTGGAGGCAGCTCTGCTTTGCATCAGATGATCCTGATACCTGTGCCACTGCAGTAGCCGAGACCATCTTAGCGGGTATGGACTGCTTCATTCCTAACCCGCTAGTGGCTGCTGGGGCGCGGAGACGACTGTGGTTTGATCGGCCATGCAGAGAGGCTCGACGAGCGAAGCAATCTGCTTACGAAGCTAGGACCACTACTTGCCTCAATCGGGACCCGAATATTGCTGATGCAAAGCGGAAGTTAAATGCTGCCTCAAGAAACAGCATGAGAGTGATCGTTAGAGCAAAATTCGTCGTCCCCTCTGGTAGCCAGGCTTTTTGGTCGCTTGCCAAAGCTGCCGAAGGAAACTTTAGTCAGTCGTCCTTTCCACCACTGCGTAAACCTGACGGTACCCTGGCCCATAGTGTAATAGAGAAAGCCAATTTATTGGGTGCTCTCTTTGCCTCAAACTCGACCCTGAATGACGGAGGCGCCCACCATCCCGTGGCGCGGCAAATCAATGCCGTAAATATCAATTTTACAGCGAAAGGTACGGCGGGCTCTGCTCTCTCTAGATGTTCGAAAGTCGAGTGGGGCTGATGGTAGTATTGCGGCGGTGGTGCTTAATGTGTGTGCTCCCGAATTGTGTCCGGTACGCGCCTCTTTGCACTTTCATACTCCACTGGAATAGTCCCGTCTTCATAAAAGACTGCCCACGTGCACCCTGTGCCCAAAAAGGGCGACAGATCAGACCCATCGAAGTACAGGCCTATCGCTATAACCTCCCTTCTCTCTAAGGTGATGGAGCGAGTAATAAACGCACAGCTCCTTAGTTACCTAGGGGAACACGATCTCTTGAGCGACCGTCAATATGGTTTCCGACATTGTCGCTCAACGGGTGATCTTCTAGTGTATCTAATACACCGATGGGCTTTAGCTGTTAAGAGTCAAGGTGAGGCACTAGTTGTTAGCCTCGATATGGCGAAGGCGTTCGATTGGGTCTGGCACAGGGTCTTCTTTCGAAGTTACCATCATACGGGAGGGATTGTGCAATTGGGTAACTAGCTTTTGTCCAGCAGATGCATCAAAGCCGTAGTTGACGGCTGTTGCTCCAATAGCTTGGACATTAACGCTGGTGTCCCGCAAGGCTCGGTGCTGTCTCCAACTTTGTTCCTCCTTTATATCAATGATATGATGTCCATTGACGGCATTCGTGCCAATATCCTTTGTGCCATAATGGAGAAATGTCGCGAAGTACTTGTGTCTAAAATCGAGAGTACTTTATCTAGAATTTTCGATTGGGGACGACTAAATCTAGTCCAATACAACCCCACTAACACACAAGTATGCGCGTTCACCGCCAAGAAAACTCCATTCGTTGTAGCTCCTCAGTTCCAGGATGCACCGCTTGCCATCTCTAAGAGCATACATATCCTGTGTTAACATCTCCAGTGACGTCCAGTTTCGCAGTCATCTGGAAGAAAAAGTCAAGCTGGCATCTAAAAAGCTGGGTGTGCTTAACAGATCAAAGCAATTCTTCACGCCGGGGCAACGACTTCTCCTTTACAAGGCTCAAGTCACACCCCATTTGGAGTATTGCTCTCATGTAAGGGCGGGAGCACCGGCATATCAGCTTGGTCCTTGTGACTCGATCCAAAAGCGCGCTGTGAGAATGGTCGATGATACCATGCTCACAAGTGGTATTAAGCCGCTGAGCCAGCGGAGGGCTTTCGCCTCCCTTTGTGTGTTCTACCACTTGTACAACGGTGTTTGTTCTGAAGAACTGTTTGACATGATGCCTACAGCTACATTCTATAATCGCACCGCTCGCAACCGACAGGGAGTTCATCCTCACATCTTGGAGCCAAATTGGTCGCGAACTGTACGGTTCTAAAGGCGCTAAACTAAAGTGGCTTCCTATAAGTTTGCGTCGAACCAAACATTTAATGGTGCTGCTTTACAAGGTTTTGTACGACCCCCGCTCCCCTAACTACCTCAGGGACAGTTTCAAATTTCAGAGAGTGGACCAGGTCCGGGACTTGCGCTCTACTTTTGACAATACGTTGAGGGCACCTTTTACACGCTCTAAGTACTTTGGGGACTCGTTTACAGTGAGAGCTGCTCATTTGTGGAACGAGTTGGCAAAGGATATTCGCCATGCAAGTCAGTTGCAACTTTTAAAACCTTTTAAAACCAAGTTGCATCTTCTCTCCGTTTGCAATTAGTTGACATTGTCCTCTGCCGACGATTTTATCATATTGATATGTACGTATATTATCTATATATATTGTAGCCTATAGTGTGTGTATTAGTATGTAGGTGTAAATTTTTAGCTTATAATAATGCTATTTTTGTTGCTTGTCTGAATGATTTGTATCTTTTTCTCTTTCTAGACAAGAGTTGCCTGGAAGAGATCGCTTGTAGCGATAAGGCCGCCTTTGCTCACAATGTTTAAATAGACCTGTTAAATGTTCTTTCCTGTAATTTTGTGTGCAGTGCACACAGCGCCATCTAGCCCCAAACTAAGCAAATCTTGTTCTAGGATGCTAGATAACTGATATTCTATTTAAATACTTTTAAATACATACTTATTATACATAGAACACCCAGACCCGTAACAGAAATTATAATTCACCATTTCAATTTCTGCCCGGCCGGGAATCGAACGGGACCTCTTGCGTGGCAGACCGGTATGTTGACCATTGAACCACTCAGGTCGTCAAATAGAAAGGTTGATTTCGTTAGGTGGTTGAGGTTTTTAAGTTTGAACATTTTAACAGTTAACAAAATTAAATGTTAAATGCTTATAGTTGAAATGATAAAGTATAGTCGGTAGGTACAGTGTTTTTTCCTACTTGTTAGATTTTAAGTTTGATTTACTTATCCTAAAAATAATGACGTCTACCCGTTTTGCCCAAATCAGATACCTGTTTTAGGCTCATATGAGGGCAAAACGGGTTTTATCCTAAAAATTATGACGTCTACCCGTTTTGCCCAAATCAGATACCCCTTTTAGGCTTATATGAGGGCGCAACGGGGTTTTCTAGAGGTTTCCAAATTTTTCTATTTATAAAATATTTGATAGAAAATGCTTTAAAATAGTATTTTATTTACAAATTTAATAAACATCCTATCTTATAAACTAAATCAAGCTAAGATATTCATCACATTTCTATTTTTATTAATCCTCGCGCGAAACTTACCCGTTCTAGGCCACCTTCCCCTACGTGATCCTCAATACCAGGTAAGTTCGGATACCAGCTGAGTGATGTCATACGGCCAGCCAGGGTATGAGCAGATGATTGGTGGTTCAATCTATCCACTCTTGGTGATGGGCGTTAAAGTCGCTGAAGATCACCATTTTGGCATAGGGATACCGCTCGAAAACACGATATATCTTCAACGTGCCCAAATAAGCTGTCGGCTCTGGCATTTTCACGGTGGGACCTGTACATGTGTAGATCCGGGTGTGGCCACCGTGATCAACGTGCGCTCAGAGAACAGAGTCTCGGTTTTCCAGGCTACTTAGACGGTGCCAGCAGATGTCGTGCCTGATGAACATGCACACTCCAGCCCGGAGCAGAAAAGCGTGGTCGAGGCTGTACCTGGGATAATAGAGGTAGGAGTAGTCGGCAGGGGCAGATATCTGCGTCTCCGTCAGGAAGAACAAAGCCGGCTTTACCATTTCCAGATGGTGATGTACAGCATTTAGATTTGAGCGTAATCCCCTTATGGTACAGAAGTCCACAAATTATGTGGAAGGAGGATCGCTATAAAAACATGTTTTCTTGTTTTGGCAGGAATTGAGGGAATGTTATGATGAAGGCGGTCTAGTGGGCAACAGCGCTGCGAATGACTCCAATGTGTAGTTTTGTGATTTGGTTAGCTGGCTTGGAGGATGGAAGAGCCCCCGATCCAACCCGAGGTCAGTCGCCGCGTTCCACTCCGACACGACAGGCCAACGGGCTTTTTTGGCTGGCCGAAGGACAGCTTCCGTGACTGGGAAGCCAAGGTTTAGGCCCTCTGTAACCAGCGCGGCCAGCGATACCGTTCCATCGGGTCTTCCTGGACCCCAAACTCACCTCTGGGTTGGATCAGCCAAATATCAACTGGCGGCTTTGGATTTATAATAAAAAAAAAAACTTGAAACACTATACCAACCATTTGTAGTTTAAAAACGCCACAACATTCAAAAGGGAAACTGGCTCCCACGGGCTACTACCGGAACACACCAAGAGGTGCTTTATGGTCGCGTCACGTAATGACGTCTTTTTCAAAAACCTATATTGTTTGGTATCAAATGAAAGCCGGTTTTAAGAAATACTACCCAATTACATTTCGGCCACCTGTTTTCAAAAATCCAAGAAATATTTTCAAGACAATAACTTTGGGCTCCACCAGGTAGGAGACGGCTTAGTAATTGTGTTTGTAAAACATACACCAAATGTCTCTTAATATCATTAGTAGATCAATGCTTAATATAGGTACTTATATCTAAAGTGAAAACCACAATTTTAAAAATATTAAATTTTTTAAACTGGTTTGAATATGTACAGGGGTAGCTGCAAATATTGAAAACCGGGCCCATAAGAGTTTGACCCAGAAGAGCATTCACCGACCAAATGTTATTTTTGAAATTGGGGTCTGATGTGGGGTCTGATGTAACAAAAAGTATTCAAGACTGCAAAGTGAGGGTCAGTGGGACAAAGGCATGGCTATAAGTATGTAAATCTGCAGCAACCCACCTTGTACATTACCTTAAGAAAGGTAAACATCCCACACTTCAGGATGGTGGTGCTGTGATCTAAAAACCAATAAATAAAAATTATCCAACACGATTTATTTGTAGTCTATACTAAGTTTTTATTGCAACCAGAAAATTACTATACTAAAGGTTTTCAAATAACGAAATTTAAAATTATAATAAAAGTTTGTATACTAAAATACCAAAACATTTAAGGTCACTTTATACTTAGACACCTAAAAAATCAATATATCGTAATATTATAAATATAAAGAGTAAAATCAGTAATTATATCACTTACTCAGAAATAAATATAATATTTTATATAAAATTGGACGGTTTACAGTTACTTGGAGATGCCTCTTTTGTATTATTATAACATAGATTAAGAATGTAAATATTCTTCATTACAAACTATACTTAAATGGCTAGGTACAAAAATATCCTAATAAGCATTAAAAGGGCAGAGATTCTGTTTATAATATGAAAATACCTATTGCTGGTGCTGGCTGCTAATTCAAGTGCAAATTAAAAGATTAGGTTTCAATTTAGTTAGGTTACATGTTGTCACAAAGAGCACTAGAGCCTGATGGCTTTTTTAACACTTCCCCTGCTAACTTAAATATCAGAGAGGCTACAGCAGAATATCGTAGCGCACATATTAAATGGACCAGCCAGGTGAGTCGTGCGCACGCGTAGCGCCGATTTCGGACGCAATTGTTGCGTCGACCGCAGTAATAGTGTTAATGCAAGCTGCATTGCTTTAATCCTTGCCTACTGGCAGTGAGATCCTGCCGGTTCAATGGAAGTTTTTCCAGGAGCCAACACCAGCAATTGACCAGGGTACAATCACTGCACTTTTATGACAAGGCCACTAAGCTCACAAAAGTCATATAAGACTTATGAAATAAAAATACTACAATACAAACTATCACTATAACATATTGAATACAACTATGTAGTTATAATTGTGTAAAAAAATTGACAGTCATCAGATCATATAAATTCTAAACACATTAAAGTGATTATTTTTAAGTAAAGTGGGCAGATCTTAATGTATGTAACTTAAAAATATAGCTGCTCCTAATAATATGGTGCAAAACGGACCGTTGTAACTGCTAGCATTCTGAAAATAAAAAAGGTTAGTTAGATAAACACAAAGAGGAATTTAGATCAAAATGGAAATAAATATATAGCAAAGCGAAGAGCGAAACCACAAGGCACACAATCAAAATCAATTTTCTTTTTAGAGTACGAAATTAAATATCCAATCAGTACAGGGATAGGAAAGTAGGAAGGAAATACACCTAACTTATGGATACTGCTGGCACAGTCTGACCTTGTCTGGCAATGTCAGACAGAGCTGGACTGTGATAACAGTCGATTTGTTCACTTCATCCAAATTTAGAGGCAGAATTGCATGTGTCATATCAACAATCAATATAAGTCTGTAACGGTCCTGGAGGGGAGGGTTTTGCAAATATCACCACTCTTGGTAACCATGTTGGACAACAAAATCTTCTTATAAAAATATTACTTACTACGAGCCTCTATTATTAAACAAAATAATAAGTCAATATCATTAGGTACTTACTATAATATAGTAGTTACAGCGATCACCTTGACAACAATCTGAACACACCCAATCTTGGTACCAAATGTGAGTGCACAGAGGCATATACCTTCGCCTCGTCATGGCACATTCAGTTTTGTTAGAACAACGTTTCGATACATAATACTGCTTCTGAGCACCTTGAGACCAATAAGGTGTGCTACCCCATTTTATCTCAGTCAAACAAACATCTTGATTATAATCACAAGTTTTGATGGTTTTAACACATTTTTCACTGTTGTCTTCTTGATCTTTGCAAACGTAACATTCTAAGCTGAAAACTGAAATAGTTAATATTAGTTTTACAGCGGTAACTTCATATTCAAAACACTGAGCAAATAATCATTCTGTTCAAAACTTTTCAATTGTTACAGGAACCTACCTTTCGGCACACAAATGAGGATCGTCAATACTGTAATTCGAGTAATAAGGTGCATATTAGAGATTTGTTTTGAGTAAACACATAAAATATAAATAAAAGCAAATTATCTTAACGGGCGGCGCTTTTTGGGTTGGGTTTACGGTGTCCATAGACTAATTAAATTAAACGAACCTTCCCTAAACCACTGAGTATGTGGGTTCCAAACCACAAACCAAAGAAGATATAAATCAGACCACGTAGCGTAGGCCCAGAGTCGGCTTATAGAGTCGTAAAACCGTAATGTTTATATCCTCTTTGGAGCAGTGCAGCACTGACAGCTGACAGTCAGTGACAGTGAGTGTTTGTGAAATTGTGTTTCTGAATGCTGTCTGCCTGCTGTTAAATGTTTTATTCAGTGTTTATTAATTTATCAATAAATTCTCGTCTCTCGTTGTAATACGTAATATAAATTTAATGGAAGGGATATTGTGGAAATGGACAAATTATTGGAATGGTATTCATCTTCCTTACTTAGTTCTAATTATATTTCGAGCAAATCCAGATTTTTGAGAGCTAAACTCTATTGTGTAACTTCCAGGTTGGCAAACCAGATGGTTTGTTTTGGAAAATGGCATATTATCGTACTATAAGTCGCAGGAAGAAGTCAGTCAAGGATGTAAAGGATCAGTGAAAGTTTCTGTATGTCAGATAAATGGTGAGCTTAATATCATTCAATATGTTGCTTACGTACATTTGTTCGATGTCAACTTAGTAGTCGATAGCAAGTTGTGATGAGTAGGTAGGCTATATGGGTAGGTAGGTACTGACTACCTAATCTATAATTAAAATAAAAAAATAAACAATAATGCATGCTATGCTTAAGTGTAATAAGACAATACCAGCTTGGTCCTCACAGTCACAATGCTCCTGCATTTCTGTATTTAAATTTTTTGCAATAGAAGTTTGAGTAGGCTTCGAAGTTCAACAAAATATTCTTAAGACATCATCAACATAATACCCATTCTTACTGTAGGTGTAGTTTTGTTAGCTGAAATATTGCTTATAAAATAGTATTTTTAGATGACCACAAACTAGTGCTTTTAAACATTTACGAGATTTTTGAAATTTACTTAACAATGTGTTTAAATTTTTTTTTTTATTATCAATCTTTTTGTTAGATGAAACTTCACGAAAGCGACAGTCACCACTTTTTATCAAGTAGCAGACAACATTTAATAGCAGCAATATTGAATATACTATTCTCTGTTAAATGTTTTGTTTGTTGTCCAAACGTTCAGATGTATGGCAACATATACTTTGTAATATAGGTACCAGTTCAAGAGCTAAGTGCATACACCTTCAATGGTTTTTGAGTGTCAGGTACTGAATAGTCTCTGCCTACCCTTGTGGCATATGGAGGTGTATGACAAAAGTTGATGTTACTTGCAAATAATTTTTTATTTAAATAAATAATTATTAAACTGAAAATAAAATTTGGAGGCTATAGCTTTGATGAATAATCAAAAAATAGTATAGCAATAAAGAGCATTGAACATTTACTATGGAGAAAATCACCACCAACTTGCCACCATTTTGAAAAAGTATCGATTTTGCGGCCACTCATAAAACTTATGCCAATAGATAGGAAACTTTAATAGTAATACAACAAAAATTAAACTAAAATAAAGTGTTTTGTAAATCTAGATATCTTACAAGATATACCATTTTCGAGATTTTTGAACATAGTGATCGATAGATATTACAGTTCCCTATCGATTGGCATAAGTTTTATGAGTGGCCGCAAAATCTATACTTTTTCAAAATGGCGGAATGTGGGTGGTGACCAAAATGTACTATGCCATTTAATAGAATTAATTAGTATTATTTTAACTAAAGTTGTGTTTATTTATGTAACTTATCCCCCAGTAGCTTCTTTCAGTCTCTTTTGTTTAACACCAATAAAAGCACCAAATATCAGTATTTTTCTAAAAGTGCATTAGGTATGTACAGTACAATCAATTGTTCATAAAAAAGGTGTGATGTTATGTATATGTATTGGAATAACAAGCCTTTTTTTTACAATAAAATCTTTAGTGCACTCTCGAAAAAGATAAGATTTTAATGGTACCCATGCTATATCCATTTTCTGTATACACATTTTGGTTGTGTTAGATAACATTTTTATAAACTTTCTGATTTTTAAATATTCTATTTTACAGTGAATAATATAGACAATACGAGAATGGACTTAGTAATACCTGGACAACAGCATATGTACTTGAGAGCTCCGTCACCTCAAGATCGACAGAAATGGCTGGTAGCTCTTGGCAGTGCCAAAGCTTGTGTTGATCTAAAGGATACTCTGGGTAACTAACAATGAATTATTATTATTTGTTGCATCATTAATCTAGCTACATAGACAGTAGTACCCACTAGAGATGAAACGGATAGTGGTTTGGCCGGATACCGGATACCGGATATCCGGCCAGCGTCTTAGCCGTATAGCCGGATATCCGGCGGCCGGATGTTCGGCTGAACTTAGTCTCTGAACAAGTTTGTGCAAGCTGTAATCGTGGGGTGGGACTTTAGACGACTGCATGTGTTTACGTGATTTCAAGTCTTCCTTCAATGAGAATAATTTGAACATTGAACTGAACAATTCTTTCGACCTCGAAATGATTCGTAGTTTCGAAATACGGGCTTACAAATGTCATCAGCATATCGGAGGACAAACGACATCGTATATTACCTCTAAATATAGAGAAATTGGTATTTTTATCCAGTATTAACGTTGATTGACTTTGAAAATATTTTATACTAAACAACACTTGTCAAAACAACACACGACAGAAATTCGCATTATTTACGCTGGTCAGCAGGTGTCACCCTGTTGGAAATAGTACGTATCTAATGTCCACACTCGTGGAAGTTACAAAGTCTCATATATCCTAGAGAAAATTAGAGAACGCCGAATGCGATGGTATGGGCAATTGGGCATGTGCTCTGTCACCCCAAAGAGCACTATGGTGCAAGTAGCCCTAAATTTGTCGACGACGACGCGCTGCCGCGGAAGACCCCACACGCCACCTGGCTGACGGCGGTCCAACAGGACCCGAAGGATAATATTATTGAGGCGGCTACTGCTCAGAGAAATGAAGGAAGCCGATGAACAAAATCATTTTTATGGAACTTCATACACTTTTTACTATCCGGTATCGGGCCGGATAGGCCGGATACCGGATAGCAACCGGATATCCGTTTCATCTCTAGTACCCACATACTGTTCATTTTATAAAGGAAACTCTCTGATACCTTACTATCCCTGCTTCTGCAGTTTGTGAGCCATTAAAATACATCTTCAAATATAAATTATTATAAAACTCTGTATTTTGTAAATATTTCCAGTTCCAGGATTAGAAGATACCAACACATTGACTCACAAAAAATCTGAATTGCGGCTGTATTGTGACTTAATGATGCAGCAAGTGCATGCTATGAGAAATGCTGCTACTGCAGAAGATGGCCCAGAAGTTCAGGTGTGTTCATAATGTTTTTATTGACCTTCTCAAAGCCACTGATGAAAACATCCATACTTCAGGTTGTAATGTATAATTTCGAACTCATTGTCACTCTAACCAAACATCTATATCAAAATGGCTCAATAACGTTCAGCCAAGTAGCTGAACGTTATATTCGACTACGTGGCTTTAGCCACTCAATTGAATACTGGCATTTAATTAATGGACAAGCCTTCTAATTAAATGGCTTATTTAACCAGATGGCTGTGACATATACAAGAGTATAATTAGACCTATGATGTTGTGTGATGAATTTTTATTCCTTGAAGGGTTTTATCCCGTATTTCATATATTTATTATTTATTATCATTATAGTAATTTTAAACAATTATTATTTTGACATATACAACATTATTATGGCATGTATTGACATTTATATAACGAATGACATTAATTATGAATTTTTGCGGTATTGCAATCAATTTTGTTTCAATTTTGTATTTTAAATTGATGAATGAATTAATTTGTAAATTGTGTATCAATTTGGACATGTAACAATGGTTATCAATTCACAAAATTAATGCAAGTCGTAAAAGAAAACCGGACACAGATAGGGCGTCGCCGCAAAACGACACGCAGGGGGATCGCCCTACTCCTGTGTCAAGTCGGTTACGGCTACCGGGTCCAGGGCGGGCCCGGTTGAAGACACAACCCCACAGAATGGTCTGCTTCGCGTCGTGGAACCTTGGCAGTCTGACCGGACGGGCGCGTGAGCTGGCTGATGTGCTCGCCAGGCGGAGGGTGGAAGTGGCGTTCGTGCAGGAGACTCGTTGGAGACGCAACAGGTCCCGCAACATCGGGAACGGCTACAAGCTGATATACACGGGCTCTCCGAGTGGGGACAACGGCGGCGTGGGGGTAGTGCTCTCTGAGGAATTTCGGGACAGAGCGTCTTGGATGTGAAGCGTATAAGCAACCGCCTTATGGTTGTGGGAGTGCTTATCGAAGGGGCCGTGACCAAGTTGATAAGCGCCTACGCTCCACAGGTCGGTTGCAGCGAATAAGGCGGATAAGGCGCTGTTCTGAGAGCAATTCGGGGAAGTACTACGAAACATTCCATTGTCACAAGGTATTGTTGTGGGTGGCGATCTGAACGGTCATATGGGTGACAAGTGTGAGGAGTTTGGCCGTGTTCAATATTGGCAAAGTAGCCACCTATAAGGTCATACCCGGAGAGAGTCTCACTGCCCAACACGGGGTCCTTGTGATGGACCTGCGCCTTACGCCCTGAGGCAAATACCGGGAGCAGTGCCGACGCCAAACTCGGTGGTGGCTGCTTGAAGGAACCAAGTCCCACGAGTACGCCGCTGCTGTCAGCGATTTTAGTGTTGCGACAGACGGTGAACCCGTCCAACAACTGTGAACAGAACTCAGGCAGTTATCGCACGGGCAGCACGTATGGTGCTGGGGGTGTCTAGGGGTGGTCGCAGGCTTGACAAGGAGACAGGGATGCCAAACGTGCCAGCAAACGAGCGGTTGCCAGAGCCAGACGAGACCACTTACGTCCTTTGTACGATAAGTTGAAATCGTATTGAGGGGCAGAAACTCATTTATAAGCTGGCACGATCGAGGGTTAAAGCGGCACAGGACATTTCCACGTGCCGCTGTGAAAATGACCCTAGCGGTAACCTGTTATACGATGACCGCGCGGTAAAGGAGAGATGGCGCTCGTACTTCCACGAGCTGCTTAACAAGCAGCACAAAGAGGTGCAGCCCCCGGACCTCCCTCGGAACCAAGGACTTGTGCCACCGATAACTCCTGAGGAAGTCTAGCCAGCTCTTCGCCGCATGAAGAATCGGAAAGCTGTCGGGCCTGATGAAGTCGCTATCGAGGCATGGAAATCGATGGGTCTCGTGGTGTGAGCATCCTTACCGACCTTTATAACCGCATTCTCCTCACCGGGAAGATACCCGACCAATGGAGGTTGAGTATTATTACTCCAGTCTATAAAGGCAAGGGCTCGGTGCGAGAGTGCACCAACTACCGCGGTATAAAGGTGATGTCTCACACCATGAAGCTCTTTGAACGCATTGTGGACACTCGGGAGTGTAGAATCTCGGAGTGTCAGTGGATTTCGGCCGGGTTGTGGGACCATGGACCCCGTATTTGTCCTGAGAACGCTCATGGAGGGATACAAATCAAAGAACACGCCCCTGCATTTCCTGTTTCTGGATATGCAGAAGGCCTTAAACTGTGTCCCTCGTTTGATGATCTGGTTAGCGTTGCGGTCCAAGTCAGTACCTGAGCCCTGAGATCCGAGACATGTACCGCGATTCCGATTCAATAGTAGGACTGCTGTTGGTGACACCAACCCGTTCCCTATTACCGTTGGGGTACATCAGGGCTCTGTGCTCAGTCCACTTCTATTCAACGTGATATTAGAAGTATTGTCAGACAGCATCCGAGACTACCACGAGGTGCCTCCGTGGCTTCTTATGTATGCTGACGATATCGCGTTGATAGACTCGGACAAGGGGCGACTAGTCCAACATTTAAAAAAGTGGAAGGAGTCACTTAAGAACGGCGGTCTGAAGATTAATGTGGCGAAGACAGAGTACATAGCCTGCAACAGTGCAGATCCCCTACCCGTGCGCATAGGCGAGATGAAGTCAAGCGCACGGATCAGACCAGATACCTGGGGTCTGTACTCTGTACTAAGCGCAACCGGGGACATCGACAGCGACGTTAAAGCCCGAATATTAGTGTGTGACAGGTGACAGGTGTCATTTGTGACCCTAAAATGCCGATAAAGCTGAAGGGACAGGTCTATATGACCATAATTAGACCAGTAGGCTAATTACGTAACTCTGTTGCCAACTATTCTCTGATTTCAATGATTGAAATTGTTACTTTTGCGATTACATATGATTGATTTAATAGTTTCAGTTTATTGCAATGGAACTTTGTTAGCAACTGAACCCATTAAATCAATGATACGTAATCGCAAAAGTAACCATTTCAATTATTGAAATCAGATAATAGTTGGCAACAGCGTTACGTAATTAGGCTACTGCTCTCCTATACGGCAGCGAGACTTGGCCCCTACTAGAGCGACACAAGCAGGAGCTGCGCGTCACGAAAATGAAGATGCTGCGGTGGATGTGTGGAGGTTCACGAAAGGATCGCGTTCAAGATTCCCATATTCGGGGTAGCTTTGGCGTCCGTGACATCGCAGAAAAGCTGCAAGAGTGCCGCCTTCGATGGTATAACCACGTCTTGCGCAGACCGGCAAGCTACGTGGGGAACAAGTGTCTGGCCATGTCGCCCCCGCCGGGCACGGAGAGGCCGGCCCAAGAAGCGATGGTTTGACGTAGTCAGGAAATAAGCCAATAAGCTCCACCACTAAGGATGCCGAAGACCGAGCGAGGTGGGCCAAGAGTAGCAAGATGACGGACCCTGGTACCGCGCGGGGTCGCAACCGGGACATAACGCCAAGATGATGATGATGATGATGATGAACAATGGTTATCAATAAATAAATTCGAACTTAAACTTATATGGCTGCGCGACATGGCCAGCGCTGACGAAACACGTTCGCGAACTCCACGCCAACGAAATGGAAATGCTGCGGTGGATGTGTGGCGTTACGCGGCTCGATCGAGTACGTAACTAGTATATCCGTGGTAGCCTCGGCGTGAGGGATATCGCAGATAAGATCGAAGAATCTCGCCTGCGCTGGTATAGTCACGTGTTTCGCAAGCCTCAGGGTATCAGGAAAGAGACCCCGTGGGCGACCCAAGAAGCGATGGATTGACATCGCTGAGTTAGATGCCAGAGCCAATGGCCTATGACGCGAGGATGCCGAAGACCAGGTAATATGGAGAAGAATGAGTAGGAAAGCGGGCTCTCGCAGAAGCCGGGATAAACGCTAGGATGATGATGATGATGACTTTCATAATATGACCGTCTTGTCGGGTCTCGCCATACCTGCGCACGAACCAAAACGTGAAAGCTAGAAACTTACTAATAGAAGACGCTCCGATTTGGCTGGAGCCGATCTTCCTTGTATTCCTTACTAAGCGACCTTATTTTATACTGCGTAAGGATTGGTATCAACTGCAGCTTTTGGTCGGCTCCAAAACGGAACGTCTGTTACTAATGTTAGTCCAACCGACGAGAGGAGCAATGATCTTCCGGTCGGCTGGGGCGTGCCACAAGGTAGTAGGTAGGATGGTCCTGTCCTGGGCTCAATATTATCTATAGATACAAATATTATAAAAAGATTTGATTGTTTGTTTGTGTTTATAATGGATAAACTCAAAAACATCAAGTGTCGCTAGGAGCGACGTCACGTGCCACATGCAGTGGATAGCGAGAGGCAAGAGTGACGGTCATAAGCTCGCGGACGCTGAGGCTAAGCCGTACACCCGCACGCTACGAGTTGTTCACCTATCGCTTTCCATTCGCAATTTTGTTCCTAGGCAATTCTAAACCATAGAAAATATTATATCATAGAAAGACTGCTGAACGAATCGAGTCGTTCCGGTGGTAGCGATTACTTTCCGTTCCGTTTAGTGTGCTTTAATGCTTAAGCGTGAAACGAGATCCTTTCGTCATTTGCGTCAATAACGGTTTAATTTTGCGTTTCAGAAAATAAATGATGCATCCAGTCTGCTAACGGCTACATGTGACACCTTCATAAGAACTTTGGAAGATATCATGAAGTTGGCTAATAGTTCTGGCGCCAATGGCCTACCTTATGAAATGCCTGTACCAAATTTAACTAAAAATAATGGTTCAAACAAAACACAGGCCGCAACTAGAACTCCTAGACAGAGTTTAACTAGATCTTTGTCTCAAGAAAACAGATGAAAACGGAACTTGGTATAAAAAGTTTAAACTGTATAAAAAATGTAAACCTTGCATATAAAGTAATGAATTAGGTTAAGTTGTGCATGTTGCAGCACTTTCGAATAGGTACTTATCTGTTACTAACATATCTAAAGTCCATGCGTGTTAAGAAAATAGTGACGTCACCGTTGTAGGCGGGCCTAGCCATCGCGCCCCAGACCTATCTGGTCGCAAAAAAAACAAATGTGCTCACTTTACATTATCCAATTTGCTAAACACTAAAAGGTCCTTTCTATTATGGATTTTTATGTAACGTGTAACTGTTACATAAAGATGACCTCGGCTCACACTGCCACAGTAGCAGTTTTAATCTGTTTTGAGTTTCTCAGCATTTGACACATACATGTAAAGGATAATATGATAATATTGTTAAAGGACATTTGAATTTTTTGCGACCGGACTGGTCAGGGGGTGTGGCTAGGCCCGCCTACAACGATGACGTCACTATTTCCTTACCTCAGCGGGGCTATTGTCTAACTCAGTTGGCAACTGAATTTGACATTAGATAATTTTACACTACGTCATGTACGTTGGCCACTGACTATAGCGTCTACTGAATTACAGTAGTGTAAGATTAATATATGTCAAATTCAGTGGTTCATTGAGATAGCCAATAGCCCCCCTGGTCGACTTATTAGTACATTACGTAAATGGGGTAGGTCAATAAAAATGAGCAGCTAAGTAAACGGATTGCCCGTTGTGTAAAGGCGGCAAAACATATCGCTTCCGTATTCCGTGTCCAGTAAATTTCAGTATCGCGGATTACAAGTTCTAGTTTCCTGTCAATTTGGCTCTGAACTGTTTAATTAATTATAAATACAACAGGTATTGTAAGAGCATAGGGGCGATTATCTATTATCATATTTTTAATTTTGTATATTAACCATATGTACGACATTAGGGTACCATAAATTCATGTAAATAAGATAAATTATTTTGAGTACATAGATAATCACCGCACGGATGTATTTGAAAATATTCAGTTGTAATTATTGTAACTACAAAATGGGTACCTAGGTATACTATCAGAATGGGTTTTGTTATGCCATTATAGAACTTCTAAAATAAGAGAAATATGTTGTGAAGTCAGGATTTATTTCTATGTTAAGAAGTAGGTCAACACATTCTCGCTCCATTTGTTTGGTTGTTGAGCGTCGGAATAGCTAAAATGATGACCAGAATTCCATTTGCATCTATTAATAAAATATTATAATTTTCAATTTCATGTAGACTTACAGTTTCGTCTTGAAATCCGAATGAACGGTCACTATCACAATAGATATTTTGAAAACAAATAAAAAGAAACAAAATGGGAAGCAATGCCATTTCTGGCTACCACACCGGCCAATCTGACGCTCACGTTTGGTTGTTCATTAAAACTAGTAATAGACGCTCCGATATGAGTAGAGTCGATACTAATCCTTACGAAGTACAAAATAAAATCGCTTTTGCTTTGATTCGGATGCGCGGGCGAGCCGACCTTGGTCGGACGTCGGACCACGTCCCCCGCACCCAAAAACGACTTTATTTTATACTGTGTAAGGATCAGTATAAACGTCATACGGTAGGCAAACAGGCAAGCGGGCCACCTGATTGAAAGTGGTCACCACTGCCTATAGACATTAGTAACACCGAGAGTCGACAATGCGTTGCCCACCTCTATAACACTTTACTCTGGCAGTATAAAAGCAAATGTCCCTTCATTGCCAAAGCCACGGTTTCTCAAATTCCCACCCCATGGAGAACTGGAAACCTTACTCACCGGCAGAAACACAATACTATTTAAAAGAATATTGTTTAGCTGCGGTATTCGGTAAGGTGGAGGTACTTCCCCAGTCGGGCGGCTCCAATTCGAACGGGATACCCCGCTATGCCCTACCTCTCTTAAACCTCTCTTGGTTGGACGGCTCCAGCCAAAGCGGAACGTCTGTTGCTAGTTTAAGGCCCTATCACACGAGGCCAATAGCCGGGCCAGTCTAGGGTGTGACCTAACTGGAATTGACGACAAGTTCTATAGAACGATGCTTCGCCATCTCACGTGCTTAAACCGCAACCGAGTGGATGGCGATGCATCGTCCGGTAGCCTTCGAGTTACGACGGTCGGGCTATCGGGCCTAATCCAAAACAATGCATTGGCTTATGTCAATCGCAAACCAGGCCAATGCGTGATTTTCGGAGAGCTGATTAAAAAGAAAAAATTGTTCAAATAATTGTCATAGATGGCGTTGACTCGATTCTCAAAAATAAATCAAATCGAGACCGTTAGAGGTATCAAAATGTAGACATTTTGCGCTTTCTTCTCAGAAAAGGTTCTAAAACTTAAGTATATTTTCAGGAAACACCTTTTCCAGTAGCTTCGGTTACCAAATCCAATACTTGAGAACCCTGTCTAACCAGCGCCATCTAGTGAGACAAGCCGAACTTCATCTTTTACTTTTAAAATAGCTGTCTGAAAATCTCCCAATCTCGCTAATACATTGTTCTTGCGGGAATTATTATAGAGCCTTTATACGAACACAGACGAGCAACCGAGTAACTCAAATTGTACATCACCATCTTGTAATGTATCATCATCTCTATCTCACTCGCTCCAACCGCAAATGCTATGACCGTATATCTTCAAGAATTGATGCGAAAGTGATTACAATCGATTTGCATTTAGACTCGGAATAAATAAGACTAATAAAAAAACATTCCATGGAACGTGGTCAACTTTGTACATGTGGAAAACTTATAAATCACTATACCTACTGGAACAATGGCCTCTTCCTACCCCTACGGGAAAAACTATGGCGTTATATACGTATGTACTTACATGGTATCTAACTAATATATTTGTAAATTATTGATGAGTTTGCTTATAAATAGAAATAGCGGAATTTGTATACAATTGGATATGATATTATATTTTATAAACATTCCTGAAATAAAGACGCCAAACATGTTACAGTATATATATATATATATACAGGGGTCAATAAAGATTTTGTATACTATGATATAAATTAAAAATATTGAAAGAGGAATGCGTACAGCGCCTCCTGTGTAGCCTTTTGTTCGACCATACATAGACTCATTATTTTTCCTGTGATATTTTTAATTGAAATGATAAATCAAATGATTGTTTAAATATTTATTAAGAAAAAAGGCTAAATTAGACAGTTTTGTTTTTCTGTTCTTTGTTTGACAAAGATATTTTCTAGTCTAAAAAGTAAATCAATTTAAAACAAAGGCATGATAATTATTATTGTATTAAAAAATAGGACATAATAATGTATAGTAGTTATTAAATTCTAAATTTTTGTTAAAACCTTAAATATTTATCACACTTTATCAAGAAATAAAATGATCTTAGACAAAAATGGATTATTATTTTCAAGCTTTACCATTACCACATAGGGACACCAAACCGTAAGATAGTTTTTTCTTGACTATCTAATTCCATACCCACTTTCTTTCTCATGTAAAATATAGTACAGTCCCTATTTGTACACAACACTTCTTCATGTAAGCTCCCTTGGCATCTTTGGCATTCTGTCCACAATCTTGAGAATTTTCCTTGAAGTTGTCTCAGTTTAAATATCTCTGTGATGTATAGCTGGCCTTCTTTATTAATACAATGATTGCACAAAGCCTGCTTGGCATCATTGGGCATGATAGTTTTACAGCCAATACATTTTTCTTTCTTCTTTGTAAAAGCTGCTAGTGCTCCTACTTTCGATGTAACCATTGCTTTTGTTCGTGTATGTTCTCCTTTTAGAAGCAATGACTCTGCTTTTTCTCCAAGAATAGGTTCAAATATCCGTAACAAAGGCTTTGATAATTGATTTTCCAAATAATGGTTAAAATCAATAGGAATACTGTTTTCTAATACATAAATAGGGTCTTCGGCTTTCATATATGCAGGTGTATTCTTTGCTGCAGAACATAATATGTAAGGAACTCTATCACCAAGTTTAGGTGCAGTTCCAGGATCACGTTTCTTCATTTTGATAGCCAACTCCACATGGGCTTGTTTAGCTGCATAATCATTTTTAGTTAACTCTTTTGTAATTACTAGCTGGGAAATATCAATACGATTACACAGTAAATCTGCAATTATTTGTTTAGCGTAACTGACTGCACCTTCTGGATCTCTGTCTATAAGCAATTTTTGTAGGCAGGTACTCATCATGTTTGAAACCAGAGGACAATTATCTCGTCTGACTGTTTCAATACCTTTACAATCCATTTTGTCATATTTATCAGGTCGAGTGAAATAGAGACCCGCATATCGTTTTTTATTAATAAGCAAATATGGATAATAAACTTTTTCAAACTCCAACTTGATTGGCTTCACAAATTTAGTGGTAACAAACTCTGCAGCGTCTCTACCCAATTCCATACTTTCTTCCAGAGTTTTAACTCCAAATTTAACCATTACTGAATCAGTATCACCATAAATTACAACTGCATCCTCCTTGTACCCATTTTCTTTAGTATATCTCTTTTCAACTTCCGTTTTGGTAAATTCTATCATGGTCCTTCCATAAGCTGTTACACTTCCAGAAATCTCAAGGCAAGGAAGTTTGCCTACTTGAGCTCCAGTGAAACCATATACGGAATTAGCACTTATTTTTAATGCTAATTGTCTTCCATCAAGAACAGATCTTTTAAATGGATCTTTCTCATCCTTTAAATCTGCTTTTGCTTTTTTTCTTGCTCCCAGAAGAGATTCGAGAATTTCAGGCAACAAGCCTTTTCGTACATTAGATTTGACAAACATATTTTTGGACGGGGTGATGGTAATATCACTAGAATCTATGTTTAGCTGATTTTGCATATTTGGAGGCACTAAGGTAGTGTAACATAAATTATGAGCCATCATAATACTGGGATACAGTGAGGCAAAATCTAATGTTGATATGGGATCTGCATAATAGCCTTTTTTGGGTTCAATAACTGTTGCACCTTCAAATTGATCATCAGAACCTTGACCTTGATAAGCTGGCATTAAATATCCTGCTTCTTTAGCTTTACGTAACAGTTGACTAACAACTTTAATTTGCTGTCCTCTTGTGAGCAGACATAACAATGGTACTCCTGTAACTCTGGCCATTTCCATGTAGTTGACAATACACATTAGTTTGTTCAACAGTTTCAGTGGCAAATAAGCATCTTTTAAACAATACATGGCTAACCTTCTTCTAGTTTGCTCACTTTCATTTTGCAAATCAGTGATTATGCTATGGTGAACATCTTCCTTTTGTTCTTGAAGGAAATGATAACTGACAGCATTTAAAGTATAAGATCTCAGTTTGTAATCTCTAACAAGAACAAGTAGCAAATCAAACGGCACTCTGCCTTCAAAGTTAATGCTTTTATTTTCCCTTCGACCCATTTGTTTTGATTGTAAAATAGAATCTTTAATTACTGAACGTATATTTTTCACTCTACCTAAAAAGTCAAAATTACTCACTTTCAAATGTTTAGCACGATTAATTAGATATGGCCAATCAAAGTTACTGATATTGTAACCAGTAATAATATCTGGATCTAATTCACGGAAAAAGTCTGACCATTTGGATAGCATTTCAGCTTCTGATTGAAAACTAAGTACTTGTGACCCTACAATTGGTGCACATGTGTTTAATGTGAATACATTTCTTACATAAGGCTCAGTATCACCTTGCCTAATAACCATAGAAGCAATTTGTATTACTGGATCATGATTAGGCTCTGGAAATATACCTTTCCGCCCAGCACACTCAATATCAAAACTTAAAATTCTGAATGGAGCAACTTTCGACCACTCTCCTTCAGGCTGATGAGCAATAAAAGCATTCCACCCAACATCTACTTCTATCTGACATCTGGTTTCTGGCTTAAATTGGGTGTTCTTTGACCGTTGGTGCCATTTACCAGCTGGCAATTCAATCCAGCTGCATCCCACTACAGAAGTGTCTACCATAAAACGAATATCAAAATCAATATTGGTTTCGTAAAAAGAAGGGTCCATTAATCCAAAGGTTGTAGGTTGCCTATCTATGAGGCGTTTAGCAGCTGCAATTAATTTTGGTAAAGCTACAGATACTCTTGCAAATGTAACATCATTATTGCCTTTGTAATACATTAATGATAGAGCTTTGACTAAGCGTACTTCGAGAACAGCTTCCTTTATGCTATCTTTATTTGATCTCAGGTCTTCCAATATGGCCGTATTCAAATTTGTTTTTAAGTTATTGCATAATGATTCAGTAAAATTTACAGGGACAGTTACATAAAAGTATGGTGTGAAACCATGAACATGACAGCATACAGAGTTACCTTCCATTGTCACTCCATACATTCTCATAATAGGTACTGGGGCCAGCTGTGACCCTGGCATACCTTGCATAGGTTGACCGTTGTAGTGATCAATATCAATTTGTTGAAATACAAAATTATCTTTCTTGGGATTCATTTCAGGCGGTGAAGGACGTGACCATTTGATATTTGTTGACTGATTCTCAGGACCTTCACCCACCACAATTTGCGTGTCAAATTCACTGGTTTCCATGCCAGCAAGGTGATCTTCAAAAGTGCAAGGCGTTTCATTATCGTCGTCATCTTCTTGAGATTTAAATCTTTTTGGCGGAGGAGCTTTAGAGTGCTTCCGTTTATCCATGATTATAACTTTGGCAGAAATTGCTTCCCGCCAAACTGCACTGCAATAAACATAGATTTTGTTAAATAAATATAACGCTAGAAGACTAAAGTTCATTTAGGATTAGAGGCAAGCTGAAAACTTACGATTATACTTAATTTAGTAAATAAGTTCCTAATACAGGAGATTTCCAAAAAACGGCGATATCGGCGAAACAACCAACTTAAAACAACAATCAAAAAACATAAAGATGAGACTGACAAAAGTCAAAATGACAGATAATTCAAGATTGCGCGCGAAGCAGGGTTGCCAGCAGTTAAAGTTGATTTATACAGTCATTTCCCAAAAATTTGATGCTGGGCCAACCCCAGCCCATCGCGAGCCAGGCAAGTTTGTAGGTGAGTATAAAGAATGTGTCTGAATAGTAAAGCCCATCCTAGACACCCCGTTTCGACCCGGGCTGGTGTTGCTACATAAAATGCAGAACTGGCTCCACAAGAATACTCCTGCTGCTGTTTTCAAGAAAAGTTTCTCAAAAATTCACATAGATGGTGCGCTCTAAGGACTTAAATATTATTATAATATTTAGACTGTATGGGGCTATTAATTGTTGCAGTTGTATGGCACACACATGCCATACAACTGCAATCATGTGTGTAAGTGTCATCATTCACAGCTACCTAATGAAACCATATTGAAATGCTAGTTATTATTTAATATTTAGTAGCGTGTTATCATTATTATCGAATGTTTATTGTTTATTTATTTGATTAAACTTGATAGACGATGTACAAATTGCCGATATCGGCCCCGATGATAAGTCCCGAATTTCTTCAGCTTGGGCCAAATGGCGGGAACTCACGGCAATCACCTGTGACCCTAAAATCCCTGTAAAGCTAAAAGGACTTATATACAAGTGTATAATTAGGCCGGTGATGCTCTTTGGCTGCAAGACATAGCCAGCACTGACGAAACACGTTCGCGAACTCCACGCCAACGAAATGAAAATGCTGCTGTGGATGTGCGGAGGTACGTGGCTCGATCGAGTACGTAACGAGAACATCCATGGCAGCCTTGGCGTGCGGGATATCACAGATAAGATCGAGGAGGCTCGTCTGCGCTGGTTTGGTCACGTTTTCAGGGAAACGTTGGAAATAGGTTTCTGAACCTGCCGGTATCAGGAAAGAGGCCCCGTGGGCCATCAAAGAAGCGATGGATTGACATCGCTGAGTAGAATGCGAGAGCCAACGGCTTACGACGACGAGAGTAATTCAGTAATTCAGTTTTATTGCATAATCAAGTACATTGATGGTAGTAGTACAAGATACCCCGTAAGGGCACAGCAATATAGAGATGAGCTATATAAACATAATTTGTACTTAAGTAGGTATTTGACATTGCACTTATTATTTAAGTATATATAATATATATGTATATTCATAATATATCTAAGGCACATATTATTAAAATTATACACTTTGAGATCTTTTTATGTACTAATTATACGTAGGTATTCAAAGGATGCTGAAGACCGGGCGAAGTGGAGAAAAATTAGTAGGAAAGCGGACCCTGGTAGAGGCCCCGATAAGCGCTAAGACGATAATTATGAGACGATGATGTACAAAGGCGGACATAAAGTTACATAGCTTTATCTTTAAGTCAACCAGAAATCGTTTCACAAAATTTATAAAGTTAATAATCCAACGAACACCCACATTAAAGAACCGTTAAATTTAAAAATCTAAATGAAATTGCATCGAAATAAAGATACATATTAATACCTACCATACAACATCAATACACACGAGATTTTGATAACGTCGTCAGTCGTTAGAGCATGCCATCAATTGGAATTTGAGGTAAGCAAGCCTTAAAAACAGCTCATTGACAAGTCATCTTCATGTCATGGTTTATAGAAATTAAAAACGACTAGGCCCATAGTGCCTCAAATTGTACATTCATTGTAATAATTCAAATTTCGGGCCTCACTGAGATTAAAGTAGTTTTTTTTTAATTTTTGACGACTTTGGACACTAGTACTTTTGAACCAATGCGGAGTTTCTTTTGTCTCTCAATGGATCTCTTTCTACGAAGCGAATTTTTTCTAAGCTCTGCACGGAAGAAAAATTCCGATTTTCGTGTTTTATCCCACAGAACGTGTTTTGTCCGAGGCAAAAAATTTACATAGAGTCATAAAAGGAGCCTTCTCACAGCTGAAGTCAAAATCTATATTTTTAGCTATAAGTTGTCAAATACCCCTCCATAATTTCGTCCGAGGACAGAGAAAACTTTTATTTCGAAAAGAAAGGAGGAAATAAGAAGTTTAGAGCCGACTAGACCCACCTTATTCCAGCATCCTGTATGACATACGGATTGATAATTGGAATTCTACCAGAAAACATGCTCACCACTGCCGAACGAAGAGATGAGTGACGCGGAGTCCGCGGAGATCCCAGAATGGCTACCTGGCGCTCCCATTCGGTTGCCAACCGGCAAGGAGATTTTTCGTGAGGTGGCGGAGCAGCCTTTTACAAGTGGCTAACCAACCTGCTACCTATTTGGGCCCCCAATTTTCTGCTGCAACATATTTTTGATCCTGGTGCCCTCCGAAGCCAAAGTTCCAGTATTGCAGTGATGAGCAGTCATAAAACGGCCATACGAAACGCCACAACTTATCCCTGGACCCATCTTTCTGAATGGCTACTCCAAGCATCATGCCGGTACTGGTACTACCAGGTTGACCTGGATAGGTACTACCAGGGATTCCTGTTCCTCCTCACAAGTGACCACCACCCGAGAATCACTTGTGAGGTCTCTAGAGTATAGGTAAGCCAACGAAAGCGAAGAGCGGTCAACTTCCATAACCTCGATATAGTTTGAGTGACCCAAAATGTACAGGCAATGTAAGAAATAATAAAACATAATATTCTACACTTTACCTAGGCATGTTACTATGATATGATGGCGTGATACCGAATCATCATCATCACAGCCCGGAACAGTCCACTGCAGGACTTCGGGCCTCTCCCACGAAAGGGGAGGTTACTGCCATAATCTCCACGCTTGGCAGGCGGGTTGGAGATCGCAGTGTTTAAATATAACAATGGAAAATGCTGCTGCCCATTTTCCAGACTACGGAGACTCTTGATCTTTTGTTTCGAAAACATAAGTCGCCTTGTACGACACCCATGAGTGTAAGGGGTTGGTGCTATTCTACTCTGCCGGACACCACACGGCCATGCCGGACTCCACACGGCCATTTATTTTCGCTCGACCTTTATAATGCGTACGGCTAAGGCATGGAACGCGTTGCCTGCGCAGGCGCGGATCCAGGGGGGGCAAAGGGTGCAATTGTGACTCACAATCGCCCACGATTTGGTGAAGCAAAAGGACAAAAGGCTTGCTCTGCTCGCTCATACATTTTGTAAACCCCAAAATTACTACGTGAAAGCGGTTCGCGCGGATAGCTGGAAGATCCACGACATAAGGATGAAGCGCTCGCCTGGATCGCGTCTCCCGATGGCGAAAAGGGGCCGGCGGAAAGAGGTCGTGCAGCTGCTTCGCACACTCTCCGAAATGTAACCTGTAGAAGATCGACAGACGCGCAACCCTACGCGATGTTTGAGGCCCTGCAATCTACCTTTAGTCAACCGCGGGTCACAAATTATCTTCTTTGCACGTTTTTCCACCGAATCCAAAGCCGCTAGTTGATATTTGGCTGACCCATCCCAGAGGTGGCAGCAGTACCTACTCAATGCAGGATCGCACTTGTGCTTGATATAACTGAAGCAACTGTTTTAAAGTGTGACTTTAAGACCTTTATCTTAAATTACTCTATCTATTGTTGAAAAATGCATTAAAATCCGTTTCGTAGTTTAAAAGATCTAAGCGTACATAGATACATAGGGACCGACTGTGGGATCCGACTTTGTTTTATACTAAGTGTAGAAGCCCCACGCCGCGTCTGTCTGTTTGCGATAATCTCAAAAACTACTGAACGAATTTTCATGCGATTTTCACCAACAGACAGTGTGTCATAAGGAAGGTATAGGTATATAATTTGTTAAGGTTACTACCCGTGCGAAGCCGGGTCGCTAGTAATGTATAAATATCTACTTTTAATATTATAAATGCGAAAGTAACTTTATCTGTCTGTTACGCTTTCACGGGTCAACGACTGCAACGATTTTGATGAAATTCGGTGCCTACGGTTCAGGCGCAACTATCAGCGGAGATAGGTAGTTTAGCTCCTGAGGATAGGTACTTTTGTTCTCCTCCAACTCGCAAGCTCGCAAGATATAGGTACTTATACTTGCACGGAAAGGCGGGCGCAAAACTATTTAAAATAAAAAGTGTGGTGATTGAGCAATAGGTATATATTTTGGGGAAGGATCGCGTGATCTTTCGTAGTTATAGCGGCTGCCCTGTGAGCATCTATTACTGTTAGAGCTGTGTGATTAGTCACTTGTTACTCTCTGTTACACTTCTGTCTGTGTTTAGGTCACACAGGTTCCCAAATAGTGCAGTTAATCAGCTATAGGTACCTAGATACCTCTTGTTCTGTTATTATAAACGATGTTATTCTGCTACTGTGCAGCTATTATGAACTTAAGCTTATATTGTTAGTAGGGTGTAGTAAGGCTGTATGAATACTAACCTACTCACAGCTTGCTTTACAGCTGACATTAATTATTTGTAGAGTAAATGTGAACCTTTATACATCATCTACAGAGGCCCGAATGCTACTTGGAAGGTACTTACTTAATGTAATTAACTGACTTAAAAAGTAGGTAGGTTAAATATGACAATTCACAAACCGCAATCTAGCCCCAAACTAAGCAAAGCTTGTGTTATGGGTGTCAGAGAACTACTTATGTATTTTATTTGACCCCAACTTTATAACATCCAAACCCGTAACAGAAATTAAAATTCATTATTTCAATTTCTGCTCGGCCGGGAATCGATCCCGGGACTTCTGCGTGGCAGACCCGCATGTTAACCAACACAACCACTCAGGTCGTTAAATATATACCTCGTATTTAGTTACCTACTCATTTTGCGATTAAAAAGCTTTTCACAACCTACCTGGCACCACTGAAAGTTTCTCAGAACTCCTGTAATGGAGGAAGTGGCTTTATTATGTTCTATGACGAATCCGTAGTTACGAGTTCCTTGGCGTTCGATCGCTGTGGCGGAGCCGGCGACGCTTTCGCTGACTCATGCATTACGTACGAGTGGACCCCACAGTGCCGGCAGTTACGGCCAGCAATAATAGCAAACCGGGATATTTTTAGGTAGGTACCTAAGAAATAGTATTAGCACAAAATCCATCGGTTGAGGTAGGTACAACTGTAAAAGGTTTTTTTAACGCGATGCTTTGACGGTAGGTACCTGTGGAATTAAATGTAGGGTTCTACCTAATTTAAGTGGGTGGGTACTCGTAGAAAGAAAAAAACGCGTTAGTATAGGTAAGTATCATCATAGATATCTTCAACGCAGCACATCATATACCTATTTTTATACGCTGTCCGAATTGACGACGGTCGTGCGGCGAACGTCGCCCGACCAACAGGAGACCTCAAAACCGCCCGTCGCACGGCCATCGTCGTACGACTGTTGCCAATTAGGACAGCGCCTAAGGCGGCAAATAGCTTATGGCCCGTCTGAAGCAGTACATAACCTACGGACGTTGCAATACCAGGGGTATCGCTAGAGTGCTGCCTTTGTACCTATTCCATTTTGTATAGGCAGCATTCGGTTACGAATCTTAGCCTATGAACTTGTCCTATGTTGAAAGAATACCTACTTATCCATGTCCAGGTGAAACTTCATAATCAGTTCGTTAGTTTATTGAACTGTGACTGTAGAGTCTATTAAGATAAATGTGGCGAGGTACATTTTAACTAATAAGAGCAACAATCTCTACAGCTGTCCCTGTCCCGGGTAGCATATGTAGTGCCCTACTAGAGTAATTAGGGAGACGGCACACTGCGACTTTTTACAGCGCGTCTTACGAACGCGCGACTGTATCGAGTCGCATTTGAGTAGCAAAATAATACCACAGTCGCATATGCTACGCAGATGGCCGAGTAAAGTCGTCGAGTGCCGACCACGTACCGGAAGACGCAGCGTGGGTAGGCCTCCCACAAGGTGGACCGACGATCTGGTAAAGATCGGAGGTACCAGTTGGATGCGGAAGGCACACGACCGGCCTTTGTGGGGAGGTCTGGGGGAGCAGTGGGCATCTTCCGGCTGATATGATGATGATGATATCGATGCAAACTCGCGAAGGAATCGATACAGACAGAGCGGCAAAGGTGTCATGTTTTATGACCTGCGACTGTATCAATACAAACGCAACTGCATAGCGATGCAGCTCAAACTGCGACGTTTTGTAGCGGCAAAAAATCGTGGTACGCTATACCCCTAAGGCGCGCGTCACCCGTTTTCCGGGAACCGTTGCGTCGATGGCGGCGTCGCCGGCGCCTGCGCACCGAATGACTTTCCATTAAGTACACTGATGAGTCTACTCGCTATTAATACACCAGACGTGACAAATGCTTTACTACACCGATTCATTCACGGCCTAAACGAAAACTGTAGGCGAATAGTCGCGACACAGCGAGCCGAGTCCGTGTCGGGCTATTTCGTTTCGTGCCCTCGGTATCTCAGATTTCCGTTATTACACGCCATCCACAGACGAGTGAGCTTTGATTGATGTTCGCATAAAACAAACAATTTTACGACAAACAATAAAGCGGCAATAAAGTATAATTATTGCGTTTTGCAAGTACTCTCGTGTTTTCTGTTAGAGCGCAATAAATTGTGTAGAGGCTGCATTAAACCATCTGATTCGTATTGTGATCGTGGGAAAGGGCGCTATAAAATGTAATCATATCTCACGCAGGGAATCGCTGGTAAACAATAGATGTGGAATCGAGGGAAACAAATTAAATTCCAAATGCTCTTCGAAACAATACGTCACATATTTACGGTCGGGGTTATGAGATCGTATAAATCATCGCCATCCTAGCAGTCAATTCTGGCTTATGGCAAGGACCGCTTTGCTATTATTTCTCCTCCACATACGGTCTTTAGAGTCTTGAGGCTCCCGCGGAAGATCTTTTCCGATAGTCCTGATACCGGCAGGATTCCCCCGTATCCCTGGCGTTTACACGTTGTGTGCAGCTTATCTCTATGGGGTGTCGCATTCGATGAAACATGAAATGCCTTCCCGGCTATAGGTACTCGGTAAACGTTTGTCCGATACTAGAACAACGTATTCAGCGCTACAGCCTAGCTAGACCTATACTCTACGACACTGCTTCCCCAGGCTTCGCTCAGAATTCGTGTTCAAGTCCAGAGATTCCTACGGCCTGTATATGTAGTGGAGATGCGCGCACATTAACGCCTTGACGGTGACGATTCTACGCCGACCGTATCTCCATACCATAGATAGAGTACACTGAACAAGAGAGACAATGTAGTCACTACGTCAAAAGTCACTCGTACGTGCAAACTTTAAGTAAGTATTGAGAAAGCTTATGATAAGGATAAACTGATGTTCAAACATTGCGAAAATATACCATCAGTACTGATAGCCTTGGATGTGATTATTAAAATAATAGAAATATATAACTTAGATAGAGATAGGTAGAGGTAACCTATTTACTGAAAACGGAATATTCTGTCTTTGTACTCGACTGCGACAGAAGGAGGTTTATGTTTTTTGAGCGTATGTATGTAGGTAAGTCTATTTCTTTGACACGGGCTACAGTCCTTACGTCTAAATGGATTTTAACATATGAGGTGTTGTTAAATTAATTTGGTCGCGCGAGTGACACTGGGTTCATAATTTTTGTTTTTAAATCAAAACAGTGGATTGTTGGTGCCGTATTGTGACTTTCGAAATTCGTTTTTCTCCAACACCAATCGAGTGGGGTATCAAAATAATATCTTCAAAGTGTTATTTCAAAATATATACAACTTATACACGTAAAAGAAACTACTGTTGTTGGCTACTGCCGGGGTTTTGGCTTTTGTACTACTTATTTATAAATAAATAAATAATCGTGGACAAATTCACACAGCGCCATCTATCCCCAAAGTAAGCAAAGCTTGTGTTATGGGTGCTAGATAACTGATAAACTACTTATATACTTTTTTTTTAAATACATACTTACTATACATAGAACACCCAGACCCGTAACAGAAATTAAAATTCATCATTTCAATTTCCGCCCGGCCGGGAATCGAACCCGGGACCTCTTGCGTTGCAGACCGGCATGTTGACCACTGAACCACTCAGGTCGTCATTTGATAGAATATAACATCAGTTCCTTGTGTAAGTGAGGCTACCAGGACCAAGGACTACATTTTTTTCTAATCTCCTTATCTGGGTATGCCTAGGTACTTTTATCATAACGTCTTATCACGATGCGATGATATTAGTGTAGTTTAGTACCTATATTCCGTCTAGAGTCGTAATCGTTGTGTAGTTCTTCGAGTAGATGCCTATATATCTACTTACATAACTAGATATCCTCCTGCATCAACAAATGGGGGATTTTCAGACAGCTACTTTAAAAAGTAAAAAGTATAGTTCAGCGTGCCTCATTAGATAGCGCTGCTTAGACAGGATTCTCTCTGGAATTCGATAACTGAAGTTACTCGGAAAGGTATTTCGTGAAAGATACATATTTTTAGTACTTTGTCTATTTTTTAAACATCTAACGGTCACATTTTGATTTATTTTTAAAAATCATGAGTGATCAACGCCATCTGTTACAACTATTTGAACTATTGTTTCTTTTAAATGGGCTGTCGGAAAATTTCACATTAGAGTGGAAGATTTTTTTTAAATGCTCTCTCAACTGACATCGCGGTCAAGATACGAGTAAATGAAGTCTCAGCCAGCAACTCATCACCACTCAGATAGGGTTTCAGCTGAGTAGGTGTCGTGATGGGAATTAAGGCAAACTCTCACGACAATTGGTCAGCTCAGTAGCTGCAGCCGCTGAAATACACGAGAAACTATTCGCGAACCGAACCGATAATTTTTTTTGTAATTAGAGGGAGGCTTACATGTGCAAGCGGTCATATGATGGGTGATCATCGCTCTCCATATACACCGGATCATCACTTCATCAGCCAGCATCAGCCAACAGAGCTAAATAGCCCAAAGAGCTCTGTTTGCGGCTTGCTGTATGGATGGATAATTTAAATGAATGTGCCAAATACCTTGCTTGTTAAAATATTTTCAGCAGTTACACATACATGTATAAAATAAAGCTTTTCTCATCATTCTTTCTGAATATATGCTAACTCCTCCTAAATCACGCAATGGATATTATATAGAGAATTTCTTTCTTATATTCCTTTATACTAATATTATAAAAAGACAATGTTTGTATTGAATAAGTGGCTAGTATAAAATAACAATGAAAACCTTAGAAAACCCGTGCGAAGCCGGGACGGGTCACTAGTAGAATATAAGTGCAAGATTACCACCATATGAATCATATTCCTCTGTCACTATTTTGACAGACAAACAGTACGACGCTTGAGCCGAAGAGAGCGCTTAATCGCAGAGATATTATTTACTGTTATTGAGCTCCAGTTTGGTTGATACCTAGTGGTTTATCTTGCAAAGGTGACATAAACCCTTATCGAAGTTAATAACCTATACATTGAACCTTTGTAACATCAACTTTCATTTCGATTTACTTTGACAAGGTTCCTTACCATGCTGTTAAATGTCCGCTGCGCTCTCGCGCGAGGGTTCGGAGTTCGCCTTCCTACTCCTCTTGGCTCACTTTGCTCGATCTTTTTTTATTGTCTACTAGCGGACCCGTCAGACGTTGTCCTGTCTACACGACAAAATTTCAAACTTTTTTGACAAAATTGTGAATCTAAACCATTCCCAGATCCCCTTGAACACACACAAAAAATTTCATCAAAATCGGTCCAGTCGTTTGAGAGAAGTTCAGTGACATACACACTCACAGAAGAATTATATATATTAAGATTAAAGATAGGCTTGCATTTGTCCTCAACTCACCTGATGGAAAGCGACGTTGAGGTCGATGATGTAGCATGCGTGCCTGTCCATTGCAGTGCGCATAAGAAAAGCGGATGCAAAACGCTGAGTACGAGATGGTAGGACGTCTACCATATATGGGTGATGATCTCGGTCTTCAGCATTCTTGGTGGTGAACTGGTGAGTTTGTTAGCCCGCATGTCATTATTGACGTCAAGCTATCACAGCTTGGGCTGGCCTCTCCTTGCATGCCTGTCGGGAGTAGCATTTGTTCTGTGCATAATTGGCCGGTCTGCGCTAGACGTGGCCATACCATCGTAGGCGGCACTGTCACGGACGTAAAGGCTAGAATACCGCGAATGTAAGCAGTTTTATAGTCAGACCTGTCAGATTTACAGGCATTTTGGGTCACGTATGACACAGTCGCCTCCCGAATTGCAAAACCTTTAAAACCCGAATATGTAAATTTTATAGTTGGTGAGGTTAATGAGTTCACAACAGTAACAGCCTCTGACGTGACTTTTCTGTATTCTGGGTTCTTCATTGCACAATGAGAATATAGGCACGCTTTCAATTTTCGTATGTTTTCAACCGACCATTGACCATTCAAAACGTGTCGCCAATTAGTTAATTTGATCTATGGGCATGACATGTAATATTATGTTTATTAAATGATACATACATATTCGTCTATTTATCTATTAGCTCTGTTACCGACCAGATGGTTTCATAAGTTTTGACGACTTTTCGAATCGCTTCATACCATAATTTCCACAAGAAATTATACTTTAATTTTAACACAGTTGCTTCCCGATTTAACCCATCGAGTTTGGGTTCGTTTGAGTAGTCTTGACAAGTAGATACCTACTCTGACTAACAACGAGCGATAAAAGCTTGCAATGAAAAATAAATCATTCGGGTACTTGTTTAAGAATGTCCAAAACAATTTGAACAGCACTGGGAACATTGACGTCGGTCGACGGTGGGTACCTAAATACATGTTAAAAAGTTTTGGGAGTGAAAAGCCCAAGCTTTTCTTATTTCTGCCTTCTTAAAGCAATACTGGGCCCGGCAAATAAACGAAACTAAGTTTTCGCATATACGCGAGGCACACGGGAGGGACTCACCAACGGAGCACCAACCCTGTCGAGTACAAATAATTCTTTTAATATTTCTCCATAAACCATAAAATCGACATCAGAATTTTCTGGTGTCATTTTCAACACTACTGTCTCAGACCTAGGTAGATTAGGTACACAGACTAATACGTCAACATAGCAACATTTGTGTCTAAGCAACGCGCAATCATCCAAGAAAAATCATGCTACGGCGTTCTTAGACGTTGAGATCACCGTTCCTTTCCCGGGCTCCTCCGTAAATCACTCAACCCCGAGTCCTCCGTCGCTCCTCGTGCGTTAATTGAATAAACTCATTCATTATTATTATGGAGTAATAAAAGTGGTCGCACAACAACAGCGATTGTAGGCAATTTACGAGTTCACCCAGCTGCATCCCGGGACTGGCTATCTTTATTAGGGCTCGGGGCTGCCGGGTCAGGGCAGGAAGGGGTCTGGCGTCTACGTTACGTAAGTAAACAACAAGCAATCAAGAAGCTGCAGTTATTTTATTGACACTTAGTAGATATAGAGAATAAAAATTGAAAGTGCCACGCTACGTATTACGTATGCGTTAATATTTATTTATTTATTACGTACATTTACGTTTAACGTTACGTAAGTAAAAAATCAACAAGCTGCAGTTATTGACACTGAGTAGATATAGAGAATATTATAATTGGATGGTGTCAAGCTACGTGTTACGTATGCTTATTAAGCAATTAAGCATTAACGTGCACTTATTTGTGTCTAACGTTACGTAAGTAAACAATGAACAAGCCGTAGTTACTGCAATTAAGCTGCTATTATTTAAAATTTGGAGGATGTTATGCTACGTAGTACGTATGCGTAAACGTACACTTATTTGGCATAACAATCTTAATTCTGCAAATTTTGTTATTTTTCTCTGATGCTTAGTTCTTATTTTGTTGTTTTAATTCCTAAGACAGAAACTTATGTATCTCATTACAAAGTTCCTAATAAATACTCGTGGGTAAAGTCCCTAATACATACTCAATTAAGAAATGTTGTGCTTTAGTGGTTTCCACACACAAATAGACTGACACGAATAAAGCGACTTTGTAGGGTACTATTTAGAGATTCAATTGTTAGGAACTTTGTACGTAAACATAATAATGTAATAGATACTACGAGTAATTATTTGTATTTTACTTTAATCTAACACTAAGTATTACTTTTTAAGTCAAAAGGTATGAGCTAGTCAGTCTGCGTTGACCTGTTAATTGCATTTTCGGTATAAGACCGATTTTGTTTAGTTTTTATACATTTGAAAACGTAAGATAGTATTGTACTTTCCGCATTCAGGGGACTTGGGGCAAATTTTTTACCTATTTAAGTAATTTTAAGGTTTTTATTTATAGGTAGTTTTAGTATGTAATTATATATTTAATATATAATAATTATATATTGTTTATGTATAATTATGTATGTTTAAGTTGTATAATAAATTTTTAGTACTGTACTTTTTATCAAAACCAAATAATCTTATAATTCAATTTTTCATTACAATTTCATACGATATAAAAAAGTAGTGGACCCGGCGCAACTTCGTTCGCGTACACCTACTTTACCTCTACCTAAAAATTTTTTCTTGCTTAAGAAACGTCCTCTTGAATTACTCTATATATTGTTGAAAATCGCATTAAAATCCGTTGCGTAGTTTAACATATGTAAGGGTTCATAAATACATAGAAACAGACATCTATGTATAGATATAGAAGACAGTGCTTCTTCAGCCTAGTGCAGGTAGCATCGACGTGTGGGAGCAGCGTGTGCGGTGTCCAGAAATTAGTTGTTATGCATTTCGACAGGATGTGTCGACACAGGGCCAGCCAGCAGAGGTGACTGATCGGATTGCAATGCAGCGAAAGGCCGTATCTTATCTGCGGAATGTGCCATCCCCTGTGCCCTGTGGGTAGCCACTTAGCGCCACGGTACAAAGGGAGCGCAAAGGAACGTTTGTTACTCAGAATCAATAACGTTTTATCTTCCCCGCTTTGTGTGCGTAACGGCCACCGCTCAGTCAAAAAGCGAATTTTTGTGTCATCAATCTCTGACAGCACTTGTTCCGAAAACTAAATATTTATAAGGCCTAAAGATATGTAGGAATGCAAGTGAGATTTATCACGCGATTTTAGTTCTGTGACTGTAAATAGGTGCTTTTTATGCTGGCGCCCGCGCCGGCCGCGGCTCGCTCGCCGCGATGACGCGATGCTGTGTGAAAAAGCTTACTGATAATGGATTTGTCAGTTCAGCGACAATTTACTCAACACTTAGAACACAATAAACGTATGGCGCATGGCACAAAGACGCGGAGGGGAGCTGGACATAATTTATAGCGCACCGTACCTACGCCTTATCAAATAGAACTACCATTACTATGCTCGCTCATACCTACGTAAACACTTAAGATATTTCGTAGGAGATAACTGTGCGATTATGCTTATGCAGTCGATAAACTATGAACGCGTCTGATGGAGGGCAATGCACCGTGTCACTGTAAATCGATTCTATGTGTTCCCGACTCGACAAACGACATCGTTGTCCCAAGTGCAGTAACTGCACGCCGGAGACAAAGGAACTGTTTATTGGCGATCCCCATTCACCATTTTAGCGAATGACCTGTTCAATAGTCGTGCACGATAATTAAATTATATTTGGTGACTTGTTTGACGCATGGCTAGAGGTCAGTAAAGTGCATTGATCTCCTTACGAACTCTATTTTAAAACGCTCGCCCGTTTACAATTATGATTTTCAGCTTAAAAAGCTCAATATTAGTTTAAATACCTTTGTCAATACCGACAACGAACGTTTCAAAAATAGGGAAAATCAGCGTCATGCATAATTATTCTTTTCATGCTGAAAATAGCTTCGCTATCGGTATTAGGAGGCATACCTAACGAGTGGCGAGCTCTTTGCGGTGCCGAACTAGCCTCAAAGTATGAAACTTCCACCTGTACATGCCATTTCATCACAGCCAATAATAGCCTACTGATGGTCTTGAGCCTCTTCCACAACAGTGGAGAGCTTTGCTATAATCTCCACACTTGGCAGACTGGTAGGAGGTGCTAGCTAGTCTGCCATATTAAACATTAGTCGCCTTTGGCCTGTGTGGCTAAATAGCTGTGATTTCCAAGATACTAAATTTTTTGACTCAAAATAGAGCACTGGTAAAGCGCATTTACTTACCTTTAGTGCGTGTACATAGTGTGACTTTAGATTAATTCTTGATATCAAGGGGTAGGTGTGCATGTGCAGCAAACAAAGTTAAGAAAATACGCGGGAAGCCGGAGCGGGTCGCTAGTTTATAATCTACCTTTACAAAGTATAAAACAAAGTCGCTTCCCGCCTTCTGTCCCTCTGTGTGTATCTAAGGCGCTTATTACACAGTCCTGAATTCAGTGACCGAATTCAGAAACAAAAAGTGTGAGAGCAAATCAAAGTGGAAGGTATTGCTCATAGAATAAGGTCCATTTTTGTATCTCGGATTTTTGAAATGCGGGGCGACGCGTGACTTAATATATGTGATGAATTAAATCACTTTTTGTACACTAGTTCCACTTTATTATACAATTTTATTAAATTGCCTAATATGTGATACAAAAATGGACCTTATGATATGAGCAATACATTCCACTTTGATTTGCTCTCCCGCATTTTGTTTTTGAATTCAGTCACTGAATTTAGGAATGTGTAATAAGCGCATAAGTATGTACGCTTAGATTTTTTAAACTACGCAACAGATCTTAAAGCGTTTTTTAACAAAAGATAGTAGTAGTAATCAAGAGGAAGGTTCATAAGAAAAATACGCGAATTAAGTCGCGCCGGGCCAGCTAGCACCTTAGTATTATGTATTTGTTACTAACGACCGAAAAATTTGCCTACCTTACATTTTTATATCTGAATGCATTGAGCAAAGGTGAATTCAAAAGCTCTTATCATGTTGTAATATAATTAATTGAATATTTGTAGGTAGTAACACACTTTATCGCGTACTTACATTGTTGACATTAAGATTATGTAAGTGTTTTAGGAAAATAACTTGTTGAGTGTAATACCACATGTAATATACTGGTAAACATGTAACCGGTAAAGTACCTACGTTTGTAGGTAGGTACCTACACTTTATTATCTGGTCAACAACTATTTGTTTTACCTAAGTGTTTTTAGGTTATTCGATTTACCTTGCACCTTGCATCAGTGTCAAGTATTTAATTCATAAACAAGTAGGTATAAACTCCTACAAAGATATTATAATGCTTGATATTTTTTTTATTAGGCTAGCCTTGTATTTGCCCGCAATCTCACCTGGTGGTAAGAGACGATGCGGCTTAAGTTATTGACATTTATGACAACTAAAGAGCGCGAGGGCCAGACATCCGCCTTGACCATGATCCAGGATTTATGGCATACGATAGGCAAACAGGCAAGCGGGCCACCTGATGGGAAGTAGTCACCACTGCCTATAGACATTAGCAACACCAAGAGTATCGCCAATGCGTTGCCCACCTCTATAACACGTTGCTCTGGCAGCAAAATGGCAAAAGCCACTCCACTGCACACTGCACTCCACTCCAAATTTAGCTGTAAAGGTAAAAATTAATTTGAAGCGACTGCCATCTGACCTCCATGACCCTGTTTACAGGGGAACCTGACCTGCAATTGAAAGACAGAAAACAAAGTTTCAAATGAGATGAGATGAGAGTAACAATGTATCTACGAAGTATCTAGGCGGACCCCGGGCCCTCGCGCTCGACAGCACAACCAGGACTGACCCCAAGATGATGATGATGAAGTAACCTACCTATCTTCGAATTGAGATCAATGACCCTACAATCTTCTGTTGCCTTACAGAGTGCATGAATGAAACGGATCTAAAGGAAACTGGAGATACGAGCCCCTTATCAGGTCATTATAGTGGTTGTCAGAAAAAAGTCACTCTGATAGGCGTCAACTTTGCCCCTATGTATCTTTGTTTAATGTTTTAAAGTGATAAATATATTTATTTAGAATACCTAGGGCAATGAGCAATTTATTAGCGATGTTACTCGTAATCCTGTTAATATTATATGGAGCTGCTTGGCTGCAAGGTTTTCACCCGTTCAAACACTGTTCTCTGCACAAAGACACATTGAGTTCACATTGGTTAGTATAAAATGAGGACAGTAATCCCGACCCAAGACAGCGATGTACCTAATTGCCCTTATTTGTATTGATTAGTCAATTTCGCCATCGAACCACCCGTCGCGAACTGGGTGCTCATTCACTACCCTTTGTTGGTGTCTAGGCGACGGCGACGGTTCGAAAGAATGAGATCCCAAGCGAAGCGTTTCTTTTGAACCATGACATCGGAACCCTCGAAGTATGTTAGAGGGAAATATTTTTAGACGCGTGGCGACGCATTGACATCTCTTGTGTTGCTAGTGTCCATAGGCGGCAGTGATCATTTTTCTTCACTGCTGGCCAGGTCTTCCACACCAATTATGCAATGCTTACTTCATTAGAATACATTATACATTTTGTACATAATATTAAATAATTAAAAAAAATTCTTACCCCTTTACGGGAGTTTAAACACTGCATTTAGAATTGGATGTATTTTAAAAATTTGTTGCTAAATTCTGTTTCGCTATACTGAAAGATAAATTTCGTGATGGAAATTACGCTGAAAACTGTAATTTCTTTCAGCTTAATTTCAGCATAATTGCTGCTTGAAGAATCGCCGAGTATATGGGACCTAGGAAGGTAGGTTTAAAGTGTATAGTTCCATATTTAAATAGTAATTATTCTTTCTGCCTAAAGGCGCAACGTCCTGGACTTTCCGTGGGACTCGCAGAAGATCTGCGCCGCTGATCTTCGACTGAGTTACTTTCACATTAGTAAGGATAAGAATAATAGAGATGTTAATTAGTTTTGTAATTTGATTATTTTTGTACCTATAATGTATTTAGGCAATAAACGTATCATTAATTATTCTCCACCGGACTGTTGGTATTGTGCCCATCGACAAAAGCAGTTTATTCTCTACAATTACAATTTTAACCTCATGGCAACAGTAACTCCTTAAGCAAAGACGAGTCAGTGTTAGTATTTCGAATTCGTTCCAGACACAATCCATTAAATCAGTTTCCATATATGATGGGAAAAGCAGCCTCTCCTAACTGCAGTGAATGTAACTCGGTTGAAGATGTTTATCATATTATAATGGAATGTGTGCGGACCGAACAACTTAGAGTAAACATGCAATCTCATTGTAAACATTTTTGTACGGTCCGTGGATGTAATAGTGCTCTGGCGTTTCCACTGTCGAGGGACGCTCGACAATATAAATTGGTTAGGGTTTGTTGGAAGCGTAGGTAACTTCACTCAAACCCATTTTTATAATGTGATCAAGCTCCCAAAATAAAGATAAAAAAGCGCCTTCCCAGATTGCGCACGGGTAATTCCTAGGTATCGAATTGCGACATCGTGACGTGGGTAGTTAATACACTCTGGCGATATTTAATGCATATCAGACACATATTGGGTGTAAAAATAGCATCGTGCGTGTATTGTATGTATTGTAGGTAAGTTTAACCATTAGATAGTGCTACTCTGAAGTGGCACATAAGAGTGCGTGGGAGGACGTCACTGCAGCTTGTATTTGGGTTTAGTCACTTAGTAATCGTGCGTCAATTTGCTCGAATTGTCGTCATTGCCCTTTGGGCCGGTGTTGCTAGCGTTAGGTAGGCTCACCCTCTAAATACAGCTTCGTTTTACAAAATAGGGAATCGGTAAAACATTAAAAATATATTTTGTTTGCATTTTATCGTCTCTTTTTTATCAAATCTAGTCGTTCGTAACCCTTGGTCATCTTGGCGTTATATTAAGAATGGCTTCAATAATTGGTCTGCCTTGACTATGATCCAGGATTTTGCAGATCAGGTAGTTCGAGTGGCAGACAGTGGATCGAGTGCTATCTGACCGCCGTGACAGGGAACCGGGGAACCTGACCAAATTGGATCATAGTTACACATTCAGTCATCTGAATGTGCAGGTTTCATCACGATGTTTTCCCTCACCGTATGAGTATCGGTTTGTGAGCAACTAATGTAAGTGACTCAGAAAAGAGTCACTTTAACCGTTGTCCCTTGATAAGCTTTTATCAGGGCCCTTATTTTTTTTATACTACTCAGCGACAAACAAGCAGCAGCCTACCTGATTGAAAACGGTAACTACCCGCCATTCATAACTTTTGCACTTAGTTTTCATTCATGCTAAGGACTCATGTAACAAAAATGCAGAACCACAGGTTCGTTGTCACGTTGTAAGAATTAGCTGATGATATAATATATGCCTCATGCATGCCCTACATGCCTATACGGTAAATTAATAATATCTTTTGAAGCTTTCTAAGACGAAAATTTATTACTTCATTGAAGCCCATATTCTCTCAAATGGTGACCAGGCCACTCACCTCACGCTTGATCCAATGGCAATCCAATGGTGGGTGAGCGGCCACCATAAGTCTTGTCTTTGATAAAGTGGCTACTGTTATCTATACATTGTATAAAACAAAGTCGCTTCTCGCCGTCTGTCCCTACGTATCTATGTACGCATAGATCATTTAAACTACGCAACGGATTTTAATGCGGTTTTCAACAATAAATAGAGTGATTCAAGAGAAAGGTGTTTAAGGAAGAAAAAAAGGGTAGGTAGGGGAAAATTAGATGTACGCAAACGAAGTCGCGCCGTGTCCACTAATACAAAATGTTTTCATTTACAGAGGAATTTCATATTTCATATTTATTTATTTGCTGTTCAATGGTACATAATATCTTAATAATGTACAGGATTAACATTAGAAACCTTAACCTAAAAGACACTTAATTTATTAACCGATGACCAGTACAAAAAGCAACTATTTACAGCAAAATTGGGGATTTCAGACGGAATTACACACCGTGCCAAAGTACGTGGAATGTGACGTCACTATGGCGTACCCCAGCAAACAAGGAGCGGGCAAACATTTGTTTAATTGTACAACAAAATTAAACATCAAGAGCAATTAGTTTGTATGCCTACGTACCTAATTATTGTTTGCAACCACGCGTCTTGTTTGTGATCTAGGTATACTTTTTTATCATCATCATCATCATCCTAACGTCAATCGCGGAAAGAATAGATAATCAGTTTGTAATGTATTTATATGATAATGTTTTTATGTTTTTGTTATCTGTTAATAAACAAATTCAATAAATAAATAAATAACCCAGGGGTAAGGTATAAAGCAAGTATAAAGTGATCTTATTTTCATCATCTTATTTTTTATTTCCTGACTTATTTAATTATTATAAGAATCGACGAAGATCGACATTAATTAATCAAGTCAAAAGAAAACGCGGTGCTTTTATTAACAAATCATGAAGAAACTGGTTTCCCTGCCAAAACCCAATATTGTAAGTAAGTACATATATCAGGGAAACGGTATAAAATATAAAACTCAACGAACCTATAAATGATAATATCGCTAACTTCTAAATTGCGGCACAAGTGCGTTCCCGACTCGCAGTGATAACAGTTGTAGGTCATAAGTGATTTTAATTTAAAAAATATTTTTCACACCGCTACCGCTAATTGAAGGTTAAAAGGAGCACTGTAGACTGTGATAATGAGATAACGTGGTTTCGGATAGATGTAGGTAAATAAAAGCTAAATTTATAAGTAATCTCTACATAATAATGTTATTTTAGTAACTTCGTCCGCGTGGAAAATTTGGTGACATTTCAGCTTTGGCCCGCTTTACCTTTTTATATGACCTCCGCATTGTCTGAATGCTTGTACTACGGGGAGATCAAGCTGTGTCTCAGGTTCTACATATCCGAATTAGATGAAACATGGCGTAGAGTATACCCTGGCCTTCAAGCTACCAAACTATGGAAACCGAATCGAAATGTTTTTGCGTGGTACGCAAGCAGGCAGGCATAAATTCAATAAAAGAATACTTAAACCACAGAATTCGGTCTCAACATTTTTTTTTAAATATCTTCAATGTACATACACGGCTGTTTTACAGGTTTATAATAATCACTGCATCAGATTGACCACTTTCCACATCCACTGTATCAGAGTGACCACTTTATCAGAATGTTCATTGTATGAGAACGTCAACTGAATGTCCCCTGCATCAGAAAGTAGGGTAGGGGAAAAGGGAAAAGTAGGGGTTGAGGTCATTAAAAAAAGATTTGATTCCGCTCATCGAGTCGAGAAACTTCGTCCGGGTAATTGGTTACACTATATAAATGTGCTTTCTTTTCTACTGCTCTCAGTCTAATGCTCGGCAGGGTGTTTGACGTTGAGGGTTTTAACCCTTTTAATTCTATAAAATTGTATTAACTTACTAACATAGCCATGTAAGACAATATCATGTTACTAATGTTTTAAGATTCTGTAATGATCTTATCAATATATATTTAGTTTATTGTAATTTATCTGATGTGGTAAACAAATATGGCGTATTAGCAACCTATAAGATAATTTATAGGGTTGGGGAATCACCAAATGAATGATTAGTGAAATAAGAACAAAAATGACGTAAACTGATTTAATTCAATTTAGTTAGATCGATACACTACCGAAATAAAGTATTTATAAACAAGCTTCTGCCCGCGGCTTTGCTCGTGTGGAACTCGTTTATATTTAATTAATATTTTGAGCTAAATGAAAGTTTTTTGTTCTAGACGGATAAATAAACACAACAATATCAATCACTCTAGCTTTGTGTTAGATAGATAGATACAATATGTACCCACAGGTAAAAATAAAAGTAACTACTATTACGAGCAGCGAACGGAAATTTGTCAAAACACACAATTGTAAAATTTCCGTGTATCAAAGCCGTAGCCTCCTTCATCTTACAAGCCATGCTGTAGCACGGAACGGCAACGTCGCTGTGAACCGATTTACTCATTGTTTACATGTCAATGTGCGGGAAAATTATGAATTTTATGACGATAAATTAAAAATATATTGATAAAACTGTAAAATAACGCGTTTGTATGGACCATCTACAAAGGTAAATAAAAGTAAATATATGTATAATTGTGCTAAAATTGAATAAATACGATTTTTGAAAAACAACCCTTGACCATTTCTGTTGTTAGATTTTTACTTATTTCATTAATCAAATTCTGTTTTATAATCGTAATCTTCCTCTAACAAATACAAAGGCGTTGTTGCATTTGAAAAATGCAAGTAAAATTATGAGTAAACCTTAAAAATGGGAAAGAATCTGTGCCGCTGTTTTGCTTTCCAAAAGATATAATTCTATTAAACAAATGGACTTTTGCTATTCCCCAAGCATACTGGAGTCTAAACGAAGGATCTTTTGTGTGTAGCAAACATTTTCGCACTGTGAAAGTTATCACGAATACTTTAAACCACGATCTTTGATTATCCACGACGATGGAAGCGTTGAAAAAGTAGGTAGGTACAATAAGTAAGTAAGTAGTTAGTTTTTATATACTTAGGTACTTAAATAAAACTGTTTATAATGTTTTTTATCTAATATTTAATAAATTGGGTAATATTTTGGCAGGCAAAGATGATTTTATTTCATAATAGCTTGTGGCTGCGACTGCGTCCACATAAAATTCGACTATAACGTTCCGGACCCGTTCCCGCGGAAATCACAATAAATATCGGAATAAATGATAGCATATGTGTTATTCGGGGCTATGTAACTGCCAAATTTCATTAAAGTCCGTTCAGTAGATTTTGCGTGAAGAAGTAACAAACATCCATTACGTACAAGACGAAACACACATTATATTTCGCATTTAAAATATTAGTATAATACAATTGCAAATACGTAGATAGGTAAATAGTACAGGAATTATACTTATTTATATACTTCATCACTTAAATAACTAATAACATTAAACGACGATATTTTAAAGTAATTTTCAGGTTCACTTAAATTGAAAAATGCGACGTTGTCAAACTTCTGCGCATGGCTTGTAAGATGAAGGAGGCTATGATTAACCACAACACAAAGTATTTTAAAGTTTTCTTCTAAATACCAAACTGTGGTAGAGAGCAATTTTCAAAGTGAAGGATGATTAAATCATTGAAATTGCTTATCGGTTCACAGATATTGTAGATCAATTTCAAAAAGCCCAGCGTAGGCAGAATAAATTCTTTTTATTTTAATCATTATTGATGTAAGTAGTCAAAAGAGGTTGTAAACACGTTGTGTACCAATATCTATAGAAGACAAAATAAATACTTTTTTAATCATTTTTATGTGGTCTATAGAGGCGGTATACAATTTTCATGTCCTTACATAAATAAAATATAGTTTTTATCGTGCATGATTATATGTGGAAACAATGTGGGAGTCGATGCATTCCAAAGAGTTTAATATGATGTAAAACTCTTTGGTTGATTCATTCATTCTACTTCTCCCATCTCTAAAATAATTAGACAAAATAGATTTCAGAATGTCAATATGCCAATGATTTTTAAAATCTGTGGCAGTAAGTGATGGTGAAATTTATTTATATTTTCAGTGAAATTACCTATTTAAATGAATAATTTGCAACAGTGTTGTTGAAATTACATTTTATGTGTTTCTTATATAATTGATGACATTTATACATAATGTTGGCCGTGTGGTTTCCGGCAGAGTAGAATAGCACCAACCCCTTACACTCGTGGGTGTCGTACAAGTCTGGAAAATGAGAATGGAATTGTTATATTTAAACACTGCGATCTCCAACCCGTTTGCCAAGCGTGGAGATTATGGCAGTAACCTCCCCTTTCGTGGGAGAGGCCCGAAGTCCTGCAGTGGACTGTTACGGGCTGTGATGATGATGATGATACATAATGTTCGTAGCGTAATTGATACGGCAAGTCGTAATTTTGATACGAGTGCTGTTCGTTTACCACATAAGACAAATTACAATAAATTAATGGTAGATTCTACTTTTCATCTTCATAATTATCACATAGTCACTCAGTGGTAATCTCGACGAGTACCTACTATCGTTTATCTTTAGGAAGTGGTGCTCTATGAGCAATTGAAGTTTCCTGCACTATTTGTTAGTCTACTTTTCAATCGTTTTACAAATTGTAACTTGATTGTGGACACGACGGTAGTTTCTTGATGGTTGCTGAATTAGAACCACTTCTTGACATCCGATTGAGCTTAAATTTTAAATACTTATGTAAGTTAGGTAACAATGCAATGTTATGATAATGTAATGCATGAGACGGAAGGTGGCTTGATGCTCCTAAACTCCTTCGCGTTTAGGCTCGTTTATTTTGTATTGACAAAAACTGTAACATTGTGTGGTGTCCAGGGTCTGATAATGAAGTCGGAAGATGGTCATAGGAACTCCTAAGCTACGTATGACAAACCATCGAGTTTGGGTTGTTTGATTTCCCTATACCAGTTATTGGTCGCTGAACGTAAGATCTTCCGGAAAATTTTGGGGCCAACAAAGGGGGAGGATGGCATGTGGAAGAGGAAAAAGAACGAGGAGGTGGAACAGCTTATTTCCGAACCCAATATTATGGGAGAGATCAAGGCCGCAAGGCTGCGTTGGCTTAGCCACGTGGAGAGGATGGGGGAGGATCGTGTCGTTCGACCCAGATATCGCTGGAAGCATGAAGTCCCGAAAGACCTGCACGCACTATAAACCTCGATTGGTAGGAGATGGCGCAGGATAGGAAGAGATGGCGATCTCTGGTGTTGGAGGCCAAGATCCACTTTGGATCATCGACCCAGCGCAGTAAGTAAGTAGATCTTAGCAATAAAAGATTACTATGAAAAAATTTAATTTTTTTAAAGTGGTTTGTTGACGTACTAACACATCAAATATCTATTTTGTGATTGTGATGATGTGAGTGATAAGGTTTCCATAACATACAGCGCCACAAAGCTGGAGAAAATTTTAAACAGACTGAAAAAATAACGAAGTCACTTACATAAACGAAGATATTTCAAAGGAACATTGAAGTGTATTTCATTAAAATATGAAATTTAAAATACCTTTTGTCCAATAAATTTTTATTCGTTTTTGAAATATTTGCTCGTCAGTGTACTTCATTACATTCCTTTATAAGACATCAATGGGGGTGTCGCTCACGTTGAACTTTTTTGTATGAAAACCGACATTTTCATGAATTACAGTTATGATAATTATAATTTGGTTGTAAGATTGACAGCTTTCTCAAGTTGATGATTGTTACCAGTTATAGTTTCCTGTAAAAAGCCTAAATAATAGAGGTACAGATGACAAGAAAAATGAGAAGTTTTGTAATAAAAACAATTTCATACTTTGCTGGAGCCAACTGGAATAATAAATAAATAACAAATTATTAGTGAAATAACACAACAGAACTAACATTATTAGTTATTTAGTTGAATACTAATAGATGCTCTTACGGTGAGAAAAAACATCGTGATGAAACCTGCACATTCAGGCGACTGAATCCATGATGATCCAATCTGGTCAGGTTCCCTTGATCACAGGGTCATGGAGATCAGATGGCAGTCGCTCCACTGTAACTATCTGATCTGCCAAATTCTGGATTATGGTCATGGCGTAGGGTGGCGTAGAGTGATTCAACAGGAAGTTTTATTAGTAAGAAAAAAAGTTTAGGTAAAGGTAAAGTAGACGTATGTAGGAGTAGGACACCATGCGAACTTAGTCACGCCCCGAGTAGTATCTTAGTGTTAATGAAGATCTTGACAACAAAGGTGCATAAAATACATTTATAATAATTTTAAGTATTATTATTTACTCAGAGAACTACGGTGCAATTTGCAGTATAATTTATTAAAAAAGTACTATCAGACTTGGCTCCACCTTAAATCTCATATATTTTTACGGGAGAGTCACGAGATTTGGCAAATTTTACATAAAATGTTTTTGATGGGATTATTACTCAATTACCCAAACGATTTAGTATGTAGTTACCAATAATGACTGAACATAAGTACTGCAAAAGTGGATAGTTTGTTGTTTCTGTTTCATTGAAGCCAGTCCCAACAGTGGCGGGTCCTCGCAATTGAGACGTATCGGATCTCAGTCTCAATTGAACATTGACTGACAGCATAATCTGCCCGTTGGAAAGACAAACGAGTACTTAAGAGGTCAGCTCCCTTCGCAGGCACGGCCTTACCTCGGTGGTAATATTAGGTGCACATCTGACTTGTCTTATTCGGTAAACAAACAATACTCGTGACAAAATGAGAACTTGCCGTATCAATCACGCTACATACACTGTATATACGAGTATATAGATGACTGTCTTGAATTATATAGTAAAAACATAGAATGTTAATATTTTCAATAAATATGCACTAGTTAAATGCTGAAAATTATCCATTTAAATACATAATTATACTGAAAATATAAATTTTACCATTACTCACTAGTACTGCTTAAAAAATATTGTCGTATTTGACATTCGGAAATTTATTTTGTCTATGACTTTTTCATGCAAACCCATTATCTATAACTTCATGTGCAAACCTCAACCCATAAATTGTCTTTGGTCGCTAGTACGCCATCAGTTTACCTAATAAGACAAGTCAGTCTGCATAGAATAAACGGATTTATTCCAGAATAATATTGAATTGTAATGTGCAGCGAAAAATGAAGTGTTCGTAGTTAAAAGCTTTGTTGACCAGCTTTATGTCAACCATCACGAGATCACAACTATTGCACAACCAATATTGTAACCATGCTTTGGAATAGTTTACATCCGAAATTATGATTGTGGTGGTCCAAGGTCCATCGTCTAATAAGCCCTGTGGAAGTTCGAGACGATTGCTCCAGCGCCGTCCGCTAATGGTCCCCTCGACACTCACATATCAATCAGTTAATTTGTCATTATTGGCTCGATTATGCACCTACTAACCTCAATAATCATAACTCTACAACAAACCAATTTAACTGGCTGCGCTTTGACAAGTGCCTTATATAAACTGATGGCTCTGAGGACGATGACTAACAGAGTAATTTTTTGTTGCATTCGAATCGTTCTTAAATGAACGAATAGTGTCAGGGCTTATTGAAAATGTAAATTACTATTTTGTACTCTTGATCAGACGGTTGGAAGACTTGACCGCATAATGAATGTAGTTACTGAACTGATTAGGTTAGACAAGTATCAAAATAGAGTGATATTCAAAATTAGGTGCAGCCTCAGATAACCTCGTTGGTTCATAATAAATAGGTACGAGTGGAATGTAGACCAGCGAACGAAGTGAGTTATTGAGTCTTAAACTAGTTCAAATGTCGTGCAAATATTGTTAAGTTAAGGAGTTTTATGCATGACGTTGTGTGTGCATCCACCCTGAAAGAAAAGTGTGAGCGAGCGTGCCATCGGGCGCAGTGCCAGATATCTTACTTTTATTTTATTAAAGTGAAATAAAAAAGAATTGCAGAAAATATAGTTAAGTATTTACCTACCTAGTAATAAGGCAAGAAAATATAAATAAATCAATTTAGTTTAGGTATAGACCCCTATAGACATGAACGTAGTAGTACGTCACATGTAAACACATTTGACAAGAAACATCATTCCATGAAGAAGGGCGCTAGGTCTTTCCGAAACGTCAATATTCTAATTTCCCAATCGTGACACGTTAGTTTATTTTTCCGTCACGTTCCTTCTTATTCATGTTCCATTGTTGGCGACATTCGATGTCTGTCACAGAATACTACATCCATCCGATATTGCCACATAAAACGCAGAACTTGCGCAACTATTGACAGGTCACCTCTGTCGCGGTCAAGCTATACAATGATTTTGCTTAAGTCGATATTGTTTAAAAGGTTTTATTGTAGTTAAATTGACAGAAAAATGAGCACATTCTGACCTACATTTGAAAATTATAACTATTAGCAGTGAACTCCAGTGGCTGGCTATGGCACTCGTACTTATCCTCAAACGGCATCAGGATGCTGATAGTTCTGCAGCACACTCTGATCATAATGGTTGAAACATTTCCTCATAATAGTAAACTGTTAGTGCTCGCCACGGCAAACATGGCGGAAGAAGACAAAAGCGAGGCAGCCTCAACAGCTTATCAGCATAGTTGCATACAATACGGACGGCTAAGACTCGTAAGCTCTTAACGGATTCACAGAAATAAGTTATTATATCTCTAGAAGAGCCAAGCTTCTAACTCTACAAAGCCTAACTCTTTATAGAACTATTTCATGACACATAGGCTGGAAACGGCCAAGATCTACTTTCTGACCTAAATGTAGGATTTGTAGAGTTAGAATTCGAAGTGCCTTTTACATTCAATTTTTTCAAAAGACTGCTACTTGAGAAGATAGATAGAAGTTCGAGGCTAAAAGTCTTAATTATCTTGATAGTTGTGTGCAATTCCTAGTCTGCATATCAAATTTCAGGTTTTTAGCACTTCGGGAAATGCCCAAGAGGTTATTCAGATGAGCTAGTGAGTCAGTGTCGTAATCGGCGTATTTAAGTGCTCATAAAATTCAAAAAATATGTTTTATCAGTCATTTAGCATTATCCAGTCCGAAACTACGAGGGTTGAAAATACTACTATGACAAAGAGCTTCGAGAAAATGTAGGTACTAATTTTAGTGGCATTGTTATTTGTGTGCATATCCTAAACTACATACCAAATGTCAGCTTTCAAGAACATCGGATAGTAGCCTGGAAATTTTATTAAAGTACGTACTTGCATACCCCTTTACTGGGGCTGGAGGTTAAAAGATAGATTTATAAATTTTTTGTTATTTGGATGCAAATCCTAGCTGCGGACCAAATGTCAGCTTCCTAGGACTTCGGAAATTACCCTAGAGGTTTTGATGAGATATTAGTCAGTGCGTGAGTCAGTGTTGACATCGGCGTATTTTAAAAGCTAGTCAAATGAAGCTAAGCGTAAGAGTTCATAATATTTACCTATAAATGTTGACCAATATTTTTTTTATTGCCTCAGGAGGCATACGAACGTACGGTCGACCTGATGGATAGCGGCCATTGTCATCTAGAAGGAGGAGTTACCAGATACAGATGGTAGCAGAATACCAAGAACGAATTGAATTGCCATTGAACTGCTATTGCGATCCAATTACAATTCAATCGAACCAATAATTACAGTAGGAGAATACAAAAAATGTGTCAAGCTGCCATTTAGCTGGTTATGCGATCCGATTACAATTCAATCGCGCCTTAGCAAATACCCCGACTTGAGGCCTAGATTCTCCATTAAATATCTAAACTTCCATTATCCATCACTAGGATAGAGAAAAAGAAAGTACTACGTATACTAGAAGGGAAGGATATCCAACACGTAGAGGCGTAGGTTTTATGAATGGCCGCTTCATCAGCAGTCGGGCTACGAAAATAGGACGCGCCGCCGCGTCGCCGCCGCGCCGTCGCAGACAAACCCTCCAGGCGTTGTTAAGGGGATGAGTCGTTAGACTTCTAGTCTAGAATAATATCTAGGGCATTGCTGTTGATAAGTTCTGTACTGATTTCATAAATAGTTTAGTTGAACAGTTTCGGGAGTCGATTGGCACCCTAGACGGTATATTAGTAAGTATATTATAATGAGAAAAGAGATAAACATTATTCGTTATTCATTATTTTAAGTAAGTAATTGAGTAGGCACTTAATCCCACTAGGGGTTTGTTACAAAGTATAATACGACAAAAACGCTACTGGTCTACAAAGGTCCTAGGTAGATTGCGTCTGAAACATTCGTACGACACTTGTTAGTGGAATGGGTTGGGGCTAGGTATAATGTTATACAAATTCCTTCTAGTAACCGGTAATAAATAAGGAACTTTTGTAACAATTTTGTGTACAATAAATGGTGAAATAAATAAATAAATAAACTTTTTTGCCCGTTCCGTTCGGCCTGTTTCATATTCCTTTTGATAGCTGGCTATGTATAGGAAAATCAATTTCCCGATTAGTCACTAGCTACGACTTTTAGTATTCTACAACTTTTAGCTACGGAATGGGACGCAATACGACTGTGACGGACAATGTATGATGGATGGCTGACTTCATATCGCTTTCGTTTTCTTGCATAATGTATCTATGCAACTGCAACATAATTTCCAGGTTTTAACTATAATCAATTTTGTGATTGTCTAGGCATGCAATGAAATGCGTATTATGTAACAGTAATTTAATTTAGTTAATTGATTTAAATTCAATGGGTATCGACATATAAATAAAACGCAAGACCTCGACCTACCCTTAACAAAACAGCGCATTAAATGAATGAAACTGAAGTGAGGGGCGCCCACGCGAATCCATACAATGAGACAAAAGCTTTTAAAATGGTGTCGGTGCCATTTTCCCTAGATGTATTGGCAGAGTGCCTATTAAGGCTCGTCCAGTGGATATAGCTCAGATTTAGCTCAACACTTCACTAGGAATAAAGTAAAGGCGGAAGGATAGGAGTGCTTAACTGCGACCCATAGAGAGTTTAATTGCTTGAGTAGAGACGCCTCCGCACGCTCATGAGTTTCCAAGTGGGACGTAGGTGTTGAAGTTAAAGTGTCAATGGAAATTTTCCAAGACACTATGCAATGTTGCGTGTTTTAGTTGCACGTAACAAGCAACTTCATTGGAGCGAATGAGGTGTGTTAAAGTTAAGTGCGCATAATTTTTCAAGTGTGGTACCCTCATTCACACCTATGAGGTAGCGCATGCGCTCCATATGGCAATAAGTATAGAGTAGCACATTAGATAGGTACATACAAGAGCATAACTACATTACCACCTTAAGAATCATATTCCCCTACACTATTGTGCAATTGCTAAACGTCTTTTATTTAATTTATGAAAAAAATAATTTTTTTTATATATAAAAAATACCTTGAACAAAAGAGACAGCTAATGCTCCCTTCTTTTAGCAAACTGATTTTGCCTAAAGATGCATCAAATGCCGGGAGGTATGTTGCTGTAGCGGCAAAGGAAATTTTTATTGAAGTGATAAGCACTTATGCACTTATACTGTACAAGGACTTATCTAGAAAAAAGTAGAAACGCAATGATTCATCCATTGTATGTAATATATAAATAGAGGTTGGCGGTATTGTAAACGTTTATCCCAACAACTACGTCACATAAATCTTATAGAATGAATGATAATGCGTATACAGCATTTTGTTCCGCACTTTATTATCAAATATGGAAGTCGCGCGTCGCTTTGTGCCGACCAACGATAACATGTTTAACATTATTAGGATTTATTGATTAAATAGAATAACTCGAATATATTCTACGTACAATGTAGGTGAGTACGTTCGCTGAAGTACTAATGATAACCTCATTATTCAGTTATTTACATCGCATGTAATTTTCCGCCACAATTAAACTTATATAGGCCAATTATAAAACTTTGTAAACCTGGTTTTATTGTAACCTTGGTCAGATTAGATCTTTTGCTGGGTAGGTTTCGTGATCCGGTGGCTGGCCTCGTGTCGGGTGGGTACCTTCTCTACCTTACGTGTTATAAGCGTTGTATACTGTCTGTGCGGGCGTCCG